>JAKSZU010000003.1:54193725-54718725 GCA_026018925.1 Tupaia tana
CGGGTCCGGGACTCGAACCGCAGTCAGCTACATGGGAGTTCAGCAACATAGCCATTACGCTAACTGCTGGTCCCTAAGTGCAGATTTGAAGCAGCATGGTTGTATATCTGGTGGCTTGGAAAATTACTAATATAGTAGGATTCATTCAAAATTAGAAACCTGTACATCGTTTCAAATATATTACAAAGTATCCATTCTCATATCATAAATATATGATCATAGAGAAAATGCATACATAATACATGTACCGAATGCCTGCTGTGTGCCAGGGACATTTCTGGGTACATTACTAGTGCTCCCATTTGGCCTTCAATGTACACAGAATTTTCATTTTCCAGATAGGAGACCACCTTAAAAGGTCAGCAGTTTGTGCAGTGTTGGTTACTGAGAAAATGGTAGAAGTAGAAGTAAGATCCAGGCCTATGAATCATTTGTTAGCCATATCTTCAAAATCTAGTGGCTAAATAAGTTCTTCCAAAGGGTGCCACACAGTGGTGTGCAGCATGTCTGGTGGAGTGGCCTGAGCCGCTGTTGAGAAGTGTGCATCGTGTACATTAGCACGTCAGTGACTCTGAAAAGCCTGCAGTAAAGAAGCCCGTGTGTGTTAACCCCCTTACAAACACTGGTGCTACGTAACACAGCTGTCACTACCTCGAGTGCTCTATGGCTTCTAGAAATGCCGCTACCCAAATTAAGATGTGCTATTATTAAAAACACAAATGTGTTCAAAGACAAAAAAGTAAATAAAAAAGAACATGTCGAACTGATATTTTTGCTCTACTGGGTTGAATTACACATATTTTAAAATCTCACCTGTTCTTACATTTTGAATAGGGCTATTGGAAAATGAATACTCATGTGTCCTGCATTGTATTTCCATTTAGGAAGTGAAACACTTTTTTTTTTTCCTTCCACAACAGTTCTATTTGTATTTTATGGAAAAGTTTCCAAGTTTTAGAGAAGCAGATATAATGGACAGGAAGCTAAAAATTTGACTGTGGAAGATCTGGATCTTGGTACTTTGAGTAAATCACTCCTGGGGAAAATGGTGGGTCTCAGTGGTAGGTTGGACTATGAGAAATGAAGTGAGAAAAACCCATCTCATTTTCACTTCAAATACATGAGCTATAATAGAAGAGAGAATTACGCATTTAAAAGACCATACTCCAAAACTGAGTTTTGAAATTAGCAGTATCTTTATTTTTAGTTCTGATACATGGAGTAAACCTATCAGGGTACTTGGAAAATCACTAAGCCCTGGTTTATAAACCCCTCTTCAGTGTTCTTTAGCCAAATCACAAGATTAGTCTTTTTTTTTTTTAATGTTGTTATTGTGTTGTGTTTTGTTTTTTAATGTTTCAATTCCCTCAGCCAAATTCCTTTCTTCCTCCACACCTCCCACAGGACTGGGCTGAGTGCAGCCAGGCATTAAAAAAGCTTTCAAACTTTTTTTGGAAAGAGTAGATCCCTGGAGCTGTGGAGGAGGACAAGAATTTGATATTCTATAAGATTTAGGATAGGGTATCAAATATTACAACGTCTTGGATGCGAATTTGTTTTCAATAAAAACATAAAAATGCAAACTGATTGGTTCTTTAAGGGTCAAGAAAATCATTATCTGCTAATCTGTATAGTTGAAGTTAACTAGATTCTCAACCTTCCCTCATGATCTGAATTAATTAGTTTAATGGGGTTCATCTGAGAAAGATTATACATATGTGCATATATTAGCTATACGTATCCTTAGAGAGAGATAAGGATAAGTATCCTTATCTCTCACACACACTCATAGCTCCGTAAGAACTATGATGCTTTTCTTCTTGTCACAATATGCATTAAATAAAAGTTAACTATATTGGAATATGTAAATAATCTTATTTGTAATTAGTTGACATTGTCAAAACATTTCAGAAATATGTCATTTTTAAAAAAATTTGGAAGTAGATAATTAAACCTGATTTCAGTTGCTCTAATAATTATGAAGAAAAGAACTAGGTTTTATATCAACTTAATTGTCATCATTTGGTATATAAGTATGTATCCAGTAAAGATACAACATTCAAGTAAATCTATATGGCTATCATTTCCTATCAAAGAATCCAGTATTCAGGAAAATCAATTTTCCTTTACTGAATCATCATACTTATAAAAATTCTATTATCCTAGTAATTTTTTCTACTTTTACCTTTCATATCACCAGATTAATAGAATGCACTTATCTTTATTTATTTATTTATTTGAGGTTTTTTTGTTTGTTTGTTTGTTTTGCTGTAGGGTGTGTGTATTCACCAGAGAGACAGAGACAGACTGAGAGGCACAAAGCGAGAATAGCCATGCTACAATCCCTTCTCCTCCAGTCTCCTCTTGGGATTTTGGGCACGCACACACACATACCTAGCATGAGTTTTAAGCCTCCATGCCCAGTACTTAAACTGCAGTCGGCCATGTGAGAGGGTCCATCAACGTAACCATTATGCCATCAGCTGTTCCCACCTTTATTTAAATACATCACAGATCACATGGGAAGCAGAGTGCTTCCATGGAAAAGAAGCAGCATTAATCCTGCTACCTAATTTCTCAGAGTCCCACTTTATCTTTTAGGCCTGGATTTTTCTTGGCATAAGTGTGTGGATAACCAAAACCAATAGTTTTTTTATTTACTAAGTAGCAGAAGTCCTACACACTTGGCTGGCAATCCCAGACTACAGCTGTTTTTCAACATGACTTGTTTCAAATTTAGCAAAAAGAGTTCATGTAAGTAGCTGTATAAATGCTCCATCCTTTTAAATTAAATGTTATCCCTCTTTTCCATGAATCTTTGGCAAAAATACCCTTTTCTTATTACTGTCAAGGACAGTTGAGAAGTATTTGACCTGTTAAGAAAAATATAGCGGTGAACCAGCAGTTAGCGTAATGGCTATGTCGCTGGACTCCCACGTAGTCGACCGCGGTTCACGTCCCGGACCCGGTGGCTTAAAACTCACGCTGGGCGCGTGTGCGTGCGTGCCCAAGATCCCGAGAGGAGAATGGAGGAGAAGGGATTGCGGCGTGACCATCCCCCCTGGGGGGGGTGATTTCTCGCTTTCTGTCTCTCTGTCTCTCTCTGTCTTTCTGGCGAGTGCACGCGCCCTATAGCGAAAACCTCTGAAAAAAAAAAAAAAGAAAAATATAGCGGCCAGCTCCACTTACAGATACTGTGGTTGAATTCTAATCAAAAACCACCTTTAAAAATGTATATGTTCCTTCCAAGAACTCTTACTTCACCAAATCAATTGTAATAATTTTAATTTAGTCTGAAAAGACCGAGGGCAATATTTTGTGTGAATAACTTTTCTGTTTTTTATTTGCCAGAGGTTTGGACAGAAAGTAATTATATTGACATTATAGCATGTAATGCCCTAAACCTTTTTTTCTCACTAATATTTAGGATTAGGGATGTAAGTGTGTGAAGCTAGATACCCTTTACTTTCTAAATGACTACTTAGCATCTTTTTCCTGAAAATTCCTATTTAGGGAAGCAAAATAGTGAGAATGATGAAGAAACCAGACTCTGAAACTGGATCCTGTCCCTGTCACCACTGATTGTGTGACTTTGAGAAAATTAACCTTTCTATGCCTCAATAATTTGTCTATAATGAGTACAGTGTTGGTGTCATCCTCCTATGGTTGTAAGAGTTCATGAGTTATTAATATAAGGTGCATGATATGCCCAACACAGAGTGATAGAAATTTTAGTTATAATTTTCATGATAATAATGATTATGAAGTTGATGAATATATTATGAATAAAAAGATGAAAAAGAAATGGATAGGAGAGACAGATATTTATGAATTGTTACTCAGGGCAAAATGAAGTGGGTATTATAGTGGAACTCTAAGTAGGTGACTAACTACCCTAACATGGTTCCAATTTATCCCTGCTGTCCAGCTTGATTATTAATTTCATCCCCTTGCACTCTCAGAATGGTCCTATGGTCACTGTAAATAAAAGCAACCCGACATGAGAGACTGTGGAATGGATTTAAGACCTCATGGAGGAAAAGGCTTTTGAACTTGCCCATACAAGCAACAGGGAGAGAAAAAAGCTTTTTTTCTGTCCCTTGCCAATTCTCCACCCCCCTGACCCTGAAAAGGAAATGGTAGAGTGAAAACTAAGTTTTCCTTGAGCTTTAAGAAGAGCGGAAAACAGAAAAAATTCCAAATAAGACTGTATTCATTTCCTATTGCTGCTGTAACAAATTACCATAAAATGAAGTGGTTTTATGAAAGCAATGCAAATTCCTTCTCTTAAATTCTGGAGGTCAGAAGGCCAAAATGGGCTTCAGGGCTGCTCATCATCTGGAGGCTCTAGGCAAGACCTGTTTCCTTGCCTTTCCAGCTTCAAGAGGGTGTCCACATTCCTTGGCTCACCACAGCCTAACCTCTTGACTCTGATGTCTGCTTCAGTGCTTTCATTATCTAACTGTGTCCTGGCCCTCCTTCCTCCTTCTTATAGAGATCTCTGTAATACCCAAGGCCCACCTGGATAATCCGGGCTACTCTCCTCATTCTAAAATCTTTCATTCAATTACATTGACTAAGTCCCTTTTACCAGGTAAACTGACACATATGCGGGTTCCAGAAACTGGAACTTGGACATCTTTGGGGGCCAGTATTCAGCTTGCCACAGAGATTCATTGCTTCCATCACTCTGATCAAGATCATAGTACAAGGGAGTCTTCAAAGACTTCATGGAATATTATGAAAGAATTGTGAATGGATTTCAAAAGTGTTTTGCCCCCAAATAATCTCATCCCCCTTTTCACAAACTTTTGAAGTACCCCCATATTTAGAGAGATTGTTCTATTAGACATGAAAAGTTCGATATTTTAATAAGCTCAGGCATATGGCTGAGTTAACTACTAATTTCAAACCTGGAATCAAAAACCCACTGAGAAAAGAGGGCTCTAAACATCAATGAGACATTTTAGATATATGCTCAAAGTAAGAGAATATCAATGAAGGAAATCCTCATTTTTCTGAGAAGAATTGATAATAGAAAGGATTTTAGGGTGAGTCCATAAAATTAGGGAGAAAAATACTAGTAAATTATAATAAACAAGGTTGACTGTTATACTCTTGACAAAACTTGAAGTTCTAAAAAAATACTATTTTAAACAAAATTTATAATTTCTAATTTTTTGAACAAAGAGTAAAATTTACTCCTTTGGTATTGTATTTTTTTAATGTGATAAGCCATGATTGCTTTCATATTTGGTTTTCATGGAATAATAAATATTTTGAAAATATTTTTGAGAACTTCTCATGTTTCTCAAGCACATCACTTAGTAATTTCACTCCAAATAATCTGTTTTGTTGTTCTTATAAATGTTTTTCTTTGGCTTTTAACAATTCCAGTCCTGTCAGATCTTCATTTCTGGATTACATTGCTTCTCCAATATAATTTTCATCTACTGCATTAACTCCTGGATTCACAGTAGCATTTTAAATTTTACTTCATAGTTGATTTGAGTCATATTTGCATAGAACATCTGATCATGCAATGCATATACAATAATTAAAGCTTGGATGGCCAAAGATGTTGCTTTCATGGGAAAGGCTAGGTAGGTACTATTAACAGGAAAGAGATGTTGAGCAAGAACTAATTGAATCACAAGTTCTAAATGAATTTTTCATCATATAATGACTCTTTCCTATATGCTCTTCTTTACTATGGAAAATTCATGTAATAAAAGTGCCCAAGTAACCAATTCAGCCTTTTTATTTGAATGGAGTTATAATAATTTAGAAAAAAAATGGGGGGACTAATTACATTAAATTTGTCCTAAAATTATGTTGCTTATTTTACTATTTTATATTAAATATATTTAATATAGAGATAATTAATGTCTAATGCTTTTTCCTTACATATAAGCTCCATGATAGCAGCACTATGCATGTATGATTTACTCTTATGTTCTAAGCATTAAGATAGTATCTGTTGGGGCAAACAGGTAGTATAGTGGTTAAGGTGCTGGACTCCCACATGGCCAAGTATGGTTCAAGTCCCAGACCTGGTGGCTTGAAAATCATACAAGTCACGTGTGTCCCAGGAAGAAAATGGAGGACAAGGGGTTGTGTTGTGGGGAGGTGATCATCCTGGGGGGTAATTTCTCCTTTTCCCTCTCTGTCCCTCTCCGTCTCTCTCCAGCAAGCACACATGCCCTATGGTAAAAGCCTAAACAAAAAAGATAGTATCTGTTACAGACACTCATTTGGTTTTAGGGGAGAAAGCAAGCTGTTCTATATTTTAATTATGTTTAGTGAGGATTCACTTATAACTTTAATATTTGCCATTGAGAATCTGTTGTCTCCACATCAACAAAGAATTCATTGTAGAAAGTGGGAAAATTCAATAAAAATGTTTTATTACTAATGTAGAAGGAAGTACAATCCCTTCTTCTCTACTATGAGAATATTATTAATGGCAATTTGAGCTCAACATTCTCCTATTTTTTCAATGAACACAATATTCTTCAATATAGATATTTGGAGAATGGGGAATTTTTTTTAATCAAATAAATATGTAAATAAATAGCCTACTGTATCTTCCTCTAAAGTTCTAAAGACTCTGACAAGTTCTGCTGTAAAAAAGGAAATCTTTTATTTACTATTATAATTTGATAAGGACACCTCCATCCCCTCACCTCTAGCCAAATACCAATAGGGACACAATGAGTGTACTGAGATTTTTTTTTAATTTTTGAGAGGTTTTTGTCTTAGGGCATAGGCACTCCGCCTGAGAAAGAGACAGTCACAGTGAGAAAGAAAGTGAGAAATTAGCCCCAAGGGGATGGCCATGCCATAATCCCTTCTCTATTCTCCTCCCAGGATCTTGGACATGCACGCATACACGCCCAGCATGATTTCGAAGCCACTGGGTTCAGGACTTGAACCATGGTTGACCAATGTGAGAGTCCAGAGACATAAACACTATGCCACTTGGTGGCCCCAGTATTTTATTTTGTTTTATTTCATTTTAAAGGGTTTTTCCATAGGGCACATGTGCCTGTGTGTGGAGGGGGAATGCGGGGGAGGGGAGGGCAGAGAGAATGAAAGTGAGAAAACACCCCCCCCCCCCCGGGGGGGCGGGGGAGGAGTAACCACACTACAGTCCCTTTGTCCTCCACTCACCTCTCCGGATTTGGGGGACACACGCACATACACCTGGCTTGAGTTTCAAGCCACTAGGTCCAAGACTGAAACCATTGTCGGCCATATGGGAGCCCAATGCTTTAACCACTGCGCCACCTGCTGGCCTTTAGAATAGCTTTAAAGAAGTACTTCCTTCTCTTTTTCTTTTCTTTTAAGTCTCTATTATTTGAGCTTTAAAACCTTGAGATGAGGACCAGCAAATGACTTGCATATAGTTGATCTTGGTTTGAGTCCCAGACCCAGCCGCTTAAGACTTATGCTAGGCGATGGGAACCAGCAGTTAGCGTAATGGCTATGTCGCTGGACTCCCACGAAGTCGACCGTGGTTCGCGTCCCAGACCCGGTGGCTTAAAACTCACACCGGGAGCGTGTGCGTGCGTGCCCAAGATCCCAGGCACATCCCAGGGGGAGAATGGAGGAGAACGGATTGCGGCGTGACCATCCCCCCTCGGGGGTGATTTCTCACTTTCTGTCTCTATGTCTCTCTCTGTCTGTCTGGCGAGCGCACGCGCCCTATAGCGAAAACCTCTCAAAAAAAAAAAAAAAACAAACAAAAAAAAAAAACAAGACTGACGCTAGGCGCATGTGCCTGTGAGAATGAGAAGAGAATGGAAGAGAAGGGAATGCGGGCGTGGCCATCCCAGCCGTGGGGATGATTTCTCACTTTCTGTCTCTCTCTGTCTCTCCAGTGAGCACACTGTGCTCTGTAACAAAAATCTCTCTAAAAAAACGTGAGAGATTTTTGCCGTAGGGTGTGTGCACTCACCAGAGAGATAGAAAGAGTCACAGTAAGAGAGAAAGTGAGAAATCATCCCCCAGAGGGTATAGAGAACAGGGGGAAAAATGAGAGAGGGGAAAAAGATCGTTGGAAGAGGAGAAACGTTCGACAAATGTGAAGTAGGTGGTAAACAATAAGCTATACTTGGGAGCCACGGTTGCTGGGAGAGGAAAGGCCCGGTAACCACTGCATCATCTGCTGGTCCCGCCCCTGGGTTCTTACACATTTAGATCTTCACTTTCCTGGAGTCTGGCAGTCAGGGAGTCAAAGGAGAACCATGAGGATCTACTGACTGGATTTGCACTAATAAAAGAAACTAAAGAGCCCACTTAAATGAATCCATATAAAAAGTATTAAACGGGACCAGCAGATGGCATAATGGTTACGTAGCTGGACTCGCACATAGCTGACCGAGGTTTGAGTTCCAGATCCAGGGGCTTAAAACTCACGCTAGCGCTTGTGTGTGCGTGCCCAAAATCCCAAGAGGAGAATGGAGGAGAAGGGATTGTAGCGAGGCCATCCCCCTGGGGGGGGGGTGACTTCTCTCTATCTGACTCTCTGTCTCACTAATGAGCACATGCACCCTATAGCAAAAATCTCTCCCCCCAAAAAGTGTTTAATACTAAAATGATACATTGTTTGTGGATGTGTGTGCACAGCACATAATGTACATGGTACATGTGTGTATGTAGCATGTGTGATGTGTTTGTATGCTTATGGTTAGAGAAGAATGAAACAAACACTTGTGTTCTTACGATGTATCCAATTACATTATCTTTGGAGTCTCTCTCCTGTACGTGTCCCTGATCACAGCTCTGACAGTCCCCTACAGAGCTAACTGGGATCCCAAAGTTTGTGTTTAGCATCTCTCTGTATGTCTTTATTAATTTACCACATATGTATATATCCTTAAACTATGTATTGTTTAGTTTTTCATATTTTTGAACTTTAGATATATGGCTTCCAACTGTAGGTGTTCTTTCATGACTCATTTTTATTGTTGCTTAACATTGTGAGATTTATTCATATTGGTATGTATCGCTCCTGTTCATTTATTTTCATTCACTGCTATATTTTAATCTAGTATATAGCCATATTATCATTTCTTTTTTGTTTGTTTGCTTTTACTATAGGGAACATGCACTTATCAGAGAGAGAGGAAGAAAGAGAAAAAGTGAGAAATAACTCCCCAGGGGGGATGCCATGCCCCAATCCTTTCTCCTCCATTCTCCTCTTGGGATTTTGGGCACACATGCACATGCAACCAGCAAAAGTCTCAAGCCACCGGGTCCAGGACTCAAACTGTGCAGGCAGCCATGTGGGATTAAGTGTCTTAACCTTCATACCACCTGCTGATTCAGGTATATTATCATTTTTAGTCATTTCCCTTCTTTGGTCAATACTGCCATGAGCATACTCATCTTTAACAAATACGCAGGGAGGAGAAGTATTGGGTGCAAACATATTTACATCTTGAACTTAGCTAGATGTAAAATTATTTTTCAAGGTGGGTGTAGTGATTTATACTCCCACCAGCCTTTTATACAACTTGCAGTTTATTCACATCCTCAGGAACACTTTGTATTGTTAAACTCACAGCCAGTTCACAGCAGGGCAGCAAAGTTTGCTCCAGGATCAGCTGCAAGGAGGCAGTTTGTGGAATTTTGAGTTTAGCCTCTAAGAACATCTCTGTGGTCCTTCCTTATGAGTCAGTGAGTTTGGACTCAGCCAGTTTGAAATAGTGCCCTGTTTTAGGAAATAAATTGTCTGAGAAAGTACATATTTACCTAAAATTTGTATCCTTGAAGCTAGAAGGTAGTCCCTACTCCAACCTGCGCAGGTATTGGGACTAGCTAGCATCCTTGCAGGAGAGGAGAGTCACTGTGTGAGACACACACGATCTCAGTGATGTCACATGTGGAATGACTGACTCCAAAGCTCTCTCTTCCTGGCTGGTATTTCGAAACAGAACTAATCTCCTTTCTGTTGAATTAGTCCCTGGATTTTTGGACATTTCAGTGTAGGACTGGGCTGGGAGTGTAGAGGGACATCTTGAAAGAGAAATAGAAGACATGTTGTGTCAGAAAATTTGAGGGCTGGCTCCATAGCCCAGTGGTTAAATGCACTTGGCCAAATGCAGTTCTAATCTTGGCCCTGCCAGCCTGAAAAACACACCATTATGTGTGTTTGTGCGTGTCCCAAATGTGGATGTGTGTGTCCCAATTCCTGACAGGATGGAGAAGTGGAGGAGAAGGGACTGCAGCAACATTGCAATGCCCCATGGGGGGTGGGGGGTGCACTTTCTCTCTCGTGAGCACACTTGCCCTTTGGCAAATAACAAAACAAAACAAAACAAAAAAAGATAAGAAAATTTGAAAGCTTGAGCAACTAACTGGAGATAAATGTGCTTAAAGTATAAATACTTTAAGCAACTTAAACAGGTAGTGCTAAACTTATATTGTTAGGTAACATAAAACCTTCTTATCTCCTTTTATTCATACTTAATGCAATTTAAACTTCTCTGACAAGCGGTTACCCCAACCCAACCCAACCCTCTTTTAACTAGCCACCATTATTTCTCACAGCCCACTCTGAAATTTTGCCTTGTCTTGTCAGTTTGGTCTTCTCAAAGCCTTGTAAATATGTCAAAACTTATTCTCTCTCTCTCTCCCTCTCTCTCTCTCTTTTTTTTTCCTCAAGAACTGCCTCTTTTTGCTTCTTTTTCTGACAAAAGTAGTCTGGGGTTGAATTTACCAACTGTGCCTTAAATCCCAACAGCTGCAAGTGTGACCAGCCTTGCTTATAGAAATGCCAGCAGAAGTGGGGACTTCTCTTTTCTAGGAGTTTCCCACGTTTGCCTTGGCAAATTGTGAAATATTTCCCATTAGTCTTACCCTTTATGACTCCAACGGAGTAGTACCACAAATGAAGATCCTAGGGGTCAAACTCCACTTTCAACCTCCCTTCCCCACAATGGTTGGCCATGGTCCATATGATATTGCCAGTGACTTATTGCCATTCTTCAAAATGATGGACTAGAGATAATATGTCACTGCTAACTTTACTGGGCCCTCTAGCAATTCTGCAAGCTTATGATTCGCTTGAACACCACTCACCTCTTCCTGAATTCCTAGTGCCACTGCTGTCCAGCATGATCCCCAAAGTCCTGATGGAAATTCTGTCTGTGGCCCCATCATTCCTTGGCCTATTCTTGTGAAAAGTAAGATAGGTCTATACATCAGTCAAAGCCCTCTGTAAATGTAAATTCAAGCTGACTTAAATAAATAGCAAATTGGGACCAGCAGTTAGTGCAATGGCTATGTGGCTGGACTCCCACGTAGTCGACCGCGGTTCGCGTCCCAGACCTGGTGGCTTAAAACTCACGCCGGGCGCGTGTGCGTGCGTGCCCAAGATCCCGAGAGGAGAACGGAGGAGAAGGGATTGCGGCGTGGCCATCCCCCCTGGGGGGGGGGGTGATTTCTCGCTTTCTGTCTCTCTGTCTCTCTCTCTCTCTCTCTGTCTGGCGAGCGCATGCGCCCTATAGCAAAGACCTCTCCAAAATAAAATAAATAAATAAATAGCAAATTAAGTAAATACATAAATTATTGACTCACGTAACTGGGAAGTCAAAGCAGGGAGGAGACTCAGCACATTTTGATCTAGTATTTCTCTTTTTAAAAAATTATTTATTTATTTAATTCAATTTATTATTATTATTATTTTAAATTTGACCAGATAGAGACAGAGAAAGGGAAAGTGAGAGAGCAAGCCACCAGGTCCAGGACTCGAACCATGGTCAGCCATGTAGGAATCCAGTGCCTTTAACCACCATGCCACTGCCGACCCCCAATCTAGTATTTCTAACAAAGCTTTCATACTCTTTTTTTTGTCTGTCCCTGTGTCTCTGTTTTTCTCTGTCCCTCAGACTTTATTCTGACAAGCTTTTTCCCAGATCGGGGTGGGGAAGATGGTTCTTGTTAGCCTCAGGTCAATATCTTCATAACTTAAGAAACAAGAGAGCTTCTCCTTTTCCCAGTGTCTGTCTAATCTCATGAAAGACTCAGACAAGTCCTGCTTTGGTCACAAGTCTACCCCTTTGACTATCACACTCATTAGTTTTAGAAAGATAGGTTATTGTGTCGAGTTCAGTGCTATGTCTAGGAGACGGTGGGACTGTGTGATTGACAGGCTCCCTTATAACTATGTGGTATGGAAGAGGAGCTTTTCTCCACAGAATTAAGGATGAAGTATACATGCACACATGCACTTATGCATTCACACATGCACACACACACACAAAGTTAGGAGTCCCACACTAAGGCCCAATGTATAAGAACTTTTTGGGGTCAGCAGGTGGCATAGTGGCTAAGACACTGGACTCCCATATGGACAACAGCAGTACAACTACCAGACACTGTCGGCTTGAAAATCACATGAGTTGTGTATGTGTGTGTGTGTGTGTGTGTGCATGCCCAAAATCCTAAGAGGAAAATGGAGAAGAAGGGATTGTTGTGTGGCCAAGCCCCTTTGAGGGGTAATTTCTCACTCACCCACTCACTGTCTCTTTCCCTGTCTCTCTCTGGCGAGTGTACATACCCTATGGCAAAAAAATTTAAATGAATAAATAAACAGACAATACTGTTTTTTAAAAAAGCTTTTAAATGGGATAAGCTCTTTCTTACAGTAAAACTTGTCAAGCAGTGACAGAATAGCACTTTTAGAAAGATCTGGAATTAAATGTACAACGTGCTTTACGCACACAACTAAGACCTTGACGTTAAGTGTGACTCACTGGCTCAGTTTCCCCTCCTGACATGAACTTCTTTCTGAAGAACTGAAGCTTGAGGAACCCCAAACCTCGCTTAGTTGGTCCCATTCTGGTCAGTCAGGTTTTTTATGCACTTAAAGCTCAGTGATCAGGTGTCAGTCTCTTTTCCCCCAGGAGGCTCCTAAATATAAATTCACATATGGGGTTGAGGTGCCCCCTAAATCTACCCCCTAAAACCCAAATCTTAGCTTTAGAAATGAATGGTGCCTTGGGCCAGCAGGTGGCACAGAGGTTAAGGAAGCTGGATCCCACATTGCCTACTGCATGGTTCTAGTCCTAGACCCAGTGGCTTCAAAATCATGCTGGGCATGTGTGCATGTGCAAGTCAAAATCCTGAGAGGAGAATGGAGGAGAAGGGATTGTGGTGTGGCCATCTGCCTGGGGTGGTGGTTTCTCACTTTGTCTCTTTCTCTTTCTTTTTCTCTCTTTCTGTCTCTCTCTTTCTCCAGCAAGTGCATATGTATATAGCAGACAAAAAAAAAAAAAAAAAAAAAAAAAAAAAAAGAAGGAAGAAAGAAATCAATAGTGCCTCATTCCATTGTTCAACATAATCTGAGCCTCAAATTTTAAGAATACAATAAGATCTTATATTATTTTCACTCAGGGACCATTTGGGTATCTTCCATATATTTAACTTTTCCATGGTTATTTCAACCAAATTGTTATACTATTTCCCTGAGCCATTTTTGGGTTTATAGTCTTTACAATCCAGAACACCAGTGTATCACTGTCAATTTTTTTGTTCAACAGAATGTATGTTACAGAAGGAGCTACACTTTATGTATATTATATTACATACTGTATGTGTAAAATACATTTAAATAGCCTTCAAAATATATAAATTGGTCACTAGTTTTTTTTTTCTTTTTTAAAAGAATTATTTATTCAATTTTATTTAATATTATGATTTATTTTAAATTTGACCAGACCGAGACAGAGAGAGAGAGAGAGAGAGAGAGAGAGAATGCATAGGAAAGTGAGAAAGCAAACTTCTGGGTCTCAACTCAAACCACGGTCAGCCATGAGGGAGTCCAGCCCAGGGCCTTAACCATAATGCCCCCTGCAAGCCCTGGTCACAATTCTTATATATAAATTTTCTTTCTTTCTTTTTTTTTAAATTTTCTTTTTTTAAGCCCACAAAGTTCACATAGTTCAGAAAATAATTCTGATCAGTTTTCTGAGAGAGAGAGAGAGAGGAAAGCTCTCTGTAACACTGCCCCCCCTTTCTTTCTCAGCTCAGTTAGAGCAAGAAATTTACTAAGTCATTTAGATCAATGTTTCTTAAACTGTTTCACTGATAATTCTGCAAAATATCTTTCAAACATATTTCAAAGAAATACTAACTATTTCCACCTTTTGAAAACTTAAAAAGCATATTGACATCATAAAAAATTTGAACATGACTGAATTAAGAAAAGCTGCTTACCTTAATTTAAACCAGCACCTCTCTTATTTAAGTGACCAGGGAAGGATTATATATGAATATCCATTAACATTTCATAGATCTTGTGCTTGAGGAACACAATATGGGAAATGCTGACAAATTAAGAGATGTGAACTTGCCTTTAGTAAGACCATGGCACTTCTGGAATGTTTTGCTAGAAGACAATTGCTTCATGCATGATGAGAAGAGGACTAAAATGTCAGAATGGTATATAAAAAGGACATTTACCTAGCTGATCAAACATCTAGGCCATTTAATGCCCAGCTTTGACTCCTGACATTATATTATCTTATTGTTTTTTTTCTTTGGTTCATTTCTTGATTACATCTAATCAGCTATTTGGTTGTATTTCCTGTCTCCAGGTTGTTTTAAAATCATTCTTTCACTTACTTAATAAACGTTTATTGAAAATTTATTATTGGAACCAGCAGATGGCATAATGTTTACATCTCTGGACTCCCATGTAGTTGACAGTGGTTTGAGTCCTAGACCTGGTGGCTTAAAACTCATGCCAGTGTGCGTGTGCACTTGCCCAAAATTCCAAGAGTAGAAGGGATTGCAGCATGGCCATCCCTCCTGGGGGGGGGGGGGGGCGGATTTCTCACTTTCTGTTTCTCTGTTTCTGTCTCTCCAGTGAGTGCACGTGCCCCATAGCAAAAATATCCCTTAAATCCCAACATATTAGGGGGTCAGTAGATGGCATATGGTTACGTCGCTGGATTCCCACATGGCTTGACCAGGTTCAAGTCCCAGACTTGGTGGCTTCAAAAAACCACGCCAGGTGCAGGTGTATGCGTGCCTAAAATCCAAGAGAGGAAAATGAAGAAGAAGGCCATTATCCCTGGGGAGGGTGATTTCTTGCTTTCTGTCTCTGGTGAGAGTACATGTTCTATAGCAAAAATCTCTCTCTCAAAAAAAAGAAAAGAAAGAAAGAAGAAAGAAAAAAGAAAGAAAGAAAGAAAGAAAGAAAGAAAGAAAGAAAGAAAGAAAGAAAGAAAAGAAAAGAAAAGAAAGAAAAGAAAAGAAAGAAAGAAAGAAAAGAAAAGAAAAGAAAAGAAAAAAATTATGTATAGGCTCTGTGTTAGGTGTAAAAATGAAAAATGAACTATAGGTATATGAAAATACCTTCTTTTATGTTCTAGTCCACTAGAAATTTCAGAAAAGTAAGCAAATTATAACAAAGTGTCATGAAGGAGATTTGAGAGTTCCTCAGACAGCGTTACCTCAAACTCCCACGATCACGTACATTTACTTGGGAAAAAAAATGCATCAAAGACTTGAAGGATGAATGAGTGATGGTGAGGTGACCATCTGTCTGTTCCAAGTAAAGAGAACAACACATATGCTGCTGGTAGGAGAGAGAAAACATCCTGGGTTCAAGAAATTGAACATCTAATCTTACTACATATAAGGGATTTGGGGAGGAGATGAGTGGACACATGAAGAGAAGAGTATTACACACTTTATACAAAGTCTTGCAAGTAATTTTTAAGAGTTAGTTCATGGTTAGATTTGTACTTTAGAAAGATAACACTAGTACAACATGAAGAATGAATTGAAAGGGAAAAAACCAAAAGCAAGGGGGGCAGCCTGTGGCATGGTAGTTAAGGCACCTGAATCCCACATGGCCAACTGTGCAGTTTAAGCCCCAGACCAGCAGCTTGAAAACACACCAAGCGTGTGTGTGAGTGTGCCCAAAATTCTGAAAGGAGAAATGGAGAAGAGATTGTCACGTGACCATTTCCTGTGAGAACTGCTTTCTCATTTTCCCTCTCTCTATTACTCACTCTCTCACTCTTTCTCTCTCTGATGAGTGCATGTGCTCTCTGGAAAATTAAAAAAGAAAAACAAAACTAAATGTAAGAAGTTCACTAGTGGAGATCTATTTAATAACACAAGGGAGAGTGAGGCTTATTTATTTATTTATTTCTAGAGAGATTTTTGCTGTAGGGCATGTGTATGCACTGGAGAAACGGAGCGAGAGACAGAGAGACAGAAAGCAAGAAATCCCTCCCCCTCTAGGGAGAATGGCCACACTACAATCCCTTCTCCTTCATTCTCCTCTCAGAATCTTGATCATGCATGCACATGTGTTTGGCATGAATTTCAATCACAGGGTCTGGGATTCAAACTGTGGTTGACTATGTGGGAGTCCAGCGACTTAACCATCACACCATCTGCTGGTCCCAGTGGGGCTCATTTTAAATTTCATATAAGTTTCCAAAAATGGGAGCGACTCACGTGAATGCCACTCTGGAGGATAGGTGTGGGGATGAAAAATTAATAAATACATGAAAATATCTCTATAAATTTCATGGTCACACTGACTTGGTAATTTCAGCTAATGAAGTGATGAGAAACAGCAGGGAAGCAGTGTAAGTGCAAAAGAATTCAGCCTCTGAAGTTCACTAAAAGCATTGTCCATAGGCAGATTAATAAGAAAAAAGGCATGGGGGCTGGCAGGTGGCATGGTGGTTAAGGCACTGGACTCTCACATGGCCAACCATGGTGAAAGCCTCAGACCTGGAGGCTTGCTTTCTTGCTTTCCCTTTCTCTCTTTCTTCGGTCAAATTAAAAAATGATAATAACAAGTAAATTAGCTAAATAAGTCATTATTCTTTTTTTAAAAAAAGAAAAAAAGCCATACTAATTTATTTAACACATACATATGTACTTGGAAACCTTAGACTGAAGATTCCAAGATACAAGGGAAGTGATCTGATCTTATGCTTAGATTTTATAAAGCAGGGATATTAGGTGAAATGTGATTGGGCAAAGGGCACAAGCTATTATTAGAAATAGAATGAGTAGGACCACAGATGGCATAATGATTACATTGCTGGACTGCCATGTAGTCAACTGCAGTTCAAGTCCCAGACCTGGTGGTTTAAACTCATGCTGGGCACATGTGCGTGCGTGCCCAAAATCTCAGGAGGAGAATGCAGGAGAAGGGATTGCAGCATGGCCATCCACCTTAGGGGGTGAGTTCTCACTTTCTGTCTCTTTGACGAGTGTACATGCCCTATAGCAAAAATCTCTACATATAAAAAATTAAAGAAGAAAAGAAATAGAATGTGCAGGAAACCTCAGCAAAGCCTGTCTGTTTCCATTCTTGGCCTTTCTATGCAACATTCCTTCCTCTCAGGATGGGGCAAGAACCCTCTTCAATGAGGGTCTTATTATCTAATAATGAGACAAGGTAGGTCAGAGAATTTCTTTAGGACACATCTCTTAGAGAAGTGGAGGAAAGTTAGAGCCATGCTGTTAGATTTTGTGGTTGGCTTTGAAGAGCTTCTGGCTTCTGTGACCTAAGGCATCTTGAGGGAGTAGAGATTCCAGTTCCTAGGGCTTGCCTATGGATACAGTGAGGGGAAGAGATAGGAGGGCAGGAGGGCAGAGAGAAACTCTGCCTCTGAAGCCTTTACTTTGGGATATCATCTTCTGAGCCCTGACACAGCGTCAACAGAAAGAGGCAACAGGTACAATCACACATTATTATGGCCAACTGATGGAACAACTATGTGTTCGTGAAAGTGTCTCTCTATCCTGCCCGTTCATTAGAACTGCCAGAAAACTTTGAACATGTGGATGCTAAGGCAGAGATTCTAATAGTACCTATCTGGGTTTGGTTCTTGAAAATATCCCCAAGTGGGGCCAGTAGGTAAGAGTGAGATGCAACGAGGTTCTACACAGCAATTCAGTCCTATTTTAGCTTCGTTGGTTTACATTCCATAGTCAAAAGTGGTGTCTCTCAAACTTTAGTTAGCATCTGGGTCACGGGGGAAGCTTGTCGAAAGTGCGACTGATGTTTTGATTCAGTAGGTCTGGGTTGAAAGGGCTGCTACTGGTTCAGTGGTTCGCCAGACTTTGAGAACCACTAGTCATTTTGGAACTGAAAACTTGGTTTTTGTTTTAAATTTTGCCAGAGAGCCCTTGGTACTCTCAGGAGACACACACACACACACACACACACACACACACACACACAAACACACACACACACACACAGAGAGAGAGAGACAAAAACACCTCTCTTTCCCCATATGGAATGGTCATGTCACAATCCCTTCTCCATTTCTCCCTTTTTTCAGAATTTTGGGCACACATACACATGCAACCCAAATGTTTTTCAGGCCACTAGGTTAGGCACTTGAATTAGTAGGCCATCTGGGATTCAGTCGCCTTATCCATCATGCCATGGGCTGGCCCAAGGAAGCAGAAACTTTAAAGTGATTTTTTTTTGATGGGGAAATTAAACACCAACATAGAAACAAAAATTAAGAAATTATAAAATGATTTTATTTCATTCTAAACTTGGGAAATAAATATGGGGATTGGAAGAATTTCCTCAAAATACTTCTTATGCTGAAACTACTCTTTTAAGAAATTTTATTCTGGGACCAGAAGATGGCATAATGGTTACATCACTGGACTCCCACGTAGTCAACCTTGGTTCAGGTCCTGGACCCAGCAGCTTGAAATTCACGCCAGGTGCATGTGCATGCATGCCCAAAACCCCAAGAAAAGAATGGAGGAGAAGGGATTGCAGTGTGGCCATCCCTCCTGGGTGGGGGATGATTTCTTACTTTCTGTCTCTCTGTCACTGTCTCTCCAGCGACTGCATGTACCTTATAGCAAAAATCTCTCTTACAAAAGAAATTGTTCTGATTCAAATAGGGGAGAAACCATACTTTCAGAGTAAGGCATATGCAATAAAGGAACATACAAAATAATCTGATGTTTCACTTCTGTTCATAAATGACAAAAACCTTGCCTGGTATAGACCTACAGTTGTCTCTGAAGTTAGTCTGCAGCTTATAACAAAACCCGGTTCCTGGTGTTAGCTGACTGGCTCATAACTTCCAAGTTGGAACCAAGTACACATTGGAGTCTGATGTGCTAATTAATTATTTTTTTATGAGGCATATCGTTCTTCTGAATCTCTGGGATTATGGTTAGTTGATAAAAGACATTATTTCTTGTAGCAAAATATCCAAAGAAAATTTGACTTCATGGTCTTCTGATATTTCTTACATGCACATAAATCATTTCACAGTTCTTATTAAAAGTAAAATCTTATTTTTAAAAAACAAGATTATACACGTCAAATAAAATTTAGGTCAGGGGACCAGCAGTTGATATAATGGCTATGCCACTGGACTCCCATATAGTTGACCACAGTTCGAGTCCCAGATCCAGTGGCTTAAACTCAGGCTGGGCGCATGTGCATGCGTGCCCAAAATCCCGAGAGGAGAATGGAGGAGAAAGGATTGCGGCGTGGCCATCCCCCCTGGGGAGGTGATTTCTCGTTTTCTGTCTCTCTCTGTCTTTCTGGTGAGCGCATGCACCCTGTAGCAAAAACCTCTCAAAAAAAAAAAAAAAAAAAAATTAGGTCAGGAATTTATAAATTTTAAAATCAAGTAACTTTTGGGGCCAGCAGGTGACATGGTGGTTAAGGGCACTGGATTTACACATGACCAATTGTGGTTCAAGTCCTGAACCAGGCGGCTTGCTTTCTCTTTTTCCCTTACTCTCTCTCTGGTCAAGTTAAAATGATAATACTAATTATAATAACAAATGGTATTAAATGAATAATCCTTCAAAAAAAAATCAAATAACTTTAATTCTTAAAATGTGTAGGTGCCACAATGTCGGTGGTCTATTTCTGCTTAGCACGTTGATATTTCATATGCTAATTGGTGAACGAAGACTTGTGGGCAGCAAATTTTCATACTGAATAACTTACCAAAAAAAAAATGAATGTTTTAAAATAAATTAGGCATGATTTTTACATTCCATACATTTTCTTCCACTAGAATTATTTTTAACAGTAACAAAATGAAATCTACTCAAGGGCAAAATATAATAATCAGTATAGATTTTACTTTTAACAATATGCCAGTATCAACTATCTCAGGAACCATGACTAGAAAAGCAAAAACATCAAAATAAAATGAAGAGATAGACTTTTGAAATTAAGTTACTGGCTGATTTTCTCTGAACAGGAAAAAAATCTGGCTAAACAGATGGGTCCTCTGCTGAGCCCTAAGGCCAACAGACTTGTCTTTATTGAACCATGATCATTGGCCATGGCTTTGCCCTTCTCGTGTCACTAATTCATAAAACTTTACCAGATTAGAATATTCCAGAAGTAAGGCTATTAAATTAGCTTTTGTGAACATCTTAAAAACTAACAGAAAAAGCCAACAAACCAACACTTTTACTTTACTTATCATTCAAATTAAGTCACCAAGTAGCATGAAAACTTTCAATTTTATATGATTGTTGAATTTCATCTTTACTCAAATGTATTGATACCTGCTTTATTAATAAGATGGTCCTTGCACCCACTAAAATTATGAAGGAAATAATATTCCTACAATCTCACTATTGTAAAGACATGCCCTAAGACCATGCCCTAAGAACACATAATTTATTCAGAGAAATCTCAGCATTTCAGGGTAATGGGAAATATTACGTTATATTACAATTGGGACCAGCAGTTGACATATGGCTATGCTGCTGGACTCCCATGTAGTCGACCGCGGTTCGATTCCTGGACCTGGTGGCTTAAACTCACGTCGTTCACGTGTGTGTGCATGTCCAGGATCCCAAGAGGAGAATGGAAGAGAAGGGATTGGGGTGTGGCCATCCCCCTGGGGGGTGATTTCTTGCTTTCTGTCTCTCTTCCTCTCTCTGTCTCTCTGGCGAGCACACATGTCCTTTAGCAAAAACCTCTCAAAAAAAAAAAAAAAAGAGAGATATATTACAATTATAGACAAAGAAAACTTAAGCCTCAATAAGCCCCCTTGAAAGATTTACCATTGATTATTATTATTATTTATTTTTTTTTTTGGAGAGGTTTTTGCTATAGGGCGCGTGCGCTCACCAGACAGACAGAGAGAAACAGAGAGACAGAAAGCGAGAAATCCCCCCCGCCAGGGGGGATAGCCACGCCACAATCCCTTCTCCTCCATTATCCTCTTGGGATCTTGGGCATGCACGCACACGCGCCCGGCGTGAATTTTAAGCCACTGGGTCTGGGACGCGAACCGCAGTCGATTACGTGGGAGTCCAGCGACATAGCCATTACGCTAACTGCTGGTCCTATCCATTGATTATTTAAGTCATACAAAAAGTGTTTTTTAAAATCACTATTTGCTCCAGAATTTGTGGAGTACTTAGCAATTGAGAGATACTTGCTAAATACCTGTGTAAGGCATTGTGCTACGTGTTTCTCAACATAGGTTTAGTTTCACTTTAAGTGTATATATTATTTATCATTGCTTATTCATGAATTATGAAGCCTTATTTTAACTCAAAATAATAATAGGAAGTCGAAATGGTTAAACATGTAATCACAATAGCCATTAATAGAATATATTAATATTCACATTTTTATAATAAAGAATCAATAATATTTGTAACTACAATTAAAAATGGAGATAAAGTGGGGTGTTATTTAAAATTATTTACTTTTTCCATGTTTTTAAATATTTAACATTTTCATTTGGAAGTAAAATCTAATTTAGTCATTTTTTATTTTAAATTTTTTTAAAAGAGAGATTTTTGCTATAGGGCATATGCATTCACCAAAGAGACAGAGAGACAGCAAACGAGAAATCATTCCCCAGCATGGGATGACCATACTGCAATCTCTTCTTCTCTATTATACTCTTGAGATTTTGGGCACACATGTATCCGGTATGAATTTTAAGCTGATGGGTCCAGAACTTGAGTGGCAGTCAACTACGTGGGAGTTCAGCTACATAACTATTACACCATCAGCTGGTTCCTAATTTAGTTATTTCTTAAGATTATCCAAGAATGTAATCACCACTTTTAATATTTTGGGTTAAAAAGAAATAACAAATTCTAAAATGTAGATTGAAGTATGAACAAAGTATTTAGAGCATTTTTCTCTGTCTCTTCCTCATTTTGTACCAACAAAGACAATAAACATGAAATATTTTCCTGCAAACAATGTAATAAATGACATAGTCAAAGAGGAGCCCTAAGGAAAATCATATAGCATTAGTTATGGTTCTTGGAAGTGGCTATGTGTATAGATTGGTAAATAAGCAACTTAACCATAGTACTTTAAACGAAGAAGGAAGATTAGCGATAATCCATTTCTGTACCCTCATTTCACCCATGAAGAAACTGAAGCTCAGAGCTAATAACAGTATTGTTTATAAGTATACTTTTATTATATTTCCTCCTGAAGTATAGACAACACATCTGGAGATACATTCTGGTATAGCATAAACTAGGAAAACATTGATTGGAGTGTCTCAAACTTCCATGTGCTGGTGTGTTTGTTAATGCCCAGAGATCCTATCCAATGAGTCTGAATGGAACTGAGGTAGGTGCAATTTCAACAGGTACCCATGGCAACTGTAAGTCATTCTCAGGTAGTACTAGGAAGTGCAGAACATGATAGAATCTAAAAGTTCTAAAAAAAGGGCTTTTAGGCTGAGTAACCACATTTTCCAAACAACACACAGTTTTTTCAATAACCTGTCATTGTCTTTCCCTTCCTTTGCAACTTTGAGAAAAAGGAAGTGTTAAGCAAGAAACAGGGAAGGAAGACCACAGAGCAACACTTGACTTCCTATGCTTGCCCAATAATCTCATTTGCTGGAGGACACTTGCAAAATGACATATTCATAGGCCCCTTTCCTGGAGAGTCTTATTTATGGGGCGGTATGTTGTAGAATCAGGAATCTATAGTTTTCTTTCTTTCTTTCTCTCTTCTTTCTTTCTCTCTCTCTCTCTCTTTTTTTTTTTTTTTATAAGTTTTTGCAATAGGGCACGTGTGTTCACCAGAAAGACAGAGAGACAAAGAGACAGAAAGCGAGAAATCACCCCCCAAGGGGGATGGCCACACCACAATCCCTTCTCCTCCAGCCACAATCTCTTCTCCTCCATTCTCCTCTCAGGATCCTGGGCACACACGCACACACGCCTGGCATGAGTTTAAGCTACTGGGCCTGGGACTCAAACTGCTGTCGACTACTTGGGAGTCCAGCGACATAGCCATTACGCTAACTGCTGGTCCCTTGCTTTCTGTCACTCTGTCTTTTAGGTGAGGGCACATGCCCTATAGCAAAAACCTCTCAAAAAAATGTTTTTTAAAATACTTTTCAGGAGACCAGCAGATGGCCTAATAGTTGCTGGGCTCCCACATAGTCGATCCTGGTTTGAGACCCAGACCCTACCTCTTAAAACTCACACTAGTGCGGGACCAGCAGTTAGCGTAATGGCTATGTCGCTGGACTCCCACGTAGTCGACCGCGGTTCGCGTCCCAGACCCGGTGACTAAAACTCACGCC
Organism: Tupaia tana; assembly: GCA_026018925.1. Taxonomy (NCBI): domain Eukaryota; kingdom Metazoa; phylum Chordata; class Mammalia; order Scandentia; family Tupaiidae; genus Tupaia; species Tupaia tana. The sequence goes on from JAKSZU010000003.1 coordinate 54,217,305, forward strand.
GGGCACGTGTGCGTGCGTGCCCAAGATCCTGAGAGGAGAATGGAGGAGAAGGGATTGCGGTGTGGCCATCCCCCCTGGGGGGTGATTTCTCACTTTCTGTCTTTCTGTCTCTCTCTGTCTGTCTGGCGAGCGCACGCGCCCTATAGCAAAAAAAAAAAAAAAAAAAAAAAAAAAAAAAAAAAAAAAAAAAAAAAAAAAAAACCTCTCCAAAAAAAAAACAAAACACAAAAACTCACACTGGTGACATGTGAGTGCCTGACCAAAATCCTGAGAGGAGAATGGAGAAAAAGGATTGTGGTGTGGCCATCTCCCCTGGGAGGTGATTTCTCACCTTCCTTCTCTCTGTCTCTCTATCTCTCCGGGGAGCACACACGCCCTTATAGCAAAAATCTCTCTTAAAAGAAAAAAAAAAGAATATATGTCAGAGGTCCTCCGCTTTGGTGTACAGAATCAGCCTAGGGGCCCTGTAAAACACAGAGTGGTGTGCCCCACCTTTAGAGCTTCTGATCTGGGGTGGGGCCAAGAACCTGCCTTTTTATCTAGCTCTTAGGTCAGGCTGATGATCCTGTTTGAAGGACCACACTGAGAACCCCTGGGCTGGATTACGTGCTGAGGAAGATGATTCACAGAAAAGTGCCTGAAGCTACTACAGCAAGTCTATCCCAAGGCACACACTGGCCTACTGGTGCCCTAAGCACAACACCTCCGCTACTTCTTTCCCTTCTTCCTAACCTTCAGCAGGTGCTTCTCATTAGTATAACTAAACAAGGACCTCCTGGCAAATGCAGTTCCCTGGCTTCTATTACAATGGCTGGGAGCAGCTAGGACTGGGATGGGGGAACACGACAGAGGAAATGGTGTTGAGTAGCAGCCTATCCATGGTCAGATGTGCAGGAAGTTTCAGTAGTGCTTTGTCTCAATTAGTCCCTGACTAAATTCTAAAGATGAAGGCGTTTGTAGGATCTGAGAGTCTGGGCAAAGGAAAAACAAACCAAAACAGCACACCTAAAAGGGAGGGAAGAAGCTGAGGGTTGAAGTCATCAGGATGAGACCAAACTACTTAATGTAGCTAATAATATAGATGCAATCAAAAGGCTTAGTGAGGCCGAAAGGAGAGGTGATCATTGAAGGAAGTCGTTGCTGTGCAGGCAACACACTCCAATATAGAAACCCACAAAAGAACTGGACATCAGAAAATTTTCCTTGACTGTGTGAAGTGATCAGTAGAAAGAGAAGGCCTTGGGAACAAAATTAGAGTTCCCCAAAAGGGCACAGTCTGGGCTGCGGAAATAGATGCTAATACAGAATAACGCCCATTTTGGCTAGAATACGGGAGAGAAAAGACAGCTGAAATGTGCTGAGTATACAGTCACTCTCACGTAAACCCTGCAAATCCATGTGCTAGTCTGCAATAATCACAACACAAAAAACCTAGTTAGGGACAGAAATAAATGAATGCTAAAGGCATAAACTACAGGGGAAGGAAACAGCTAAAGCAAAAAGCAAGGGTCCAAAATTCGAGTTCAGTGAATGAAAAAAAGCACATTAAGATTCCGGTTACCTTGACTGACTTCTGCCAGGGCTGCATTTGTTCAGACACCGTTTTTAAAATGAGCGATTAAAATAGAGAATGTCCCTGGCATAAAAGACTCAGTTTTACAAAAGACACTAAACAGGGACATTGAAGCTGTCATTGTTTTGGGTAGATCAAGGTAACCAGATAATCACATTAGCACAGAATCAGACTTTCAAATACTGCATTCTTTTCCATTTTCTCTTGAATTCTTATCTCAGTTATGTTTCAGGGAGATAAGAAAGCAATATTCTCTACTCGAAAATTAAATATATGTCCTACATGGCAGTAATATCTAAACATGTTTTAGCTTCTTTTAAAGCATTTAGAAATGCCTAGAAGAAATAACAAAATAATAAACAGGGATGTGGCCACGTTGAAATGTACAGTTCTTCATGTTGAAAACAAAAATGTTATACATTGGAAGGAAAGAGTATCTATGATAGAGGGAAGGAAGAGAACTGAAGCATGACACATGTGATATAATCACATTTTGGAAGATTAAAAAATAAATATGAAGAGAGGTACATTAAACAGGTACTTAATGTGAGGCAGGAAAGGGAGAAAAGAATATTTAAACTTGTACTTTATACACTTTAATTCCACTCACACATGTTATAATGAGCCTTTGGTTTTATAAACGTGAAAGATGTATCATTTAAATATTAGAATATTATATTTAGGTAAGTTGATTATTGGTGCATATTTATGACTCCCCTGGCTTTAAACAGTTTCTCTGCAGCATTTTACAGCAAAAAATCAATGGAGTTATATTTGCCGAGTTGTGAGGGAAAAATTTGTTTCACAAAAATGTCATATTAATTTGAGGCATCGGAAAAATATTTTTCAATGTGCAAGTACTCAAGAAATTTATTATGTATGCACTTCTAAATAATGCATATGTTCACATATACATATTTCATAAGCATACATTCATATATACATATTGCAGTTACGAATATGTAAGCCATTGAAATAGAATTAATACTAAAATAATATAGAATATCATTACGGAATAAGACATAGAAGTTGCAATTCTAGAAATAAAAGCTGTATAGCAAAAATAATACTAAGTTGTCGGGAATAGTTGGGACATATTTTTGCACAGAAAATTATGGAAAAATATGCATATTTTTTCTACGCAACACTATGTCATGACCTCCCTGACGACCTAATATCGTGGGCAGCTCTGGAGACACAGCGATAACACGATGCTTTGTGATGCTGAAGCATGGGGCAGTTCTGGGTTTGCATTCTGCAGTCTCCCTCCACACACTGGGTGTGCACGCGTGCCCAGGATCCTGTCTGGCTGGTGCTGAAAGTGGAGTGTGGCATGAAGACCCTACTGAGAGTGCATCTCTCCCTCCCAGAAGAAATAAACTTTAAAATAATAGCTTTAAAAAAACATTATGCAATATACTCTCAAACTGGGAAAGTAGGGACACGAGGAAGTGTAGTCACCAAAATGTTCTCATGGTTCACGTGTGAAGAGTGGTGAATGCTGGAGTGTGCTACCCAGATCTCCTTGCAGGAGTGACACACGTTTCCTCAGCTACAGGGAAAGCTGCAGGAGGTCCTGCCTGGCCAACAGCCCTCCGTTCTCAGCTCTTTTCTGAAATTGCCTCGTTTAAGGTGAGTTACCTAATTCAAGGTCATACCTCTTTTTATCTGTGTATTTATTTATTTTCTTTTTTCCTTCTGTTGCCAGAGGGTGTGCGCACTCCCAGAGAGAGAAAGCCCAGTGCGGCATGGTCAGATCACGGCCCTTTTCTCTCCATTCCTGCATTGTGTCAGGATTTTGGGCTTGCATGCTCACGTACCCAGTGGGTTGTTCAAGCCACTGGGGTTGAAATTTCAACCTTGGTTGGTTGTGTGGAATCCAGCTCCCAATGGACAGTGCCTAACCGCTGCACTACAGGGTCACCCCTTTCAAGGACTGCAGGCATACAATAATTGTTTATCTGGATCCCCTCATCTAAACCGGAAGATTGAGTGTCTAAGCTTCAGAGCTCTGTGAGGGTCGCTAAGCAGTTTATTGAGGTTGCATAACCACCCACGGTCTCTCCACATCCTGTCTTTCTCTTCCTTCCGCAGGAGATACTTTCCAGAGCACTCTTCCCAAAGTTTTCTATACTCAACTACTATCTCAGGGGATATCAAGATAGATTGTCTATAATAAGCTTAATAAAAAATAAATTAGATATACATTACGGAAAAGAGAAAAAATAACTATCTGAGGGAATGCCTTAAAAAAAGGGATAAATGTAATAACTGATGTGAATTTCACAAGTGGATCAATAAAAGATCAAGATAATAACGTCTAGTCCTCTCACCTCAACAATCAAAACGTTGGAAATAGAATGGAATACTTCTGAATAGCAACAACAAAATAAAACATCATGAAAATAAAAAGAAATGCATGTGATATATACGAAATAAATGTTAAAAGACAACAATGGGGAAGAAAATCCTACCCTACCCTTTTTAAAAATGTCACATAAAACTATGGTAATTTTATTCATTTGATGTCGAATGGAAGAAAGAAGTTCTAAAACGTAAAAGTTAAAACAAGCTAATGACTGAGGATTTAATTTGTGCTAAAAGTAGCAATTTATGTAGGTGAGGAAAGGAGTAACTGGTCAAGAATAGTGTTGAAACGAGCGACTAATCATTTGCCACACGTTCGGTCAGCCTTATAAATCATACCATAGACTAAAAGAAGGTCAATCTTCACTTTCCACTTAAGCCCTTGATCCCCACCCTTCCTGTCACCTCCGTAACCTCATTCCAGTCATTCGTCACATCTTTTTCTGTATCTCTGCCTCCCCCTCGCTGTTCCATCAATAGTTGAGCAGGCTTAAGTCTTTCCTATCCTAAACGACCATCCACCAGTAAGACCAGAAAATCTCTCTCAACCCCACTAGCTGCCTGAAGGGACCGAAGTGCCTCTTTCCTCCTCTGGGTTGAAAGGGCTGCCTGTTACTGTCTTAGCTTTTTCTCTAATTATTCTTCTACTTAGAGTCGTTGGCCTTTTACCCTCCTGTCTTAGTTTGGGACTCTGGAATAGACCTTGAAACAGAGAATTTGAGCTAAAATGAGTTTTTGGAGATGCCCTAGGAAGGGAGTGAGGCAGGCAGGATTAAGCAGAGGGAAACCGACTCAGGTTTCTCCTCAGGTCTCAGGTGATCCTTTGAAGGAAGAGCTGGAGTTCTTTCCATTGCGACAACGGGGTCGGAGGGTCATCGGCAGTTCTCTACCACAGAGGGCACCTGCCTGCGGCAGATGGCAATTCCCAGAAAGGAGGTCATTGGCTCTCCAGAGGGAACCTGGGTGGAGCAATAGTTCCTGATACATCCACACTCTGCAAGGGCCACACGTAACTTCTCTCCACCCGGGAAGTGCTGTGCAAGGATTCGGATTGGCCTTGCTTCCTGAGGAGTTAGGAAAGAATGTTTAGCAAGATGAACTACAGCCCACTGCTTCAGCTGACCTCAAAACTAAAACTGCTGGGAACCAGCAGTTAGCGTAATGGCTATGTCGCTGGACTCCCACGTAGTCGACCGTGGTTCGCGACCCAGACCCGGTGGCTTAAAACTCACGCTGGGCACGTGTGTGTGTGTGTGCCCAAGATCCCGAGAGGAGAATGGAGGAGAAGGGATTGCGGCGTGACCATCCCCCCTGGGGGGTGATTTCTCGCTTTCTGTCTCTCTGTCTGTCTGGCGAGCACACGCGCCCTATAGCGAAAAACCTCTCCAAAAAAATAAAAAAACAAACAAACAAAAAAACAAAAAAAAACCCTAAAACTGCTGCCATCTCTCTTCTCCACCACCATTAAAGATTTACCTCTGCCGGGGCCAGAGGGCGGTGTAGTCGTTAAGGTGCTAGACTCCCACACAGCTGACCGTGGTTTGTGTGCTGGACTAGGTAGCTTAAAACTCATGCCGGTCACTTGTGCATGTGTGCCCCAAATCCCAGGAGGATAACGGAGAAGGGATTGTGGCATGTCCATCCCTCCCTTAGGGGTGACATCTTACTTTCTGTCCCTCTTGTCTCTGTGTCTCCAGTAAGTACATGCACCTTATAGCAAAATTCTAACTTAAACAAAAAAGAAAGAAAGAAAGAAAGAAAGAAAGAAAGAAAGAAAGAAAGAAAGAAAGAAAGAAAGAAAGAAAGAGAAAAAAGAGAAAGATTTGCCTCTCCCCCCTGCTGGTCTAGGCAGTGGTCTGGCTGGGTGACCCACATCATCATTCCTGAGAATGAGCCCCTGGCTTCTGTGTCATGGCTGCCTACTCTCCTAAGTAGCATTAAAACTGGACAAAGCAGCAACAAAAGACATCTCAGTGAGGACACATTCCACTCTTCTCTCATTGGGTAGCAGCTGCCCTGCCTCCTACTGAAAAGCAGATCAGTTAACCCTGCCAACATGGTGGCCTTTTCCTTCCCTACTGATCTTGTGGCAAAGGGATCCTGGAAGACAGGCTGGCAGTACTGGTCTACAATTCAGTGCTACCTTTGCTGGAAAGCAGAGTCTCTAGACCTGTGGAATCTAAAGCACGAGGACAGAAAACACAAATTCCCTTCAAAGATCTGGGGAATGAGAGTAATCAAGGCCACTCCTCCTTTCACCTTGAATTCTCAAGCTTCAGAATTCTACCTGTGGGGACCGCAGCTCCACACCACAGTGGATTTAGGTTGTAGCTGACACCCTGGATAGCGGTGCCCGTTCTCACAGGATGTCTTCTCCAAGGTGGCACCTCCGCTATAATGTAATCAAGAGGCCGATCCATCTCTGTCAGGCTGATTGCTTCTGCTGTGTGCAGCATGATAGGAACCTCTGTGTCCCGCCATCTTGCACAAGGCCAGGACTACTGTGAGGCAAGAGAGGCATTCAATCTAGGGGTGGGTTTACCCCGGGCTGTAATACTTCCATCCCCATACAAATGACCAAGTCCCTGACTGGAAGCCCTGCCCATTGGGAGGATTAACTCAGGGCCAGCCTTGAGTTTGATTGTAGTGCAGAAACATCCGTTTTTAATTTGAACCCACCATCCCAATCGATGTTGTTGATCCTGTCTGTCCTTTTCTCTGTAGTTGCCAAGAGGCCTTTCTGTGAGGCAGTAAGAACGAGCCAAGGGAAGAGTGTTGCACCACCTTGGCAGATGACAGGCTCAGCACCATGCGCTCACGCAGTTTCCTTGTGCCTTCCAGCTCCGTCAGACCAAATTCAAACCCTCAGTACCAGTTCAGGCTTTCAGTGGATTGCTGCTGGGCCTTTTCCAGTTAATGATTTGGTGATTTTGACAGACTGCAGCTTATGAGGAAAACTCTGGCATGTGGCCACTTAATGGCCCAGAGTCATATGCTTTTGAGGTAAGAGATAGGCTTGGGATACATAATACATAGTTAGGGTATAAGGCCCCAGATAGAGACACAGTAGACTTTACGTAAGATGGAGTCACAATGACTAAGTTATAACAAACAAAAGTTGGCTACCTTGGGACTCAAACCAATTACAGAGAAGGGCAACAGTGTCTACTTGCTAACTACATTCTAATAAGAAGTGTCTATTTGTTAACTACATTCTAACAAGTAGTACAGATCGCTATGGTCTGCTGGCCTCATAAATAATAGGATAATAAATCACTAGTCTACTATGTAACTATTTTCTAAAGCCCACTTTCTTATCTGAGAGCTGGCCCACTGCCCAAACCGCTAGATTAAACTCCCTCACCTCAGCTCCTCTTCAGCTACCCTTCAGGACCCCTCTCGACTTGAGCGCTCTGTTCTTCTTTCCCTCTCTTAATAAACTTCACTTTGCTATTCCTTCTGTGTCCATCTCTCTAATTCTTTGTGAGTATGGGACAAGAACCTGGACATCGGTCCTGAATCTGAATCCTAATCACGCCAATATCCTGAGGTACTTTGACCCATAGGGCTTGCTGCAAAAACCACACAGTGTTTATTCTCACTACAGACAACCCTCGTAAAGTCCAGATTGTATGGCCTGAGTGGCAAGGTTGTTCTCACTATAGTCTAGATTGTTCTTTCATGTTCTCATCGCCACTCAAAGATAGCAAGTTTTCATGTCCTCTGGTATAAACAGGTTCAATCAGTATTTCTAGTTGCAGGGCTCCAAACCATCTACCAAATATGATGATTTTAATTAATTCATTACCTTTTTAGTTATGGGAGATGAAAGATGCTACAATTTTTTTTGGGGGGGAGGGGATGTCCTGTACGCTCAAGATTACTAAATCCCTGTACATTTTACTGATAGGGTAATTTGCTAAATAGGATTTATCTCCCACCCTATGATGTGCAGGTATTTACTAAGCTTCTGACATTGTAATGTCTCCATGAAGTGTCCAGATTGTTCAAATTCCTTCAGATTATATTATGATAGTCAGCAGGAGATATAACAATACCCTGGGGCAAGACCATAAATGTATGCTATGGTCCATTGCACTTGAATTCAAACTGCTGCTGATCCTGCCTTTTATATGTAAAGGAAGGTATTTGCCGGGCTAGGGCTAGGTAATCTGCCCTAGTAAACGCCTTGCAGGCACAGCAGCTGCACTGAGACTATCTGGTGAAATTGTGGTAGTACCCTAGTAACCATCATGATTTATCTGATTTTTGCAAACCAACTGGGGACATTCTGGGGACAATCACCTCTGCCTTCTTAAAATGTCTGTGATGGCATTTTTTCAGAAACATAGTATTGCTGGGGTCAGCAAATGGTGTAGTGGTTGAGGTGCTGTATTCCCACGAGGTCACCTGCAGTTTGAGTCCCAGATCTGGAGGCTTGAAACTCACACTGGTGCGTGAGCGTGCATTCCCAATCTCCCAAGAGGAGAATGGAGGAAAAGGAATGACAGCATGACTATTCCCCATGGGGGGGGGGGGGGGGGGGGGTGATTTCTCACTTTCTCTCTGTCTCTCCAGCGAGTGCACATACCCTATAGCAAAAACCTCTTAAAAAAGGAAAGAAAGGAAAATAAACAAATACAGTATTGCTTTTTACTTTTTACTATTTTTTAAAAAATTTTACCAGAAGGTGCGCATGCTTCTTGAGAGAGAGAGAGAGACTCACAGAGAGAGAGTGAGACTCCTTATGAGGAATGGGTACACTGCAATCTCTTCTCCTCTACTTCTCCCTCCTTTCAGGAATTTGGGCACATGCCTGGTGTGTTTTTCACGTTGCCAGGTCCAGGACTTGAACTGCACAGTTGGCCGCATGGGATCTAGCTGCCTTAATCATCACGCCACAGGCTGGCCTCTGCTTCTTATTTACGGTCAAGGCTGGAGGTAGGGACTGAGGGCAATCCACATTAGCCCATCAGAATAGCTCTCTTCTCATGGGTTGAAGAACCAAAGTGAGGGGTCTCCCCATCATCAAGTACATCCGTTCCAAATATCAATTCAGGGGTCAGGGGAATCACCACCATGTTTGTCTATGGACCATCTGTGAGCCAGACCTGGCCCGGACTCTCCTTATTACCTTTCCTCCTATGTGCATGCAATCGAACGAGTAGGGAATTTTCTTGGGGCTTTGTGTTCCCAGGTTTCAAAAGAATTCTTACCAACATAGAGGTTGTGTCCAACAACCCTTTACAGATATGTAGCATTCTCTTTCCGCAATGCAGTTACCCAAGTAAATGGCTACAGATCCTTTCAGGGAATTCCTAAGGAGATTGCTCCGGAATGAAACTGCATCAGTGTAGGTTCTTTCTCTATTGGGACCTGGCTTCCGCTTCAGTCCGGGCCAGGTCTGGCTCACAGATGGTCCATAGACATTGTGTTTAAGCCTTAGTACAGTAGCCTACAGGGGAAGTAGGAGCAGAAGCTAAAGAGGGCAGACATTGTCTTGTGAGGTACCTGACTCACTTGAAGTCTCTGCATGATCTCCAAGCAAGGGGAATGGCTACTATCTTTCAATAAGAGGGAGTGGGCCACTTTTTCAGATTTTTGCATCTCAAGAGTTTAAGGTACTAGCAGTGTCTAGCCCTTCTAAGTTCACTCTTTCCCTGTTAGTGTTTTACCACATTATAGAAGTTTCAGAGCTGGGTCCAGCAGGAGGCAAAGTGGTTAAGGATTTGGACTCTCACATGGCTGACCACAGTTCAAATCCAAGCCCAGCAGCTTCAAACTCATGTCAGGGACATATGTGTGTGTGCCCAAAATTCCAAGAGGAAAATGGAGAAGAAGGGACTGCAGCATGGCCATTCCCCAGGGGATATTTTCTCACTTTCTCTCTCTGCCTTTGTCTCTCTGTTGAGTGTACATGCTCTATAGCAAAAAAACTCTCCAAAAGAAAACAAAAACAAAAACAATTTGTAACTAAGAATTCAAACATTTGAGGCCAGTAGGTGGCGTGGTGGTTAAGAATTTAAGGATGCTGGACTCCCACATGGCTGACCACGATTCGAGTCCTGAACCTGGTGGCTGGTGGCTTGCTTTCTCACCTTCTTCCTCTCTCTCTCTCACTCTTGCTCTGTCCCTCTCTGGGCAAATGTTAAAAAAAAATAAAAATAAAAATAAAGTAAAATAATTCTTAAGAAAAGAATTCAAAATTTTAAAGTTCATGTACGTTTTTAAGTAAGTGGTGAGTGTGGTCCTCTCCTTCCTTTAGCTTTGGGAGACTAGGATTTTCATAAAAGATGCCAAAGAGTTCCTTTGACTCTCACATTTTGCTTTTAACTGGTGATTTAGCACCTTCAGCCAATTTTGATCTCTCTTAGATGATGATGAGCCACAGCCACCCAATTTCATAAGGTATTCACTTCTTTTCAAATGCCAAAGCTATCTTCCCAGCCAGTACTGAGATGGGAGTAGACCCCTAGGAAACGGAGTCAGAAGATAAGACTGAAAGATGGAGAAAACCCTATTCGGCTTTTCCCTGCGTTACAGAATGCTGGCAGCTGAATTGAGTGAACATGATTACCTGATTGTGAAGCTCTGCAAGGGACTGAGGAGACTAAAGGTCTACGCATGCCCATGCTTGTTTGGGTCTGATGATTATAAAACCGCTTGCAGCACCTCATAGAGCCTCAGACTTTTCACCGGCCGCTCTCCGCTGGCGCCTCACGTAAGTCAAATAAACCAGTGTCTTATCTTCTGGGCCTTGGGGTGCTTTCTTCGGAGTAGGTTAGCGTTATATACAAGCCCTTTCACCTTCGGGGTTACCGTGTTACACACCATCACAGCTTGCCCCGGGGGATCTGTACTCCAACTACTGCCGGTGATGGTGTCCTCATTGCCAGCTGGCCAGTGAGGTCCACCTCTAAAACCTGGTTTACGTCCACTTCGTAGGACCACTTCTTGTTCCAGCCGTCTTAGACTGGGTTTCCTAAAGTGGACTCCGATCTGTAGAGCTGTGAGCAGAAAGTTTTCTGGGATTTTCCTTGGGCGATTCATTCGTAAGGGCATGACGAAGGTGAAAAGTCTGGCTATTCAGAGTTGCCGCAACTTGAGCGGAAGTCTTCTATTTCCCCACCAGCAAGAATTTGGTCACCAGCTTCACTAAAGGGAGAGTATAATTCTGGGCAAGGACATTTCTTGTGGCTGAAGGCTAAGCCCACTGAGGGACACCGCGGAGAGCTATTAACCACATGTATTCAGGAGGGTGTCAGGTGATGGATTCGGGCCCTCGAAGAGGAAGACTAGCAGAGCAGTCCACTCCGCCCCTCCAGGGTTCCACTGAATTGCCTGTCTTGTTTCAAATCCAATGGATGTGTTTCTTTAAGGTTTTATGCTGATAAATATTAGGCTTCGTGGTCATTCACTCTTATATCGAAACACATTTCCTTTGGCTTTTTTTTGAGACCATTTCCTTGCCAAAATAATCTCTTGATTTCCCTAACAGGTCACTGTTCAGTCTCTATTGCAGGTTTTTGTTTGTTTGTTTTTCCCTCTTTTTCTTTTTTTTCTTCTCAGGATTCTGTCCAAGGCCCTTCTCCTCACCCCGGTTAGTATCACACTGTGATGTAGAGTTACAGCCTGTGTATTGACAATTCCTGAACATAGATAATCCTTGCATTCTGATTTTATCCTAACTAGGTATATTGCCTTCTGGACATTTGCAAGGGCCACATCTAGGCTCAATACAAAGGAGGTATGGAAATTTAAATATATTGTTATTGCTGATAAAGACTGAATTGAATGATGTGACCTTAGTAAGTGGTCACATGGGCTTTCTAATATTTTATTCCAGGAAGAAATCTTTCTAGTCATGAACGACTATTTGAAAAACCTTAGGACTCTGAGGTAACCATGTGGTTGAGAAAAAGCAGTCATACATGAGAGATCCCGTGTGTGTGGTTATCTCCTCATAAACTCACTAATTGGGTAATGGATGGGTAGATAGAGTGGGAAGGCTATCCTACCTAAAATGCTCCCATACGGAAAGATAGTCCATTATAATCAAGCTCTTAGTGAAGAACTTGGCACATATTAAATGCTCATATATACTGGGTTGTTGGAAAAGTCATGACGCATTTTTGCATAGAAAAACAATAACAAACATATGCCATGAGTTCTCTGACGTCCCAATAGTTACCAAAAGTAGCAAATATTTGGCTTCCCTACCACTGACAGTTTCCCTGGGTCTGGATCACACTCCATTTCAGTGTAGTTTGTCCTGAATGTGCTCACGTTTCCTCACATTGACCTCTCCGTGCCGGTCGAGCTCCAGCAGTCTTCATTCTGATGCTCAGCTCAGACTGACCTCTCCTGCTGTAGACCCTCAGAGAGCTCCGAGCTCTCCTTACCGCCTGTTCTGTTACTCTTTGGAATTAGACTGTTGGATTTCATAAATTTGGGAACTAATTCTCTGTTTCTGCAAGTGTACATTTATAAAGTACGTGAAGCTATCACTGTAAATGGGTTTTCAGTAAAGAGAGACATAGTAGGAGTCTCCTCTTCTTATTCTAGACACCTTTCACCTATCTCTAGGAACAAAAACTACAACAAAATGAACTTCAGTATTCTTCTAAGAACTCATCCAGTAGTGGCAGACTTTTCTTAATTTTAAGAAGAAAATGAGGGACCAGCAGATGGCATAATGGTTATATCACTGGACTCCCACCTAGTCAACCATGGTTCAGGTATCAGACCTGGTGGTTTAAATTCATGCTAAGCACATGTGTGTGCATACCCAAAATCCTGGAGGAAGAATGGAGGAGAAGGGATTGTGGCATGGCCATATGCCTTGGTGGGTGATTTCTTGCTTTCTGTCTCTCTCTGTTTTTCTGGTGAGTGCATACTCCCTATAGCGAAAAATCTCTTACAAAACAAGCAAACCAAAAACTAACAAAATTTACACTTTTAACTATTTTTCTTAAAACTTTGCTATGTATATCATGGTCTAGTGACCCTTGTTATCTAACTTGGCACAAAATTACTGGTGTTGTAATTTCATGGTTAGTAGTGGAGCCAACAGATGGTGTAATGCTTACATCACTGGAATCCCGTGTAGTTGACCATGGTTTGAGTCCCAGACCCAGCAGCTTAAAAACTTTGGGGCATGTGCATGCATGCATGCCCCAAATCCAGGATTGCGGTGTGGCCATGTCCCCTTCCCCCCCCCGGGGGGGGGTGTGATTCTCATTTTCTGTCTCTTTCTATCTCTCTGGAGAATGCACCTCCCCTACAGCAAAAATTTCTCTCTAAAAGAAAAATTCATGGTTAATAGTAATCAGAAACCCATAGTGTTATACAATATGATAATACTTTTCATGTCTTTTACTAGAACACATTTGATTTCTAAAAATGTTGTAACATAGAAGTAATACTAGTGGCAGGAATTTTTGACTAGATAAGAAAAGGCATAGGACTAGAGTTCTCTGGTGAAAGATTTTGAAGAATGAACACACATTGCAGAGCAGCCTCATAAATCAAAAACATAAATAGTCCCTGACTTTAAAATGTAGGCTGGCTCTGACTATAATACTATTTTATGCTCCTCTTTCCTGGCCAATTAAAATTCCAGCAATGACATGCCATTCCAGTTGGCTATTTTTGCTATCTGCGTAAAGGCAGCCAATCATCTTAGCATCATAGGATGTGGAAGGAAAGTGAGAATAGTGCAAACTCCAGTTTAAAAAAACACATACATTTTGGCTGAGCTTCAGAGAAGAAAGAAATAGAAAAAATAGAGAAGAAGAGAAAACATATATACTCATTTCCTGGCACGATCAAGAGACCCTGGCAATTTCAGACTATACATGTGTATTGGGCTATTCATTTAAATGAATCTTTTATTTCATTCTTGCTGCATTCATGCAAAACTCTTGTGAAAATCTGTGGGCTCTTTGACAGGTAATTTTCTCATCTTTCTCATTTGAAAAATGGGTTCAATAATGTCAATTTCATGGGATGTTTTTGAGAATTATGTTAGTGCCTCTCTCTCCACACACACACACACACACACACACACACTCTGCATAAAGTAGTGCCAAAACTCTGAAACTATTTTTTTAAAAAAATACAAACAGTATTTAAATATTGGGTCATGATGTATTTTTCTGTTTTCCTATGCAAAAATGTGTCATGACTTTTCCAATGACCCAATAGAATGATATATTCTTTCTATGAGAACATTTATATAGTTTGTATAATTTTCTTTTGCTCCTGGAGTGCTGTAATAGTTTACAAAGCTTAACCCTGTCATGTAGTTACATTAGTAGGCCAGGTAAAATTATACCCATCTAACAGAAGAAAATATTAGCCTTGAGATTAAAGCTTGTATTTCCCACTTCCCACCAGGATTATTTTATTATGTAATTAAAACGATCTAAATCTTAGTAAAAATGTTCAGAATTTTTCACCTTCTGCATAGAAATTCTACTCAGAATCACAAATATAAGATTATTTTCAAAGGAGAAGATTTTAAATGCTTCATTCTCAGTAGTTAACATTTTTGATAGAGTAAAAGGAAATACACATTTATGTGTTCTCTGTGATTTTAAAACTTAACATTCATTTTTCAGCTTATAACAGGACTTCTTGGCAAGTGGGTGCTAATGACAAATGTTTACCATTTTTCAAGCTTAGAGGAAGGATTTCTTTGAGCAGCAGAATTTATGTTCTCTCAGTAGAAGCAATGACTAGACTGACCTTTGCAAAATGCTCTGAAATTGATTGTTAAGAAAATAGAGACTTCATGAAATAAACAGGTTTTAAATGGTAACAAACACCACACAAGAAAGCATAGACAAAACAAAGCAAACTGTAGATGGCTAAAAATATAACCTGCAGTAGAACCCCCTTATCTGTGGTTTCACTTTCCAGTTTTAGTTACCCACGGTCAACTCTAGTCCTAAGATAGTTATCTTTTGCAATAAGAAAGGTGCTCAGAGAAAGAGACGATATTCATGCAACTCTGTTTAGAGTATATTGTTATCATTGTTCTGTCATCAGTTATAATTTGCTTATCTCTTATTGTGTCTAGGTTCTAAGTTAAGCTTTGCTGGGGCCAGATGGTGGTGCCACAGTAGAACAGGACGCTCTGCTGGGCAATTTGACATGGGAAGGTTCCCAGCCCATCTAAGACCACCCTGAGTACTCCAGGCATACACCTGCCTATGCTCCAGGACTGGCCGAGTCTGGGGTTGGATCATGGGATCAAGACTGTGCTGGGGATGCAGTCTATTTCTCACATTAGTGGAAGAAATAAATGAGTAAACATAAAATAAAAGGTACATTTCATTATGGGAATGTATGTCTAGGGGGAAAAAACAGTGTAAGTATTAAGTCGTCTGGAAAGTCATGACATATTTTCCTATGCAAAATGCATCATGACTTTCCCAGTGACCCAGTGTGTCAGGGTTCCATACTATTTGTGCATCAGGCATCCACTCGGAGTCGTGAAACATAAACTCTACAGACAGGGGAGAATATTGAATTGCTCAAGAAATCACCTCATGAGCTAGGAATAAAGTAATAAAAGGTGAAATAGAAGATGTAATAGAGAACCATCCAAATGTTGGCTGTCAGATCTATTCCCTTCAAAGTCAAAAGGAGACAGATTTCACCAAATAGAACAGTTCCTAGTTCCTTGACTCTATTTATCGGGACTATGTAGCTTATAGTCACACACACATATGCACACACACATAAACTCACACACACACACAGACTCACACATACTTTTATACACACACACACTCATACACACTCTTTCACACACACATACACACACACACACACACACTTTCACACACTTACATACTCACACACACTTCTAGGCTTCTCCAAGCTTTATTTAGTCCTCAAGAACACAATTTTTTTGTTTTGAGAGGTTTTTGCTATAGGGAGCATGTGCTTGACTGAAAACGAGAAATCACCCCCCAGGGGGGATGGCCACACCACAATTCTTTCTCCTCCATTCTCCTCTAGGGACCTTGGGAATGTATGCATATGTGCCCGGCGTGAGTTTTTGACTACATGGGAGTCCAGCAACATAGCCATTACACCAACTGCTGGTCCCAAGACCACAGTTTTAACATATACTGTATCCAATGCTAAGGATATCAAGTTTAAGAAGAGCTACTCTGGGATCAGCAGATAACATAATAGTTCTGTTGTTGGACTCTCATGTAGTTGACTGCAGTTAAGTCCCCACCTGGTGAGGTAAAATTTATGCTGTGTGTGTGTGTGTGTGTGGGGGGGTGCATGTCCAAGATCCTGAGAGGAGAATGGAGGAGAAGGGATTGTGGCATGGCCATTCCTCCTGGGGGAGTTATTTCTCTCTTTCTATCTCTTTGTCTCTCTCTGGTAAGTGCATGGACCCTATAGCAAAAATCTCACTTAGAAGAAGAAGAAGAAGAACAACAACAACAACAACAACAACTACTACTACTACTCTAACTTGGCCTTCAATCTTCTTACACTTTGTACCCTAAG
This sequence comes from Tupaia tana, assembly GCA_026018925.1. Classification (NCBI taxonomy): domain Eukaryota; kingdom Metazoa; phylum Chordata; class Mammalia; order Scandentia; family Tupaiidae; genus Tupaia; species Tupaia tana. Next base: position 54,233,782 of record JAKSZU010000003.1, read on the forward strand.
GGCAGATTCTGAGGTGAATGAAGTCTACAGTATCCTAGTGCTTGGGTCTGGGGATAGGGAAGTAAAACATGCAGGGAACATAGAAGATAACTCCTCTAAAGAACAAGGTTTGGGAACGTTTGGGTTGGAGGGAGTTTGGACATTGAGGAGAAAAAGGCAATACATTGTCTGGGTCAATGTTAATTACATTACCTGCTTTCAAGCATTGCAACTAAACTGTGGCTATTCTAAGCAAAAAAACAAAATTTATTGAAAGGGGCATTGGAGGCTCACAGAATTCATAGCAGGATGAACACTTTTTTTTTTTTTTTTTTTAGTAAATGGACAAAGATCAGTGAGCTCCAGAAGGCTAGCTAATGGACACATGACCAAATTTATGCAATGCCACCACTTTGACCTGCCACCTCAGGCTATACATTCTAAAGAGTGAATGAGGTCATTAAGATTCATAGTCTCAGGAGCCTCAAAGTCAAACGGCCTAATCTCAGATGAAGTGCTTTCCCCTGACTATGCTGGCATGTGGTAAGAAAAATCGTCTTTGCTATCTGTGAGTCTGGGCACTACTGCTGGGCCTGGTTTTGTCATGACCAAAGGCAGATGAGATGCAACTGGGAAGCAGGAACTGGGAGGCTAGGCACTCAAAAAAATCCATGTCAAATATCTATGAACTCTTAAGGCATGTTCATTTGGGGCTACCTACATCCCCTTCAGCTGCATTTTTTTTTAAGATTTATTTACTTTTATTTATCATTATCATCATTTTCTTTTTAGCTTGCTACAGGGTACATGGGAGAAAAAGAAAGAGAGGAAGAGGAAGCGAGAGAAAGCAAGCAAGTCACTGGGTCCAGGACTCAAACTGTGTTCGGCCATGTGGGAGTCTAGCACCTTAATCACTACACCACCTGCTGGCCCTCAGGTGTGTTTAGTAACAGTTAAGGAGAGAATCTGCTTTTCTCAGCTCCTTCTTATTTATCCCTGCTCACATACACATTCTAACTTATTTCCTACTATATAATTGTATGATTTTTCTGAACATGTTTGAACAAATCCAGTGCAATCTTGCTCACTTTTATTGAATATATCTGTGTTTGGAAGCAAGCCATAATAAATGCAGAGACTAACCAGAGACGAAAATAGTCAAAATTCTCAGTTTTCCTTCCTGAGTTATTTCAATAGTCATTAGTTTTCAGCAGTAGAGCTCCAACATAAAAACAACAGAAAATGGAAATATTTTCATATTTCATTAAATGGGAGTCAAGTTAGCTTAAGAATACGTGTCCAACCAGCTCATATCAAATGGATCAGTCAAATATTTACAAAATTTCAGCTGGGTCACCCATCATTCTTTTAGTCTGTATTCTGAATTAAGTGCCAATTTGGTGGAGAGACAAAAATAAAATTATCAATAGATACATTTTAAGAATAATGAAATATTATACTCCATGATAGTATTTTTTTTCTTTTTTTGGAGAGGTTTTTGCTATAGGGAACGTGCATTCTCCAGAAAGACAGACAGAGACAGAGAGACAGAAAGGGAGAAATCACCCCCCAGGGGGGATGGCCACGCCGCAATCACTTCTCCATTCTCCTCTTGGGATCTTGGGCATGCATGCACACGTGCCTGGCGTGAGTTTAAGCCACCGGGTCTGGGACTCGGACCACTGGACTACATGGGAGTCCAGTGACATAGCCATTACGTGAACTGCTGGTCCCATAAAGTTTTTTTTTTAATTTTTCTGTGATAGTATTTGTAAATGGAAGTTAAATCTTCATAAAGGAAGTGAGACCTTATTTAGACCTTGAAGAATAAAGAGGATCTAGGGAACCAGCAGTTAGCATAATGGCTATGTCGCTGGACTCCCACATAGTCGACCGCGGTTCGCGTCCCGGACCTGGTGGCTTAGAACTCACGCCGGGCGTGTGTGCGTGCGTGCCCAAGATCCCGAGAGGAGAATGGAGGAGAAGGGATTGCGGCGTGACCATCCCCCCTGGGGGGTGATTTCTCGCTTTCTATCTCTCTGTCTCTCTCTGTCTGTCTGGCGAGCGCACGCGCCCTATAACAAAAACCTCTCCAAAAAAAAAAAAAAAAAAAGAAATGTTAAAAAAGAATGAAGAGGATCTAGATAGTAGAAAGGAAATAGATCAGAATTGGGGAAGCTGTGCTTTGTTCTCCACTTAATGGAAAAATTGTCCTGGCTTTCTTATCCAATAAACTGTTCCCCATAATAAAAGGAGTTTTCTTGGAAAACTTTTCCTTCTACTCTACCCTAATTATACATTAATTTTTTTTTTTTAATTTTGGTAGTCTTTTTGCTCTATTCATGTCAGATATGGGATGTTTTGCAGGCAAAACCCTTAGTACTAAGTTGGCAGGAGAACATGGGCTCACCTGAAATCCTTGAAAGAATTTACAGACTCAGAGAGAAAAGGACAGAAAAAAATGTATTCACTTTCCAAAGGAATGGAAAGGGGCCATTTCACACTGATCAACCCAGTGCCAGGGAGACACAGAGACATCGAATTAACCCTTTCCAATCCTTAAGGCACCTGGGAGGCTTTTAACCTTTTCCTTTTCCATGGAGAAAAGGGAGCAATCTTGACTTGAAAATTAAGTGTGAACCACCTCCTACATTCCTCCAGTAGACTCTCTTTTTATTAAAGGTAAAAATCTCAATTCTTTACCGCAGCCTACAAGCTCCTGGATGATTTGTCTCTGCCTCATTTCCTACTTTAGTTTGTGCCATTTTCGCCCTAACATTTCACAATCTCAGGAAACCTACCCTGGTGATTCACTCTCTTTATCCAAACTACTCCATTTCATCATCCTGTTTATTTGATAGCACTCATTACCTTGAAATTATCTTATTTGTGTATTAATTCATTATCTCTCTCCACTAAAATGTTAGCTGCACAAGGTTAGGGATGGGGTATGTCTTGATCACCAATGAATCCCTAGAGCCTTGATCATCACTTGGCATGCAGAAACTCTGTGGGTAATTGTATGAATGACTAATGCTGACTCTGTTGTAGTGACGTGCTATGGAGGTGATTACAGAGGACGACTTTGATAACAATTGAAAAAATTAGCCTTATATGCCTTATCAGAGTCTATTTGAACTGTAGCTGGGTTTTTGCATTGCTTGATCCATTGATAGTAACAGTCATAGGATTCATTAAATCACTAAAATTCTGCGAGTGAGACCTATTTCTGCTTTCTCTTCATTTTTCCTGTGACTCCAAGGGCCTTTAGTCACCAGGAGAGTTCAGTGTTTCAGATTTATGTGCTTAGAAGGGGACATGTATTCTGGGAAGATAAGGGCAATATTTTCCTGAAATAAAGACAAGGCTCTGGGGTCAGTAGTTGGTGTAATGGCTACGTCGCTGGACGCCCATGTAGTTGATCGCAACTCAAGTCCCAGACCCGGTGGCTTAAACTCACGCCAGGCAGGTGCGTACGTGTACCCAAGATCCCGAGAGAAGAATGGAGGAGAAGGGATTATGGCATGGCCATCCCCCCTGGGGGGGGTGATTTCTTGCTTTCTGTCTCTCTGTCTCTCTCTTTCTGGTTAGCGCATACCAGAAAGAAAAAAAAAAAAGACAAGGCTCTGACCAAAGTAGATATTGTTTGGAGGAGCTGTAACATATTATTCTTTGGAAGTAAGGTTAAATTATCGTTAAGGTATGGTTAGATTAAAAAGCAGGTCATGAATCTAGAAATGAAAACAGGGACTTAACACTGGAAACACTTGAGGACAAATTTAAGTCCTTGTACAGGAAAGTATCCAAAGGTAGCAGTATTTATTGAATTATCTGTCAGTTATATGTTGGGCGAATTCCAAATGGGAAGAAGGATAAGTAAGAGGGATACATAAGATACACAAATGATATTTCCATACCTGCCAACAAGCTAATTGCCTTTACTTAGATAAATCTAAATTTCAATATTTGTTTAAGCTTTCTTGCCAGAAGAACATACGCTTTCCACTTTACTGCAGAAATTGTGGGAATTTTCTTACAGAAATACATAAAAATGATAGATTAGCACATAGAACAACTCATGTGTTGGCCTGAAATGATTTCTTTATGTATTTTTTCTTTTCCTTTTTTCCTCTTTTACACATTCCATCTTTTATCTTCACTTAATTTTTTTCTTTTTTGTAGACATTTATTTTTACAGTTTGTAATGTGAATTTAACAAGATATAAGATGCTGTGGGGAGATAAGAGAAGAAGAAATCTAGAATAGGCTCAGGAATTTGGAAGGGGGAGCAGTGAGTGTGGGCAGAAGATGCTGGAAAACAATCCATACATGTGTGACTGACACAGGTCTGCTGTGACTCACAGGTGCTTCTTAATTTTTTAAGGGCAGTAAGGATCACGCTGTCAGGGGTGTCTTTTTATTTCCCAGATAAGTTTTAATTTGCAATTACATTCTATGGTCAGTAACACTTGAGTTATTTACACTTTGTTGTGTTATTCCTTTTCTCTGATGACTTTAGAAGTTTTTCTTTATCCTTAATGTAGGGAAGCTACTTTACTATGTGCTCAGGTGTGAAATTTGTCGTTGTTGTTTATTTAATTGTTTTAGTCTTTCTTGGCACTATGTAGGCTTTTGCAATATTTAGACTCATATGTGTTTTAGAGTTCTGAAAAATCATTGCCCATGCTTTTATAGATATTGTAGCTATTGTCTTTACTTGGTTTTCTCTATTATCTCATTTGACATTCCATTTAAATATAAATATACTTTCGAACATGTAGATTTATCCTCTATGCTCCTTAAGTTCTCTTTGATAATTTCCAGGGTTGGCTCTCATTATCCATGGTGCATGCATTCTACTAAGTCTCTGGGAATACTGAATTAACAAATACTGAAATTATTGCTCCTAGGGTACAATCTCACTTAGATGATAATCTTAAATCCTCAAATGATAGGATTACAATCTTATAATTATCCTGGCAGATTGTGTGTTCTTTATTTTACAAAGTAGAAAACGAGATTATAAGGTGTAAAATGTCTTAGGCCACCCCACCAACAGATGCCAGAGTTGGGAATCAAACTCTCTCTGAGTAGACCCAGAGCCAGAGCTTGACACACCACACTGTACTGCATCTGCTCTCTCCACTCTTGTGTCATCCCTGTGGGAGAGCTGAAACAAGAAAGCAGAGCATCACCTTGTTTGACCGTGGCTGGAAATATGCGCACCTAGAAACTAATTATTTTGCCACTCTGTACATGGTCATGAATAACAGAAAAAGTGCTGAGAATATGGATTTCAGGGTGACAAATACATTTTATTGAGTAGGTGAATCCCTAATTATGGAATCTGTGAATAGTGAGAATCAACTGTCTCTTTGTACACATTCTCAGGGAGAATGCTTCAATCTTCCAGCTCACTGTTTTGTTCTTTAGCTAGGTTCAGTTTCTTATTTATAGGTTGTTTAAGTTTCTTATTTACAGGTTGTTTAAATAGGATCAGTTTCTTTTAACATTAATTTCAAACAAATCGCATCCCTGTGATCTCTGAATTCTTGATACCAAACTGTCATTTTTTGTTTCTTTACTACAGTTTCTTTAATAACAGTCATTGCATAAGATTACAATGGAGTTGAAAAGTTGCCATACCCTAGTGACATCATAGCCATCAGTAATAATGTCATAGTACAATGCATTTACTCACATGTCCGTGGCTATACTGCTGTAAATAAACCTACTGTGTTGAAAGTTATATAGACATACAAGGATCTTTAAAAGACTCATGGAAAATACATCTTACAAAAGAACTCTGCATTGATCTCAAAATTATTTGCACCAAAATAAACTCATACTTTAATGAACTTTTCTATGAAGTTTTATAAAAATTTATTTCTTCTGAAAGAGAGGGAATGAGAGAGACATCCCAAATAGAATCTTCATTCCATGATCCAACACCCTCTCTGCTAGCCCAGTGTGCTAAGAGAGTCCTGGGACAGAAAAACATAGGACCTTTCCCATGTGGGTTCAGTTGTGTTATCACTGTACGACTCACTGGCCTTCCCAAGTACTTTTGGAAATACCCTGTATAATACATACAGTTCTGTACAGTACATATTAAATGACTAGGTTACTGGCTTATATATTTATATTTTTATTGACATTTTAGAATATATTACTTCGACTTTTTACTATGAAACAATATGCTGTCTTATGTTGGCAATGGCATCCTACTTCTTGTGTTTACCACAGCTCTTGATCACATCATGTGTTCAACATGACCCTGAAGTATACAAAATGCACTGCTGATGTTGCCAGTAAGAGGCCATGTTGCGTGAGTGACTTAGAGATGAAATTAAAAGTAAAGACTGTGTTGGAGTCAGCAGGTGGCATGGTGGTTAAGGGTGCTGGACTCCCCCATGGCTGACCATGGTTCAAGTCTCAGTCTCAGACCTCATGGTTTGCTTTCTCACTTGCAGTGAGAACACCCCCCCCCCCCCCCACTCCCCGCTCTCCCTCTCACTCACTCTGTTCCCCTCTGGTCAAATTAAAATAAATAAATAAAGTTAAATAAAATAATTCTTAAAAAAATAAAGACTGCGAAGGTGGCAAATTAGTGACAGTTACTGCTCACCACTCAGGCATGTCCTCTTCTACTATATGATCTTGAAGAACACAGTGTCCAAAGGTTTTTTTTGTTGTTTTTTGTTTTAAGAGGTTTTTACTATAGGGCGCGTGCATTTGCCAGAAAGAGAGAGACAGAGAGACAGAAAGCGAGAAATCACTCCTGGGGTGGGGGGATGGCCACGCTGCAATCTTTTCTCCTCCATTCTCCTCTCCGGATCTTGGGCTCGTACGCACACATGCCCAGTGTGAGTTAAAGCCACTGGGTCTGGGACTCGCCTACATGGGAGTTAAGCGACATAGCCATTATGCTAACTACTGGTCCCAGTGTCAGAAGTTGTTAAAGAATCTGCTTTATCAAAGGCATCAAGACTAACAAAAATTTGAGAAGAGCCCATATTGGATGTGGGGAAACTTCAATGATCTGGATTGCAGGCTAGACACAGACACGCATTCCTCTCAGCACCGTAACTGTCACTACCAAAACAAACGTTTGTTTGCAATGTTGAAAGAAAAAGATGGACCCAACTACAATGTAGAGTTTGCTGCTAGCTCTGGATGTTTTATATGACTCAGTAATCATTATTCACTACATAATGTGAAAGTGAGTGATGAGTCTCTAAGTACGGCTGTGGAGGTAACTAAATAGCTTTTGGAAATTCTAGGTAGGCTTATTGTAGAGTGAAATTACTTGTCAGAGCAAATCTTCAATGTAAATGAAATCTCCCCATTCTGGAAATGGATGCCTAAAGGGACTTTCATCCTTAAGGAGACCAAGTCGATGCCAGGTGTCAAGACTTTTAAGAATAGTATAACACTCAGAAAAACATAACATTTATACAAACACACACACACACACACACACACACACACTATTCTGTACTCTACTGTGTGTGTGTGTGTGTGTGTGTGTATATGTATATGTACACACACACACACACACACACACACATATATATATATATATATAGAGAGAGAGAGAGAGAGAGAGACAGAGAGAGAGTATAGAATAGTATAACAGTCTTGCTTAGGGGCAATATTACAAGTTACAAAGCAAAACCATTTGTGATTTGGCACAGTGGCACCAGGACCATCAGGCATATCCATAAGCACATACTGCAGTTCTACCATAAAACAATAAGAAGTCATAGATGACCCAGCTCCTCCTTTAAGATGTCCTCCTGAATTGTTATACCAGCAAAATGAAGAACTATTGTTCGAAGACTATCACTATCTTTCAAAATGTTTCTTACCCTTAATAATGCTCCTGAACATCCTTTTCTTGGTGACCTTTAATACCAATATCAAGGTGGTCTTTTTCTCTCCAAATACTACGCCACCTCTTTCATCCAACCAGTGGATCTAGAAGTTCTATCAGTGCTGAAGTCCTACTACCTGAAGAGGACTTTTGCACAAGCTATAAGCACGACTGAAGAAGATGCCAAGAAGGCACTGATGTAATCCTGAAAGGATTACAATATCTATGAATATACCAAATATCTTTTTTTATTAAAGAATTATTAATTTATTTAATTCCATTTGTTGTTATTATTTTTTAATTTGGCCAGACAGAGACAGAGACAGGGAAAGCGAGAAAACAGGCCTCCAGAGAAAACAAGACTTGAACCATAGTCGGGCATTTGGGAATCCAAAACCTTTAACCACCACACCACCTGCTGGCCCCTACATCAAATATCTTGCTTGAGCTTAGAGAGATGTCATCAAGGAGTGAATGGCATTTGGAGAAGACACTCAGAGGTTCATTCACTACTTCAAAGGCTCTGCTGAAGATGAGATTGCAAATATCAACAAGGCTGTGGTCAAGCTAGCAAACAACTTTAACTTGGGTGTGGTGAGGATGACACTGAGGAACTTCTAGTTGTGGTTTCTAAGAAACTGACTAATGAAGAGTTGTTGGACAGAATGCATAGCTGATGAAGAGGTGAGAGGAAAGGAAACTTCAGGAGAAGAAAAAGAATCCTCAAGAAAATTGACATGAAGGGCCTAGCTTTTGCAGACCTCAGCAAGCTACTTAGTGTGTAGCAGGCTGTAACTTCTTGGTTTGTGTACAATAGGTTCATGTGATGGAGAAATTGCCTAATGATGTATCTCTCAAAACACATCCCTGTTGTTAAGTAATGTAAAACTGTACTTCAACTTTTGTGTCATGGATGTATTTCTCTTGGTTATCTCTTTAAAAATAGTACCTATACTGGGGCCAGCAAGTGGCATGGTGATTGAAGTGCTGGTCTCCCAGACGGCTCCGCCGTTTGAGTTCCAAACCTGGTGGCCTGAAAATTACATTGGGGGTGGGTGTGTGCGTTCCCAAAATCCCAGGAGGAGAGTGGAGGAGAGGGGATTGTGGTATGGCTATCCCCTCTGAGGGGTGATTCCTCACTTCTCACTGTCTCTCTGTCTCTCTGGTAAATACACTCATACTATGGTAAAAACCTAAAAAAGTGCCTATACTTACTCTAACTTATTTTTGTATTTCTATATAATCTCTGTTGTTGAATGTAAATTCTTTGATTCGTGAATATCTTGCCTCCCTTTCTGGTCTTTCACAAATGACTGATTCTTAGTTTTGCATTTATCACGTATCCTTGAGTGTGACCAACTGCCGATACCATGGCCTTTTGGTAGTCATCTTGGTGGCATTATTAGTTTAGGACTAGCATGAGTGGAAGCCTTTGCTTAAAGCTTTGCCTCTATTATAAGGACCTATCTATAAGCTTTATTCCCTCTTAATATAGGTATATATTAATATTAATTTTATAGCACTAATTTCTGTAATATCAGTCTTAAATTGATCAGCCTCAACATCAGTTTTAAAAAGATGCCCCACATTTTGATGTGAATGGTTTGTTCACTATTTTGCAACTGTAAGTCCCGTGATAGTTCTAGAATGTAGTAGGAGATGTAGCTATGGAAATTAAGCTCTTTGACAAAGGTTAGACCACAACTCAAATCTCAGTCTCCCAGGGAACCAGCAGTTAGTGTAATGGCTATGTCGCTGGACTCCCACGTAGTCGACTGTGGTTCGCGTCCCGGACCCGGTGGCTTAAACTCACGCTGGGCGCGTGTGCGTGTGTGCCCAAGATCCCAAGAGGAGAATGGAGGAGAAGGGATTGCAGCGTGGCCATCCCCCCAGGGGTGATTTCTTGCTTTCTGTCTCTCTGTCTCTGTCTGGCGAGCGCACGTGCCCTATAGCGAAAACCTCTCCCCCCACCCCCCCCCCCCCAAAAAAAATCTCAGTCTCCCAGAATGAAGGCAACTGAGGAAATAAATGCCCTGAGCGCTATTTCTTCCCTATCTCTCATCTCTTACCAGTGCCTTCTTTGCTTTGCTTTTTTCTTCCTTGTATTCTTTTAATCAAACATAATCATAAACTAGAGAGTTTTAAACCCAGGAGATGTATCTATTGAGAATTTAAGAGCAGAGCCTAGAAGAAGAGGAAAGTGAAGGAAAATTAGTACATTACTACTGTTTGTGTAGTTTGCCAAAGGCCTACCTTTATGTATACAGTGCGGTGTTTAGTTGATTATACACTTGTAATTGAAGGCCGACTTCTTGTATTAGCCAAAATTAATGTGCCTATTAGCATAGTCTAATACTTTTTAATTCTGTAATCTAGAATATTTATATGTAAACATAAAATATACACATATATTTTAATAAATATATTTTAACAAAATAGACACAAAACAATGATTTAATGATCTTAGAAGTTTTATCTATATATATTAAAGTTCACCAGTGATCTGAAAATCACAGATTAGGGTTTAGAATGCTCCAGGATAATTTAATTTTCTCTTCTTATTGGATCTACTTAGCACATGTCCTTTTTTTTACTTTTTGTAAAAACAAGAAAGCAAAACAGTTAAGGCAAGCATTTGCCATGCCCAATAAACAATGTTCTGATATACTAATTGATTCTAGTCAGGATAGCCAATGTCAGCTAAGCTAATACACCATTACACAAACAACAGAAGTATCATCAGGAATGCAATCTACCAATTTGCTGGTCATGGCTGAACCAGTAGGTGGTAATGAGAAGTATCACAAATAGACATTGACTAAATTATATTTAGTAGAAGCTATGTAATTCTATTTCTTTTCAATTTTGAACTTGAGGGTAATATAACATCTTTGGATACTCTTTTCATTACCAACTTTACTACAAATATTATGATAAAAATGACACAAAATTATGTGCATATGTATTCTTCCTGATTACATTTGCCTCTCAAGACTTTTGTTTTTATAAATGTGAAACATATAAATTATTAATTTCTTTAAATTAATTAATAACAACTTATGGTCATTACTGTATGCCAGGCACTGTGACTGGGACTATGAACATGCAGATACCAAAAATCTTTGAGGGCATTATCTTCAAAGAGTCATCACATAATAGCAGAAAAGACCATGTAAACAAAAAATCAGGTGCGGGACAAAATATGAAATCTATAGAAGAAACAGATGGCATAAAAAAGGTCAGAGAGAATGTGATGATGGTGTCTGAGAGAGAGGTTCTAGGTCTCTTAGGGGAGTCGTGATCTGAATTGTGTTGTATAACAAAGGCTCATGGTCCTCCTTTCAGATGTGTATTTATATGAATTACTGATGGACTGTGGAGGAAAAGAACAACAGGAACATGTCCTTTGAGAATTTCTCGCAGTGCAGCATATAAATAAGTAATTAACTATTATTTATATTATTATCTCTTAATTTAAACATTCTTTTTTTTTTTTTTTCCAGAGAGATTTTTGCTATAGGGCACATGTGCTCACTGAAGAGACAGAGAAAGACAGAAACACAGAAAGTGAAAAGTCACCCCACCCCCCATGGGGATGGCCATACTGCAGTCCTTCCTCCCCCATTCTCCTCTTAGGATTTTGGGCATACATGCACATACACCCAGCTTGAATTTTACGCTGCTGGGTCCAGGACTCGAACTGTGGTCGACTATGTGGTAGTCCAGTGATGCAAACTGCTGGTCCCCTTAATTTAAAAATTCTTTATAGAATAGTTTATAACTCCAAATCTGAATGCTAGAATTAATTGTGTAACAGCAATTACTGCCCTAGCAATATTACTGAGATCACATACAAGGTGCCAGCTACACGTGGTCATGAAAGATGCATGGATGAATGGTGAATGCTCTTTTACAGCACTGATGACCTAATGCAAGGGCAAGAAGGAATGGAAGGCAGTGAGGGCCCGCCAGGCATTGTGCATCCTGGTAAGATGCTGCTTCTCTGCAGGCTGAAAACACGTGGGAAGCTCCGGTTGGATTCCCAGGCCCACCCTGAAGGCAGGGAACAATGGTGCACACATGTGTTCCCACAAATTGGGGAAACTGAAGCAGAAACATTACGAGTTCAAGGCTAGCTTAGGCAACGTAGCAAGATCCTGACTGAAAAAGCAGGGTGTGATGGCATAGGCCTGTTGTCTCAGTTGCTCCAGAGATTGAGACAGGAGTATAGTAATATCCCGACACTGTCTCAACACAAACAAACAGACAAGCAAAGATTATTAGTGTAACAGTGAGACTGACACAAGACATAATAACACAAGAAATAACTGTAGCAAAACAAAATGTCACTACTACATAAATGACATGATTTGTTTTTTTATTAGTATTTAATCTTATACAGCGTGTTCCCCAACATTAAGTTCATTTAATTTTCACAGTACTCTCTGAAGTTGATGTTAATATTCCTGTTCCACAGATGAAACAAAATAGGCACAGATAAATAATACACATATAGGAAATAAATGAAAGGAACAATTACTGCAGGCAAAGGTGGTTAGAGAAAATGAAAACAGGCTGTAAAAGATGGATTGGGTTTAAAGCCATTGAGAAGAGGCCAGGAAGGCATGTCACACGGGGTTAATATTGGAAAGGGGATGACCTGAGGTAAGAATATACAGTGCAGAGCCCTGAGCAGACCAGACCAGCAAGGACAGGTGTATGGAAGAAAATTTGTTTGATGTAGCCATGTGAAATCCATAATATCAAAAACTAGGGGGAAAAAAACCCATGTTAAATAATAGAAAAATGATTAAGTAATCATGTATTTATGTGATAGAATCCTAAGAAGTATTAATATAATTGAAATTAATATTTAAAGTCATAGTTATGATGAAAATAATTTGGCTTTGCATAACTGGTTTTTGAATAATTAATAAAGGTACATGGTACAGGATTTATCAAATGCAACAGGGTTTATACAGTAAGAAATAACCATTTCTTCCTAGTCTTCATTTCACCTTCCACCCAGAGGCAAACATAATTACACTTACTTACCTATTATCTCTCTAGAAATGCCAATATGCTTATACAAACAAGTACACATACCTATTCACACAACACACACATCCATTTATATCTTTAAATTACACATACCTGGTTTTTAACTTTGTTTCCAGAAGTTTAACATCGTATCTTGAAATAGTTTTATTGTCAGTTTATATAGATTGTATGGATTATATATAGTAGTTTATATAGTATGTAAAAACACCATAATTTATTCACTGACATTTAGATTGTTTCCAATTTTTTTTTTTAACTAAAAGCAATGCTGTAAAGCATCAAAGATACAATTGGCATTTGCTAGATACTGCCAAATTGCCTCCTATAAAGGTTAGGTCAGTTTGTTCTCTCTCCAAGAGTTTATGAGAACACCTGCTTTCCCAGACCCTGCCAGCATAGTGTACTGTCAAACTCTGGTCTCTGCCAAAATAACTTCAAATTTATATATCATCGTGCTTTCATTTTTTGAGTGAATTGAGCATCATTCATAAAAACATTTCGAGTTCTTTTTTTGTGAATTATTGGTTCATATTCTTTGTTTATTTTAATTGAATCATTGATTTTTTTCTCCTATTAATTTTAGTTATTCCTGTTATCATCCAGGTTATAATTTTATTTTATAATTCTGTCTTCGATCCTGGCTACACTTATGATTCTGTGTCCTGTAGTTATACTTGTGTGTAGTTGACAAATTATTTTATGTTTTCCTCTAGTATTTGTATTTCATATACTACCTTTGTATCTTGAATCCTCTTAGCCCTTTAAAAGTAATAAAAGCAGGAGGAAGGAATCCTCTTTGGTTAACTTATATATCTCTTACTGAGAAACCCATTTTCCACCAATTACATGAGATATCTTCATCAGAGTAAACTGACATAATTTTAAATCTACTTCTCTTCTACTCTTAATTTGTATGAACATTACTGGCTTCTTATTACCTAACTTGTTTTTAAAATATATAATTACTTGATAATGCTCACGCCCCTGGTACTCTCACTCACTATCATTCTACAATAGGTCTTCAAAATGTTCATGAAAATGTGTATCATTACATAGTTCCTGTGTAGTTTCCAGGGCTCAAGTCCTGGACCCAGCAGCTTAAACTCACACTGGGCACATGTGCATGTGTGCCCAATCCCCAAGAAGAGAATGGGACTGTGGCATGACCATCCCGCTGGGAGGTGTGATTTCTCACTTTCTTTTTTTCTGTCTCTGCTTCTTGGGCAAGCACAGACACCCTATAGCAAAAATCTCTTTCTCTCTCTCTCTCTCTCTCTCTCTCTCTCTCTCTAAAAAAAAAAAAAGGCTATGCATGGATTTCAAAATAATTTGCACCAAAATACATTTTTACTTTAATTTCATGAACTTTTTAAAAGAACTATTTTATTTAACTTTATTTATTATTATTATCATTATTATTTTTTAGTTTGATCAGAGAGAGAGAGAGAGAGGAAGTGAGAAAGCAAGCCACCAGGTCCAAGACTTGAACCGTGGTCAGCCATGTGGGAGTCCAGCACCTTTAACCACCATGCCACTTGCCGGCCCCAATTTCATGAACTTTTGATGTTCCCTTATATCTATGAATGTAAGATATATTCATTGACTTAATATGCAAAGGTTAATGGAACAATGTACAATCATCATATTGCAACTAGTTCCAGAAGTATATGTGCTATTTGTTTTCTTCCTTTATCACCAGTTTTATACTTTCCTCACCAGGGCTAGACATTCAGTTTAGTAGCTTGCTTCATGAGGATTTGGAGCCCTTAATGGCGTTACTGTTACTAATTCAGATTTATTGCAATTGCCAATTAGACTAGTCAGTAAGCATGAAAAGACCAAGAGATGTTCTAGTAAATCCCTGGGTTCTACACACATTCTTGCCTGTCTACACTATGTTGCAGAAACCCCTCTGTATGATATTCAGGAATGTGTCCAGCAACATTGGAATTCCTTTCTTTGCCGGCTGTTCCATTGGTAAGAGAAAACCCTGACCAGTTCTGCTTTAATGAAACCTTCACTATGCACACAGGGAAAAGCTCTCTCTTATAGCCTTCCTTTTCTAATCCTACCCAGGAACTAAGTCTTCTAATCTAGCAGAACCTGACTTTGGAGGATCAAAATGTAGAAATTCTACAAAAAGATTACTGGGAGCAAAGGTACAGGGGGCCAATCCTACTTCTACCTCTTATTGCTTGGACTCAGGTAGTGTAGCTAGCAGAGACACGGTGCTGTGCGTCAGGCCTTCGTTCCATCCATAATGCTCTAAGCTGCTGCTCTAGATGTTACAGTAGGAGTGACAACATTCTGTTAGGCCAACTACTTCCAGTATGACACGTTGCATGATAATTCCAATGTCTCCTATGGCCATGCAATCTGTCATACAGGAAGCAGTTGTCATACCATTTTTCTTACGAGTATGTCACTGTTTTGCTCTAAGGTTCTATTATGGAGGAACCCACATAAAGTACACCAGGCACCCTGAAAGCTTTTGAGTTGTGTTTTGTCATGAGGCACTGTGGGCAGGAAAGGTAAATTCATAACCAGAGGTGATTTCCATCCTGGAAAGAGAAGAATGCTGCCGCCTCCATCGTGAATGTAGTCCAATGTGATCCAATGGCTGAGCTCCATTGGGGAAGTTATCATGTGTAAGACTGCATGGTTTCTGTCCCTGGCAGATTGGGAATTCTGAAGCTGCAGAGGGTAGATCAGCTTCCATAGAATAGTTGAATTTCTGCTTTCCGTTGACCTGGGTTTGTCCCATAAGTTAATTCCCTTTCATACCCAGGTTTGTATCATATCAAAAAGACTAAATGGATTCATGGAGGCATCTTATATCAGAAAAGAAGTCAGAGAGACTGGAGTGAGACAAAGAGTCAGGTTGTATCTGTCCAAAGCTTGTTGATGCAGCTATAACCAGAGAAAAAGCTGGATGAGAGAACATGAGGCAGGGCCTGTAGGTCATCTGATACTACACCTATTTTAAAGAAATGGGCTAGTAAAAGTGTTTGTTCACTTTCTGTAAAATCAAATAGAGCATGGATGTGGAAGAATACATCAAATAACAAGGCTAGGAATTAGTCACTTTACAACTGGTTAGGACTAAGGAGAGACAGCCTCCACTGTATAAAGCAATTTTTTATGTTCTTCTTTTTTTTTTTTTTTTTTTTCTTTTTTTGGAGAGGTTTTTGCTATAGGGCGCGTGCGCTTGCCAGACAGACAGAGAGAGACAGAGAGACAGAAAGCAGGAAATCACCCCCCAGGGGGGATGGCCACGCCGCAATCCCTTCTCCTCCATTCTCCTCTCGGGATCTTGGGCACGCACGCACACGCGCCCGGCGTGAGTTTAAGCCGCCGGGTCCGGGACTCGAACCGCGGTCGACTACGTGGGAGTCCAGCGACATAGCCATTACGCTAACTGCTGGTCCCCATGTTCTTGAATAAACACATGGTATATAAATATTTTAAGGTTTTGATACAGATTACTGAATTGTTTCTTAAAAAATACCTGTGTACTTTTGTAAGTATGTATATAACAGTGCAAACCTCATTGTATCTTTGATGAGGTTGGAAAATAAAATTTTATTTTCAGAATTTATAAATTCAACAATCATTGTATTTTAAATATGGAATATTTAATCACTAGTACAGTTCTAGTTTTAAAATCAATGTATACTTATTCTTTTCTGGGTGGCAAGGTAGCAAACGATTTATCGTTTGCTCATTTAAAAAGTGAACCCTGGCGGGACCAACAGTTAGCGTAATGGTTATGTCACTGGACTCCCATGTAGTCAACTACAGTTCAAGTCCTAGACGCAGTGGCTTAAAACTCACACTGGGCACGTGCGTGTGCTTGCCCAAGATCACCCTGGGGGGTGATTTCTTGCTTTTTGTCTCTCTGTCACTCTCTGTCTGGCGAGCCATGCGCCCTATACCAAAAACCTCTCAAAAAAAAAAAAAAAAAAAAATTGAAGCCTGGGACCAGCAGATAGTATAATGGTTGCATTGCTGGAGTTTCACGTAGTCAACTGTGTTTTGAATCCTAGACCTGGCGGCTTAAAATCATGCTGGGTCCATGTGCATGTGTGCCCAAAATCCTTAAAGGAGAAGGGATTGCTTCATGGTCATCCCCTTGTGGGATGATCTCTTGATTTCTCTCCCTCTGTCTCTGTGGTGAGCACACCCTATAGCAAAAAGCTCTCTAAAAAAATAAGATAAAAATTGGAACTCTTCATATCTAAGATCTCTTTATATCCTAAGAAAGTTAACCTGCTGTCTATCATATACATTGTAAATAATTTTCCATATTTTCATTTTGCCTCCTAATAATACTCATAAATTTAAATATTATCTTTCCTTCCCTGTCCCCCCCCCCCCCTTTTTTTGGTTAAAAACTGATATTTGAGTGGTTTATTTCAAGTATATCTTTCCCTCCCAACCAAGGTATGTTATTGAAAGGTAAAAAAGTCTTCCAATTATAGTTAACTGTCACTTAATTTATGTTGACTTGTTTCTCCTTATCTGTTTTCATCTCTATTTGTATAGCATTACTTACTTTTTATTTTTATAGTTAATGATAGATATGGAGAATGCTTAAAATGTGGCCTATAGAGCAAGTGGTTGATAAGATTACATTTAAAAATAAATGATAACTTAGCCCATGGAGTGGCTCAGGACAATGACATTCATCCTTCATGTCAAGCAATGGGAAATGTATTAGATCTTAGATCCTTATTTTTCAAACTAACTTGCAGACAGTCACTTCAGTCACTTCACATGCTTGCTTGCTTCTCTGGCTCAATATCAGCACTACTAAATCAGGATCTATGTGTGAAAATGGGCTGTCCATTAGTATTGAAGAAGCATCGTTTTAGATCCTGTAGTCTATTTTCAGGGAGAATAAACTAACCAATTAATTCATTAATTTCATGGATTATGAGATTTATAAAAATTAAATTTGTAGAATAGCACGACAGGAATTTATATTATTTTCTAATTTACTCTTGGATGAAGATTTTCATTTTAAACAGCTTAACACATGAATTGGCCTCTGAGTTCTAGATAACTTCCATTCTTTTTTTTTTCTAGAGGTTTTTTTTTTTTTTTTTTTTTTTTTGCTATAGGGTGCGTGCACTCACCAGAAAGAGAGAGAGAGACAGACAGAGAGACAGAAAGCGAGAAATCACCTCCCCCCCCCCCCCCCCCCCCAGGGAGGATGGCCATGCCACAATCCCTTCTCCTCTGTTCTCCTCTTGGGATCTTGGACACAAACTCACATGCGCCTGGCATGAGTTTGAGCCACCTGGTCTGGGGCTTGAACCGCGGTCGACTACATGGGAGTCCAGCGACATAGCCATTACGCCAACCGCTGGTGCCAATAACTTCCATTCTTGATAATTACCACTAAATAGAGGTTCTCAGAATCAAACAGAATAGTCAACCTACAGTCAAAGGATGATCATAACCTCATCTCATTTCCAAGGATAGTGGAAGTCCTGAATATTTGTCTTAAAAAAAAATTGGAGAAAGAAGGAAAGAAGAACTAACTTATGTATAGTCATTGTAAGGAGTTGTATAAAGTTACATCATAATCATTAATTCAGTAACACATTGATTTATTATGTATGTGTGTACAAGGCACTGTGCTAGGTGCATTTGGGTGTAATAAAAAAATCCAATAAAAATAGAATAATATTGTTTCCAACAATAACAAGGACTTTTTGAATGGCTGAAACAGGCTAGATATTTTTCCAGACACTTCTCTGGCTCTGTCGTAAGTACAGCTACCCTTGCTCCTGTTATTGACCCATTTATACAGAGAAGAAACAAAGGCTCAGAAAGATTCACCTTACTTTTCCAAGGTTACACAGATCATCAGAGGTGAGATTCCTACCATGCTTGCCTGAATTCACACAGGGTTGACTACCTGCTTTAGTTCTTGCAGTAGATGGAAGTTTGAAACTTTGCTAAAATAATTTATTTGCATTTTAGATTCGTTCCCTTCAAGATATGGAACAAAAGTATTTTCTCCATTGGTAAGTGTGAAAATAAACATATCTATAAAACGTAAGAGGCATAAACAAAAAAGCATAATTAAATAAAATAAGCGTACCCAATTTATTTCTAGCTTCTTTGAAAAGCTTGAGGGAATCTATCATGAGAGAACAAACCTGTATATGCTCACATTGCAGCAGGTGAGAGAGACACAGTGTTAATAGAGTAAGCAGAGCTGGACAGAAGATGCATACTTCCTGTTCCTTTCCTCCCCAAGCAAAACTGTGGCAAAGAGCTTGTTTCTTTACCATGTAAAGGACACAGTCTATTATATGGAGTTGTTATTTCAAATTTAGAATGTTTTATTAAGACAAGAGGAACATTTATCTGTGTAAGTGTGTGAGCACATGCATATGCATACGTGAGAAATTGTATACAATTTTCTCCTTAATTTTATTTTCAAAACGTGTTTTAGAATAAAAGCAACTGTAGAAAACATTGAAGTAAATTTGCTTAAACATACAAATGCCACATGATCCCAGCTTTGCAGTAGAATTGCCTCTGATTTACTGTGATTCTGTAAAATCCCATCTTTTTATTCAAAACAAGATACATGATAAGAGCATGGGGTGTTTGCAATACAAATTGCTTCCTAACTACATGTATATTATTTCTAAAGACGTGAGACTTCTGTTCTTTTTCTTTCTTTTCCAAATTCCAGTAGTGGGAAGGATGGAAAAGCATCCTGGCAATTGACTTTGTACCAGAAAAACTCCAATTGACTCATTCTCCTTAATTGCTTAATCTAAATGATTTCTCCACAGTAGTTGCATAAAAATGATGTTGAGTCTTTTTCATAAGGACTATAACAAATTTAGTGACCCCCAAACTAGGATAAAGGGAACTAAGTTGCATTGTGTAATAGCATTCAATGGCATTGCTTCAAAACATGCATTCTCAATGGGAATGATATAGCCCCAAGGGGGGCAAAAATTTATTCTTGGGGGGAGAAAAAGAAACCTTACTCTTTGCATGTATAAGCCACAGATATGCATATGGTACATGAACAAATATATAGTTCGTCTGTAGTATTAAAATTGTATAGGAGGTTATTAGGAGGAAAAATCTAAAAGGGCAAGAATGAAGGAGACAATGTTTGAAAAACATGGATTTTAAGACACATCTCCTGGGACCAGCAGTTAGCATAATGGCTATGTTGCTGAACTCCCATGTAGCAGACCGTGGTTTGAGTCCGGGGACCTGGTGGCTTAAACTCACGCTGGGCGCGTGTGCGTGCGTGCCCAAGATCCCAAGAGGAGAATGAAGGAGAAGGGATTATGGCATGGTTATCCCCCCGGGGGGTGATTTCTTGCTTTCCATCTCTCTGTCTCTTTCTGGCGAGCACACGCGCCCTATAGTGAAAAACCTCTTAAAAAAAAAAAAAAAAAAAAAAAAAAAGACACGTCTCCTATATCTTGGCCAGCAAGTCATTCCTGTATTACTGACACTAGGCAAAGAGTACATCTTGCTCTTCTTTTTCAGCCTTCACTCTCTTGAAAGTCAGTGATAAAATGCATTACCTGCAGCCGCCTCTGGTGAGGTTCTGGGTACAAACTTATTGACAGTAAAGATTCCAACCAGCTTTTCTATTCCTTTCCTATGTCCCATGCATTTTCTAGACATTGTAAATCTGGGAAAAGAGACTGGGGCTCCACAGTGGGAGACCCTCAATGCATTATCTCCCATGACTGCTTTTTGTATCCATTCTATTATTTGTGAATGCTTTAACCAAATAGAGAATAACACAGTACTAAGTGCTAGAAGGAATGTAATATTACTATGGTAAAAATAATACTAAATGGGAGCTGGCAAGTGGCATGGTGGTTGAGGCGCTGGACTCCCACATGGCTAACTAGGGTTTGTGTCCTGGATCT
Organism: Tupaia tana; assembly: GCA_026018925.1. Classification (NCBI taxonomy): domain Eukaryota; kingdom Metazoa; phylum Chordata; class Mammalia; order Scandentia; family Tupaiidae; genus Tupaia; species Tupaia tana. The sequence goes on from JAKSZU010000003.1 coordinate 54,254,626, forward strand.
GGTGGCTTGCTTTCTCATTTCCCCTCTCCCTTTCTCTTTCTGTCTCTCTCTGGTGAGTGCTCTGCCTCTGGCAAATTAAAAATAATAATAAATGAAGTTAAATAAATAATTCTAAAAAAAACCCCAACACTATAGTCAGTAGAGAATTAAAAGAGAAAAATTGTTGACTAACTTCTTGGTTGCATGTGGCATGTGGCATGTTAAAGAACATAAGATCTTATGTAAACCCAACTCTAGACAAAATTATGAAATAGATCTATTTTTTTCTCCACCAATTTCCTCTCTGGGACCTTTTTTTGAGAGATTTTTGCTATAGGGTGCATGTGTTTGTGTTTGTTGGAGAGACAGAAATAAAGAAATCACCCCCACCCCAGGGGAGATGTCCATACCACAATCCCTCCTCTTCCATCCTCCTGTTGGGATTTTGGGCATGCATGCACACGTGCTCTGCATGAATTTTAAGCTGCCAGGTCTGGGACTCAAACCACAGTCGACTATGTGGGAGTCCAGCGCTGTAACCATTATGCCATCTGCTGGTCCTCCTCTTTGGGACTTTTGAATTCTGCTGTGATTCTTCTGTTCATCTTTCACCATGGAAACCCCCTTCCTCCAGCCAACATATCTTTTCCTTCTCCCTATAAATATCTAAGGGTCTAAACACTACTTTAAAATAACTTAGTATATCTTTGAATAAATATTTAATCTTTCCAAAGGGTATGTGCTTTATAATACTTTCCTCTAATTATGAAATGGAGAGTGCTTTTTTCCTCTTCAAAGCATTTCAGACATTATTGGGGCCAAATAGTAGCACGGTGATAACGCATGATGCCATGCGAAGCTGACCCAGATAGCAGAGTCAGGGCTGGATCTGAACACCTCCTTGAGTATACGGAGCACATGCGTGTCCATAATCCAGGGCTGGCTGAGGCTAAGAATGGACCATGGCCTTGGGACCCAGTTGGGATATTGTTTCTCTGTCTCTCTCACATCAAGGAAATAAATTAATTTAAACAGATTTTTTTTTAGACATTATAAAGTATGTGAAGGAAATTTTCAGAGAGATCTTCTCCATATATTCCTGAAATAATTTCATGTGGACTACTCTCTATTCTCTACTCAAGTTTAACACTAAGACTGCCTTTTTTATTGTTTTGTTTTGGAGAGGTTTTTGCTATAGGGCGCATGCACTAACCAGAAAGACAGAGAGAGACAGAGAGACATAAAGCAAGAAATCACCCCCAGATGATTTCTAAGCCACGATCCCTTCTCCTCCATTCTCCTCTCAGGATTTTGGGCACGTGGCGTGAGTTTAAGCCACTGGGTCCGGGACTTGAACCATGGTTGACTACATGGGAGTCCAGCGATGTAGCCATTACGCCAATTGCTGGTCCCCTACGACTGCTTTTTATACTTATTATTATATCTATTTTTGTCTAACTGACAGTCTAAAAGCTACACATTATTAAAGGGTACAACATAAGAGAGTGTACAATGAACATTCTTTCACCCGTTGTTTTATCTCTCCTTTATTCCTCTGTAATTAATTTTTTCTCCAGGTGTTTAGCATAATTTTTCTTTAGTATACTCTTTTATTTTTTTTGAGAGGTTTTTTGCTATAGGGCGCATGCGCTCGCCAGACAGACAGAGACAGAGAGACAGAAAGCAAGAAATCACCCCCCTGGGGGAATGGTCACGCCGCAATCCCTTCTCCATTCTCCTCTCGGGATCTTGGGCACGCACGCACACGCGCCCGGCGTGAGTTGTAAGCCACCGGGTCTGGTACGCGAACTGCAGTCGACTACGTGGGAGTCCAGCGACATAGACATTACGCTAACTGCTGGTTCCCTTTAGTATACTCTTTTGAAAAATAATCACAGTTTACCCCATCAGTGGAACATTAAGGTATAAACTCTGAGCCACTCTATTTCTTTCTTTTTTTCAAATTCATGGTAAAGCATTGTGCATGTGCTTGGAGAGAGAGTAAGACAGAGAGAGAACCACCCTCGACAGGGTCTCCCATGCTGGGATCGCCCTTCCACAGGCTATGGCTCGTCAGGGTCCTGGATATCCCAGCATGTTTTCAGGTTAGGTTACCTAACTTAAGACATTGGCATCTATAAGAATAATGGTAGATTTGAAATATACTCAGGTACCAGAACAGCTGAGGATTCTATCTCATGAACCGTAAAAGCAACTAATAACATTTTCATGCAGTACTTTTTTTCCCTGCAGTTATTCTAAATAATTAAAAATGTTTATCCTTCTTTAGACTATAAAATATTAAACAATACTTATAGTATGTGATTAACTTTTAATAGACATGACAATTTTCTGTGGTATTATGGAATTACATGTATACATATTAGTAAACATTAACTGATCATCTATTGTGTGCCAGTAGCATAGATAAAAATGAATGAAACAGAGTTTTGTGCCCCAGGGAGTTTATAATATGTATACATAAAAAAAAAAAACCCTAAGGACTAGAGAAATGTCACATGGAAAGAAGGTAGATCTGGAAAAAGTGGAATTTGAGTCAAGTTTTGAAGGGGTTTGACAGATAAAGAAAAAGAAGAGAAGGAATAGGGCATTCATTACAGGTAGACACATCAGTGAGTGAGAAAGTTCACGAGGTTCCAAAAAGCTTGACAAATTCTAGGAACTGAGAATCATTTTGGATGATTGACGTAAAGAATATGTCATTTGAGGGTCAATGTTACAGGATATGGACAGAAAGGTAGACCTCTTTGTACCCACATGCCTGGCATACCTAGGGGGGTCTCCAGACATGAACTTGTAACTTGTAACTCTCCCATGGGGATCAGCCTTGCACAGTATTGTTTTATCTATACCCTCAGTCATCATTAGAGGCACTATTATAATGTGTGTATCCACTGGGAAAGCTCAATAACAAAGGGCATTATGTGTTAAAATAGCAGTTCTTAAACATTTTAATCCCAGGATTCCATTGTTATTATTCTTCTTTGTTTAGTTACCAGATATTGTGTGCACTCACTGGAGAGAAAAACAGAGACAGAGAAACAGAAGGGCGGGACACTCCATAATGGGGCATGGTCATACCACAATCACCTTTCCTCCGTCTCTCCATCCTGTTGCGATTTTGGGGGTGGACACACACATGCCCAGTGTGTTTTCAAGCCGCGGGGGCCAGGATTCAAACCATGGTCAGCCATGTGGGATCTTGCCCTTAAATTAATAAAGACTCAAAAAAGCATTAGATAACGTGGATAATGTGGGTTATAAATCCTTTTTTTTTTCTTTTTTCTTTCTTTTTTTGGAGAGGTTTTCGCTATAGGGCACGTGCGCTCGCCAGAGAGACAGAGAGACAGAAAGCGAGAAATCACCCCCCAGGGGGATGGCCACACCACAATCCCTTCTCCACCATTCTCCTCTCAGGATCTTGGGCAGGCACGCACACGCACCCGGCGTGAGTTTTAAGCCATCGGGTCCAGGATGCAAACCACAGTCGACTACATGGGAGCCCAGCGACATAGCCATTACGCTAACTGCCGGTCCCCCCCCCCCTTTTTATTTTTTGGTGAAGTTTTTGCTATAGGGCACGTGCACTTGCCAGAAAGACAGAAAGAAACAGAGAGACAAAAAAACAAGAAATCACCCCCCAGGGGATGACCATGCCACATCCCTTCTCCTCCATTCTCCCCTCAGGATCTTGGGCATGCACGTACACACGCCTGTCGTGAGTTTAAGCTACCAGGTCCGGGGCTCAAACCGCGGTTGGCTATAGGGAAACCCAGCGACATAGCCATTACTCTAACTGCTGGTCCCATGTGGGTTATATATCAATTGATACTTACTATAATTTAATGCTAAGAAATTAAAAAAAAATATTAATCCACTGGAAAATAACAAAATCATTTAATGTTATATATAATTAACATTTTAATGAAATATAATTATATTTTCCATAATAAAAGAGTTAGAGCATGAGTGACATGATTTTATGATTTTACAAATATCTTTAAATTCTATCTTAATACAACATAGCTGGGGCTAGCCAGGTGGCATGATGGTTAAGGTGGCTGAATGCCACATGGCCGACTGTGTGGTTCGAGTTCTAAACTCAGTAGCTTGAAAAACACACTAGGTGCATGTCCATGTGTGCCCAAAGTCTCGAGTGGAGAATGGATAAAAAGGGATTATTATCCAGCAATTCCACTTTTGAATATATACCTGAAAAATTAAAACATATGTCCATTCTAAAACGTGCACACAAATGTTTTAACAACATTGTACATAATAGCTAAAAGGTGTAAATGGCCCAGATGTCCATCAATGTATGATAAACAAAATGTGGCATATCTATACAATGGAACATGATTCAGTCGTTAAAGGGAATGATGTACTTGGGGCCGGCAGGTGGTGTGGTGGTTAGGGGTGCTGGACTCTCACACAGTAGACTGCGGTTCAAGTCCCAGACCTGGTGGCTTTCTTTCTCACTTTCTCTCTCTTTCTCTTTACCTCTCTGGTCAAATTAAAATAAATTAAATAAATAAATAAATAAATGTTTAAAAAGGGAATGAAGTACTTTATATATACTACAGCATGGATGAATCTTGGAAATATTGTACAAAATGAAATAAATCAGACCAAAAAGGCCACATAGTATATGGTTTCAGTTATGTAAAATGCCCAGAATAGGCAACCTATGGAGACAGAAAATAGGTTACTGGTAATGGCTGAGCTGGATGGGCAAATGGGGCAAGATAGCCATGTGCAGGATTTCTCCTGGTAGTGATGAAAATGTTTTCAAATTGACTGTGGAAATGGTTGCAAATATCTATGGATATGTTAAGAAAACTCCTGAATTGTATACTCTAAATGTTTGAATAATATTTTATGTGAATTATATCCGTGAATAAGTCTGTTCTGAATAAACCCAACAAGGAATATTTTTTAAAAAGTTAGTTGCAATTTCATTGAAGATTTCATACTTTGTTACATAAAATCCATTGATATATCTAGAACTTTTAATTGATCTTCTATCATTGCATGATTTTGACCTTGCATATCCCCTAAGAGTTTCAGAGATCACTAAATGTTGCCATGCTACAGTTGGAAACTGTGGTGTTAGATTACAGTTTGAACTTCAGAGAAGTACAATTTGGTAAAAAAAAAAAATAGCCTTCTCTCAAATCATGTGAACTATTGGAGTCAACTCTCTGGTGAGGTTCAGAGTAATGTTTGAACATTTTTTAACTAGAGTGGATAAACATTTACATTCCTGTCAGTCTAGAAATAACAATGTCAAACACATGTGAGACTTAGGTTGATCAAGGAGACTAGTGAGGCTAGAAAGGATTTTGGGGGAAAATTATTAGGAGTGTTTATAGCATTTATGATGGCCCACACGAAATAAGATATTTAATAATATAGAAAGATGTCTGAGCACAGATAGCTTTGGAAATCTGACTCTGAAGAGTAATGTCAGAGAAAGGAAAAATGAGTATGAGCCCAGAAAGTTTCTGGTTCATGAGGCTCAGGAAAAATAATTTCTTCAAGACATGAAGGATTGAGTTGGGACTCAACAGACTATCTTTAGTATATAAAAAATTCTTTCTCACCCAAGAACTAGAGAGAGACAGTTCTTTCTTATAGGTAAAAGTTAAATTAAGGGTGAGTTTGGAATACTTTCCATATACTAAGTTATCTGTTCATATACATGTATAGTCATGAGAACAACAAAATTGGGCACAATGAACTGGTATGTGAACATAGTGTACTACAGCAGACAGTGAAAAGGATGGAAGATAAAAAAAATGTGTAGAAGTTTGGGGGTAGCCCAAAAAGAAGAAAAAGCAAAAGCCCAGGAGATTCCTCAGCAGAATGGAATGAAAGACCCAGCTCTCTCTCCCCCTAAACCCAAGAAAAAGAACTCTTTTTCCTAGGAGAAAGTGGTTAGTAGTGATCCTGAAGAAATGGCTGGCAGTGTAAGTCTTCCTAAGAGGAAGAAATCTTCACCCAAGGAGGAAACAGTCACTGATCCTAAAGAGGCAGCCATTAGGAGTAATCCCAAGAACGAAAGGGAATTCTCTTCTAAGAAGAAGCCATTCAGCAGTGGACCTGCAGAGGTTGCTGGCACCAGTGTGGTTCTAAGAAAAAGAAAAAGCTCTCAAAACACACCCAGGAAGATTAGAATGGACATTCATTCATTCATTTTCTGGAAGGAGGAGCATGTCCAAAGTGATATTTCCCAGTTCATGTCCTAAACCCCAATAAAAACAAATATACACGCACGCACACACACACACCACACACACCAAAAAAAAAAAAGATGTTTGGGGTAGCCATTATATACCAAGGTATGATCATTGAGGAACAAACACTCCCAAGTACTTTGCCAGAAGGTAGTGTCCCTCCTGGTGTGATAAAACTGTCCTTCCTGACACGGTGAGCCCTGAAATGGGAGAGTGCTATCCTGTTTACATTCTAATCTGTTGATTCATACAGTAAAGCCACTGTATCACTCAATGACTGGGCCTTCAATGTTCACTCAAACTTAACTCTATGTGCTTGTTTGATCCTGGTATAAATACTTTAAAGGTTAATTTAGATTTCTACCATTTCCTTTGAATTTATTTATTAGTAGTCATTCTTTCAACAAATATTTATGAACTATTTACAGACTGTTACTATAAACAGCAAACTCATTCTTCCCCTAAGAAAACATACCTATAAAGCTTTTCTCTTGAGTAAGGTTACAGGAATTATTGCTAGATACAAAAAAAAGGCTATTTTAAATTAATTTTTTTTATTGTAAAGGAGCAACGAAGTACACGTTTTCTAGAATACAGTGGTTCAGATCAATTGTTCTTGGACCACATTACAAAAAGCTTTGCTATTAGAATAATCAAAGCTATTTATTATATACAACTCTTATTTATAAAGATGGAGATCAGTGCTTGGGCCCAAAGTCTATCATACTTTCTTTTTCTTTTTAGAGGTTTTGCCTTAGGGTGTGTGTCCTCACCAGAGAGACTGAGACAGTGAGAAGGAAAGTGAGACATCACCCTACAGGGAATATGGCCACACCACAATCCTTTTTCCTCCATTCTTCTTCCAGAATCTTGGGCATGCACACTCATGTGCCCAGCATGATTTTCAAGCCACTGGATCCAGGACTCAAACCACAGTTGGCCATGTGGGAGTCCAGTGACATAACTGCTATACCATCTGCTGGCCTCAGTTCTAACATACTTTCAAAACTGGTTCATAATCTCTTTAATTTTTCCAAGTAAAAAAATATGATTTCGTAATAATAAACACTATTCTTTACCTTTTGTAGACCTTAATTTCTAGTTTAAACTTTCTGTCTTGGCTTCCATGATTAAATAACTAGGTTAACCAACTTCAAGTGTGATTTTAGCTTTTATATAGAGTAATTTTAATGTCAAAATGGAGACACATTTTCTTAATTTAAATGACAACAGCAACCCTTCTATCCCCCCAATAAAAACATTAAATGTGGTTCTCTGAAATTAACCACTGTCCTTTCTCATTGGGACGTGGGACTGAATGTGCTCTTTCTTTCATGATGCATTGCTTCCATTGAGAGTGCTCTAAGAAGGCAATTTCAGTTTTTTTTTTTAATAAGTATTACTATTTAGAAATGCATGTTTATTGTATTTGCTTGGAAATGTACATTTAGTTTGTTTACTTATCTATTTGGCCAGATGATAATATTAGAATGACATTGTGAAATGTTTTGATATCAGGTTTTTAATAAAAAAGAAACAGATAATTCAGGAGTTAGTTTAATTTGCTTTTCTTTGATGTACATATTCAAAAATAAAAAGAAAGAACTGCAAAACAAAATGTTGGCGAGGGAAATGTCATACAGAATTAAATGTGCCAAAAACCAAGAGTAATCGTGACAATTAAGGAGTGATTAGCACTTTAAAATTGTCTACGTGCCTTTCATTTGCTTCTTTGATATGTACCTATTATTTTGCATAAACATGCAAAATAGAATTAGTGTTATAAAATTATGGAATTAGATCTAGAACTTCCTAATTTTAATAATAAGAATCTTGGGCTAATTCATCAATGTTAGGTGTCTGTATCCCTGTTTTTCTCAGGTCACTTTATGGAATTTTCAATTCTGTTCCTTAGACATGTAATTTTACAGACCTTATAATTGTGATGTACAGTATGATGCTACTTTGAATTTCTTTTCTAATGAGAACTTGCCTTGACCTTTCATTCTTATCTTAGGAAGGAAATGATTATAAAACTATCTGAAGTAATACCATTGCTCTTTGGTAACTGTATTATTAACATTTCTTAAATAGTGCTTCATCCTTTAGTGATGAAATAACTACTCTCTGTTTTTTATTCCTGTTTTTCTACCAAAATGATTGGAATAGCCTTTATTCATGCATGCTTATCAATTGCTTGTTGAGGAGTTACCGTCTGCACTGAAATTGTGGAACCACAGCTGATGCAATGCTTGCCTCTGAAAATGTCTGCCAGAAAATATGTTCAAGGTTGTTCCATAAATAGTAAATCTTTTTCCTGTGTAGTCTTTAATAGGAGCTTAAAATGGATCTTTAGAAAGCTGTGTGTATTGAACAACAGGAAATTTTAACCAAGTCATTAATAGCTAATGATGTGAACCGTAGGCATCCATCCATAGTCACAGGGGTAAGAGGAGACAAAGGCCAGATCAAGGCAAGAGAACATGGCAGGTTTTACTGCAGCAAATTCTCACTTCTTGCCTAATATATTTGTTAGTCCAATGGAAGGCATAATTTACTATCTCACTGAATTTTCTTTTCATATTATGTATATATATAAAACATATAATTTTTATATATAAACATATAGTTAAATTTATTTCTAATAAATACTTCTGGATTTATGGTTACAGATTTTCCTGTGTATGCTGTTATTGTAAAAATGTAAGATATTCTAAACATTTCTTTTCCACTTGAGGCAGACAAATATTTGTTTAACGGTGCCCTACTTTAGAAGCACACTGATAAACATCTTGTATTTGGAATATATAGAGACATCTCAAAATTCAGTAATAAGAAAATAAACCACTCAACTAAAACAGTGAAAAGATTTGAAAAGTAACTTTGCCAAAGAAGGTAAATAAGCACATGAAAATATGCTCAATATTATTAGCCGTTGGGGAAATGCATATTAAAACTACAATGAAATACCACTAGATACCTATTAGAATGTCTAAAATGTCAAAGATAGACCAACCAAATGTTGGGGAGGATGTGAAGAAAGCAGAACACTCATTCATTGTTGGTGAGAATATAAATAGTACAACTTTATAAAATAGTTCGTCTGTTTTTTCAAAATATTAAACATACACCTTCTAGAAGACCCATTCATTCTACTGCTATGAATTTAACCACTGAGAAATAAAAGTCTATGTACCTTTCAATACTTGTATAAAAATGTTCATGGGACTTTTATTTGTAATACTGCCAAGCTAGAAATAACCCAAATGTCCATCAATAAGTGAGTAGATAAACAAATTATAGTTTATTCACATGCTTGAATGAGATCTAGCAATAAAAAGGAGTGAAGTTTTTTTTTTTGTTTGTTTTGTTTTTTAATTGTCAGAGGCCTCATGGGCTCACCAGAGTCAGAGATGCAAAGAGACAGAGACAGAGAGAGGAAAAAGCCTCCTCCAATAGTATGTGGTCCACTGCAATCTCTTCTCTGTTTCTCTGTCCTGTTGAGATTTTGGCACACATGCACACACACCTGGTGTGTTTTTCAAGCAATGAGGGCTGGGATTTGAGCCATGATGACCATGCAGAATCCAGCATCCTTAACCACTAAACTATGAGTCCAGCTGGTAGAAAAGTATTGATGCTTGTCACAACTTGGATTAATCTCAGAATAATTATTCCAAGTGAAAAATAGCAAAGTGTTCTACAGAGACAATGATGTGTACTATATGATTCTGTTTGCATCGTATTCTAGAAAGTGCAAGTGATCCTACAGAAAGCAGTCTATTGGTTGCCTCCTCCATCTTCCATATTTTCTTTCTTCTCTTGTTCCTCCTCTTTTTCTTTCTCCTCTTATTTTCTCCTTCCTTTTCTGTTTATCTCTTCCTCAATTTTAAACACTTCCAATTTTACCTCTCATATATCCCATCAGTGTTCTTTCCTTTCTTCTTACTTTTTTACCCAGTATCATAAACATTGTTGTGGACAGGCTCATGGTCCTTGGGTTTCTTTAACCACCTGAACTGGGTTGCATCTGATGCCATGGCACATCAGATCGGGGTAAATACGCTAAAAGCACTCACTACTGAGTTTCAGCTTTAACATCAAGTCTTCAAGGAGATTTTCTCTCATATTGTGGTTTCCTAGCTCTCTGTGTCTCACTGTTCCCTGTACTTCATCTGACATACTCTTTATTCTTCATTGTGATTATTTGTTTGATATCAGTCTCCACTTTTGATCTGCAAGATCTCTGAGGGCAGAAATAATGTTACTCTATTACCTGGCTACTGGGAAATATATGCTAATATCTTATCTGAATGAACTGAAAGGACACCTATTTGATTGGAACAATCTTGCCCAGATGTTGTGTAAGGTAAATTATAAGCAAACAACCAGAATGGAATTTTCATAGGTCAGTATTTTCCTACTATATGGTACTCATTCAGGTAACAAAGAAACAATCAATCACTTGTTTATAAAATGTTCATTACAGGTTATTGAGTTTTGCCCTAAAGAATAGCAATAATGAACAGACATTTGCCTGTCCTTAGATAGTTAAAGGGCTAAAATTTGCACATTAAAAAATAGCTAATTGTGCAAAACAGCATGTGAAAAGTGCTATTGAACACAGTGGGTGGACCCATTAGGTGTTCAGAGCACCTAGAGGTCACTTAGGGTCAGTGTGGTCAGGAATCATTGGAAGAGCACAGAAGGATTGTTTGGAGGAAATGAAATGTGAGAAACACTTTGAAAGATGGGTATCAGAAACTTTGAGGTTAGGTTATTTTCAGAGACTCAAACACAGAGGTTTAAACACACAAAAGAAAAGATCTCCTCTCAGGATTTGGGCATACATGCACACACACCTGAAATGAGTTTCAAGCCACTGGATCTGGGACTCAACCCACGGTCTGCCATGCGAGAATTCAGCATCTTTACCACTACGCCACCTAGTGGCCCCGGCAATTTTGTATTTTTAAGATCAGAGTAATACACATATGAAAAATTATTTTAACATGTGAAAATAAAGAATATAGTTATTTAATACTTAATGCAGTAGTATGTGGTCAGAATAATAGAATTAGTTACTGACATCAATCACATTGAAAAAGTTTGAATAATATTATTATTTGAATTCTGTGCTTTTTTTGTGACTTAAATATTCTTGTGTACAATACTTACACACAGGGACAGCAGGTGGTGGGGTGGTTAAGGCACTGTACTTCCACATGGCAAATGATGGTTCAAATTCCAGACCTGGTGGCTTGCTTTCTCACTGCCCAAACCTCCTGGTAAGTGTGAGTGTCCTATAGAAAAAAAAAAAAAAAAATATATATATATATATATATATATATAAAATAAAATAATTTTAAAAAAGGATACCCATACACTGAAATAATTTTATTTTGACAAAAAACTTTAATTTTTTTTATTTTTGCTTTTCTTTTGTTATATAGGTACAAATTTATTGTGTGTTAATATCGCCTCTTTTTTTTTTAAATAATGAGATCAAATAAATTAGTTTGATTAATTGGATCCAACATCTACTAGAGCATTTTTATAGTTTATTTTCTTTGGTTAGGACATGGAAAATAAAAAGTAGTAAAAAAAATCCCTTGTATGTTCTTTGAGTAGAGCTTCATTGCATTTAATAGTGTATTCAATGGCCAAACTAGACTGTAAGCTCAAATTCAATTTCAAATTCTTTGAAAGCTCATGTCACTCTGTTCCTTTCTATGTTGGGCAATTGACCCAGCAGTAACTGGATAAAGGACTTAGCATATGAGTAATTTCGACCACATCTGTGAATCTCATATGTACACTCTGCAGCATCATAAGCTTTTCCCAGAGTAGAAAATGAAATTCAAGGAGATAACTACGGCTGCTAAAAAATTCAGTGCTCTATTCCACAGATTTTATTTTGACTAGTGCACATTACAGAACATTTGTGGAACAAAAGACAAGTTCTTTTTTTTCCTTTAGATTTTATTTCCACATTCTGTGTGCCTTGAATATATTCAGACTAAGGCGTAGTCAAATGCAGTAGGCTGTTTTCCTCTCTCCCCTTATTTTCTCTCAAAAAGCTTAAAGGAAAGTGTCACAACCCATCTCATTTACTTATCGAACATTTGACCATTGCTTCCAGTTATTTTACCTTTGCTAAAGGAAAGCAGTGGCTTATATGTGGGAGAAGAAAAATATGTTAAAACAGTACGAAGTCCTTTGTTATATCCAGTCTTGATGAGAGTAGAGGTAAATAGGTATTCTTAGTCGTGGTAGAAGTTCAAATTGTTTCAACGTTTTAAGAAACTGATTTAGCAATATCTGTCAAAGTTCAACAAGCACATAAATTTTGACTGAGAAGATCCACTGCTAGGAATTGATCTCATGGATGAATTGGCACCAGTATTCAAAGAGACAATGATGTATACTGCAGTCTGTTGACTTTAGTAACAATGTAATAATAGAAAGAATTATTACTACAACTAACAATACTACAGTATGAAAGCAATCTAAAGGCTCATTTATGGAGACTGGCTAAGTAAATTCATTTTTGTAGAAGTCTGTTAATGAAATATTAGTTCTTTGGGAAAATCATGACATATTTTTCTGTTTGTCTATGCAAAAATGCATCATGACTTTTGCAACACCCCAACAGATGTATATGTGCTAATAAGGGTGGGTGACCATGATAGAAATATGAGTATACATACAAAGGGGTCTTCAAAAGTTCCTGAAGGTGCCAGCAGGTGGCATGGTGGTTAGGGCGCTGGACTCTTGTATGTCCGACCATGGTTGGAGTCCTGGACATGGAGACTTTCTTTCTCACTTTCCCTCTCTGTCTCTTTCTGTCTCTTTGGCCAAATTAAAAACTAATAAAATAAAATAAATAATTCTTTGGACAAAAACAAGAAGTTCATGAAAATATGTATAGTTTGAAAAACTATTCATGTATTTCAAAAATTTGTGAGCCAATATAAATTTGTACTGTTTTTTATGAATGTTTTGAAGTACCCTCATGTATACCCATATAATTGTGTTTGTATATTCATAGAAGTTTACTTGAAAGTACGTATGAAAGAGTGAACTGGATATTCTTGGAGAGGAAGAAGTTGTAAAGTTGAGGACTTATACTTTTCTCTACTAGTTTCCTTGTTTTACCATGAGCATATACTGGCTTAAAAATCTAATAAAACATTCATTAAGATATATTATTTTTGGAGAGGTTTTTTGCTATAGGGTGTGTGCACTTGCCAGAGAGACAGAGAGAGAGAAAGCGAGAAATCACTCTCCGGGGGGATGGCCATGCCGCAATCCCTTCTCCTCCATTCTCCTCTTGGGATCTTAGGCACGCACACACATGAGCCCGGTGTGAGTTTAAGCCGCCGGGTCCGGGACTCAAACCACGGTCGACTACATGGGAGTCCAGCAACATAGCCATTACGCTAACTGTTGGTCCCAAGATAATTTTTTTTTTTTGAGAGGGTTTTGCCATAGGGTGTGTGCGCTCACCAGAGAGACAGAGACAGAAAGCGATAAATCACCCCCCCCCCCAGGGGGATGACCATGCTGCAATCCCTTCTCCATGCTTCTCTCAGGATCTTGGGTACACACGCACACGTACCCGGCATGAGTTTAAGACACCGGGTCCAGGACTTGAACTGCGGTCAACTACACGAGAGTCCAGTGACACAGCCATTATGCCAACTGCTGGTTCCAAAGTAATTTTTAAAAACAAAAGATTGTTACACTTTTTAAATGTTTAAAAGAAAATTCCTTCAGATTTCAATATATTTTTTTTTTTTGGAGAGGTTTTTGCCATAGGGAGCGTGCGCTCACCAGACAGAGAGAGACAGAGAGACAGAAAGCGAGAAATCACCCCCCAGGGGGGATGGCCACACCGCAATCCCTTCTCCTCTGTTCTCCTCTTGGGATCTTGGGCACGCACACACACGCGCCTGGCGTGAGTTTTAAGCCACCAGGTCTGGGACGTGAACCGCGGTTGACTAAGTGGGAGTCCAGCGACATAGCCATTACGCTAACTGCTGGTCCCTCAATTTTTTTTTTTTAACTTAGAGTTTTTTTTGTTTGTTTGTTTGAGAGGTTTTTCGCTATAAGGGCACGTGCGCTCACCAGACAGAGAGACAGAAAGCGAGAAATAACCCCCCAGGGGGGATGGCCATGCCACAATCCCTTCTCCTCCATTCTCCTCTTGGGATCTTGGGCATGCATGCACACGCGCCCGGAATGAGTTTAAGCCACTGGATCCGGGACTCGAACTGCAGTCGACTACGTGGGAGTCTAGCGACATAGCCATTACGCTAACTGCTGGTCCCCTTAGCTTAAAGTTTTATAGTTATAGAACCAGCCTCTGTGGTGCAGGTAGCATATTGAACTGCAAGGCTGGGAGACACATGACCACCCACAAGTTCAGATTTGGAGTCAATCTGAAAACAGGCAGGGATTGCGCATGTCCAAGATCCTGACAAACTGGAGGGCGAGGGGAAGGGAACTACCAGCTAACAAGACCTGTTGAGGGTGCCTGTCTTTCCTGTGCGCATGCATGTTACTCTCTCTCATGAAGAGAATACACTTTTTTTTCAAAGGATGCATGCACTTGCTGAGAGAGAAAGAGAAAGAGACAGTGAGAAGGAAAGTGAGAAATCACACCCTAGGGTGATGTCCTTACTGCAATCCCTTCTCTTCCATTCTCCTCCTGGGGGAGTTTGGGCATGCATACACATGCATCTGGCATGATTTTCAAGCTGCTAAGTTTGGGACTCGAACTGCAGTTGACCATCTAGGAGTCCAGCAGTTTAACCACCATGCCACCTGCTGGTCCTAGGAATAAAGTACACTTTTAAAAATTCTGAAAATAAAATTTTATAATTACAATCAATATCATGACATAGAAGCAAGACAGAGGAATAGGAAAAGGGTCTAAAACTAGCAACTCAAATCATTGGGAAAAATCAAGGGGAATATTTGAAGAGGTTTGAACAGTAATAAACAATATTTTTGGAGAGGTTTTTGCTACTAGGGCATGTGCACTACCAGAAAGACAGAGAGAGACAAAGAGACAAAAGTGAGAAATCACTCCCCCACCCCCAGGGAGGATGGCTACACTGCAATCTCTTCTCCTCTCTCTATTCTCCTCCTGGGATTTTGGGCATGCACACACACATGCCTGGCGTGAGTTTTAAGCTGCTGGGTCCAGAACTTGAACTGCGGTCAACCATGTGGGAGTCTAGTGCTTAACCACTACACCACCTGCAAGCCCCAACAGTAATAAAAATTGTTTGAGGGACTAGCAGTTAGCATAATGGCTATGTTGCTGGACTCCCACGTAGTCGACCATGTTTTGAGTCCTGGACCCAGTGGCTTAAAACTCACGCCAGGCATGTGTGCATATGTGCCTAAGATCCCGAGAGGATAATGGAGGGGAAGGGATTGCGGTGTGGCCATCCCCCCTGGGGGGTGATTTCTCGCTTTCTGTCTCTCTGTCTCTGTCTGTCTGTCTGGCAAGCGCACGCACCCTATAGCAAAAACCTCACCAAAAAAAAAAAAAAAAATTGATTTGAGAAATATCTATTTTATAGAATATTTATTAACCATGATATTTAGCATTACTATTAGCATATGAATTTCTTTTTCTTTTATAAAAAAATTTTTAGGAAGATTTTTTGCTAAAGGGTGTGTGCACTCATCAGAGAGACAGAAAGTGAGAAATCACCCCCCCAACCCCCGCCCCGGGAGATGCTGCAATCCCTGCTCCTCCATCCTCCTCTTGGGATTTTGGGCATGCATGCACATGTACGCGGCATGTGTTAAGCTGTCAGGTCTGGGAATCCAGCTGTAGTCACTGATGTGGGAGTCCAGTGACAAAACCATTATAACATCTACTGGTCCCAGAATTTTCTATTTTCTTTCTGGTAGTGAGAAATAATAATTTCCAGAAATTTCTTAGACGTAATAAATACACATAAAATGTTTAGTGAATATATGTTCCCTATTACATTAATTAGCCTGTATAAAGGCATTTGGTCATAAAATCTAACTATAGTGTCTGGCCTACGATATTCAGGTTAGTAAAAGTTAGGAAGACCACTGCCAAAACATAGGGAAGAATAGAGATACCTTGTGATAGGCTATGCCCAACTGACTTGTCTGATAAATAAAAAAAGTGAAAGTAACAAGGGCCAGCAGGTGGTCTAATGGTTAAGGTGCTGAACTCCCACATGGCTGGCCATGGTTTGAATCCCAGACCTGGCAGCTTGCTCTCTCACTTTCCCTCTCTCTGTCTCTCCCTGGTGAGCACATGTGTCCTATAGCAAGTTAAAAATGCAAAACAAAACAAAAAGCAAAGTAACAAGTATTATAAGAGTTAACCTGTAACTGAGGTTTTACTCCTGAGGCAAAATACAGAAGTTAGTTAAATCTAGAGAATTGATTTAGAATCCTCAATGGTTATGAGGACTCTCTTGAGGAATTCTATAAAATTCTCTTGAATTTCTCAATTTGAATTCCTCCACTAATTATGCTCAATTCAGTTGTGAAAATAATGAGTTCATAATTTAAATGATTCCATCACTTTTAGTCACAAATCAGCTTGAGTGAGTTTGCATTTCAGGAGCTTTTCTTGGGGCCTCACTAGCAGGTTCATCTATGGCAAACGAAGTGGATCATCATTGGGAGCAGACGAGACTATTTTTCCTGTTTTGTGCATATCAACTGCTATGCTAATGTCAGAAAAGAAGTTGTTTATAGAAAAATTAGTGTAGGGCCCCCGAGGATATTGTCCTTCAGTTTATACAGATAATCAAAAAGCCAAGACAAACAAATATTTCAGTGTCTCTCACATTTATCTCTGTGAAGTGATGTAGAACAGTAATGTCCTTTTACTTGTGACAGGTGAAAGTCTTCATTTAATTTTCTCCCTCTCCCCTCTCCTCTCCCTTTGTTCTTTTCCCCTCCAAGGCTCTGTCTCTTTACCTTCTATTTATGTGAGGGTGCAGGGCTCTGTTGAAAATACCACAGCAGTTATTCACATTTGCTTGCTGGTAAAGACTGAAGAGTCACAGACATACTCAAATGTTCTCAAAATGTGTCCAACTGTGCCACGTCTATACTTTTTGAGTGACAAAGTTCATTTGAAAATCTGATGCATGCTATGCAACAGAAGAGCACACATACCCAGAGTTTGCCTACGCATGGACCACTTGTCAAGAACTTTGCACCATCAAAGGTGTAGTTATCTCTGTTCAGAATGGATAGTCAGCTCTCAGTTGCACCAATTAAGTTAGTGACAGTCATTTCCTTTTTTTTTTTTTTTTTTTTTTTTTGAGAGACTTTTGCTATAGGGTGAGTGTGCTTGCCAGAGAGACAGAGAGAGACAGAAAGTGAAAAATCACCGCCCAGAGGGGAAGGACTATACTGCAATCTCTTCTCCTCCATTCTCCTCTTGGGATTTTGGGCAAGCACGCACATAAGCCCTGCATGAGTTTTAAGTCTCCAGGTCCGGGACTTGAACTGTGGTCAACTACATGGGAACCCAGTGAGGTAACCATTTTGCCATCTGCTGGTCCCAATGATTTTTTTTTTTTTTTTTTTTTTTTTTTTTTACACATCAGTAAAAGCATCTATGAAACAACAGCAAAGAAGTTTAAAGGACTTTTGACAACTATCTAATGGGGCTGACAGTGGCCCCGCTGGTAAAACGCAATGCTCTGTGAGGCCAGCTCACATGGGACGTTTCTAGATTCACATCTGGAGACCTCCGTGAGCACGCGCGACATGAGTGCACCCGTGATCTGAGGCCGATAAAGGCTGGGGTGGATCGCAGAGTCAAGACCATGTTTGAAATGCTGCTCTGTGTCTTTTGCTCATGGAAGAAATAAATAAACTTAAAGATCACTGGCGAATTCATGTACTCATCATTTATACTGGTCCTTCCCAGCCCTGGGACTGTCTGAAGAATGTTGTCTATTATCATAGATGTTAGAGATTTGTTGAAGGAACTTTCCAAAACAGTTTTCAGGATTTTGTGTTGGTTTGCTCTGTCCTTCTCCTATTAGTTTACTCCACCATTTCTACATTATACGACTGAATTCTTGCCTTGGATAAAACGGGAAACTCAGCTGAGAACAGCAGTTAGTGTAATGGCTATGTCACTGGACTCCCATGTAGTCGACTACGGTTTGAGTCCCAGACCCGGTGGTAAACTCACGCTGGGCATGTGTGCGTGCGTGTCCAAGATCCTGAGAGGAGAATGGAGGAGAAGGGATTGTGGCATGGCTATCCCCCTCTAGGGGGTGATTTCTCACTTTCTGTCTCTCTGCCTCTCTCTGTCTTTCTGGTGAGCGCACACACCCTATAGCAAAAACCTTTCCAAAAAAAAAAAAAAAATGAGAAACTCAGCATCACCTGAAGAAAATGGAAGGTGGCATCCTCCTAAGGTGCTCACCAGAGACAGCACGGCCATGCTTGTAGGTGCTGACACTGGTACATTTATCGCTGAGCTGTTGAGGTGTCTCAAAGATCCTTATCTGGAGGATGGTCATGCCACAATACCTTCTCCTCTGCCTCTCCCTCCTTTTCTGGATGGATAGCTAAATGTGATTCACAAATCATTTCATCATTATCCAAAACCAATATTTTTACATATAGGATACCTTAGTAATTGAAATATACAAATATTATTATGTAGAAATGTACACACTCAATATATAATTTATATTACAGATTTGTTTATTCTTCATTATCTGAGTACAATGAATAACAAAATGTGATACCTTCAGCAGAAATAAATATATTTTATTTGCTTCTTATTGAAATGTTAGTCACATTTTCTATTAATTTTGCCTTTACATTTGGCTTTAGAAAATTACCGTTGGCTTGGAATCTTTTCATCTGTATATGTACTTGGTGTTTGGGACATGATATGACTAGCACATTATGTAACTTTTAAGATAAACTGGGACCAAATAAGGCAGTTGTCATTCATAGGTGGGACATCCATGCAGGGACCATGGCTACAGATTATTGTACATGACAATCCTGTAGCCTTGCTGCAGGACTTTGCTATAGAGCGTGTGCGCTCGCCAGAAATACAGAGAGAGACAGAGAGACAGAAAGCGAGAAATCACCCGCCAGGGGGGATGGCCACGCTGCAATCCGTTCTCCTCCATTCTCCTCTTGGGATCTTGGGCACGCACACACACGCACCTGGTGTGAGTTTAAGCAACCGGGTCCAGGACTTGAACCGCGGTCAACTACATGGGAGTTCAGCAACATGACCATGACACTAACTGCTGGTCCCGAAATGTCATGATTTTTAAAATGCATTCTTTTTTTTTTTTTTTTTTTGGAGAAGTTTTCGCTATAGGGCACGTGCGCTCACCAGACAGACAGAGAGAGACAGAGAGACAGAAAGCGAGAAATCACCCCCCAGAGGGAATGGTCACGCCACAATCCCTTCTCCTCCATTCTCCTCTCGGGGTCTCCGGCACGCACGCAAACGCGCCTGGCGTGAGTTTTAAGCCACTGGGTCCGGGACGCGAACTGCGGTCGACTACGTGGGAGTCCAGCGACATAGCCATTACGCTAACTGCTGGTTCCCTAAAATGCATTCTTTAAACAGAAACTAAAGAGTGACGTGAGTTAGGCCTTGTAAGTGTTTACAGCTTTTGATCAAAGGGTTAGGAAAGAAAATATGATATTCAGAGTGACAGAGATAAGTGAAATTCTCATCATGATAACATGGAACTTTATGGATTTTTAAAAAATGTTGCCAGAGCCACATGTCCTCACTGGGGAGAGACAAAGTGAAAGTGAGAAAGCACCCCCGGCCCGCATGGATAGTCATGCTGCAATACTTTCTCCTCTACCTCTCCCCCATTTCCGGGACTTTGGTACTCAAGTACACGTCCCCACCAAGTTTTCTGTACTGTGCAGTTAGCCTTGTAGGATCCAGTCACCTCAGTCACCATGCCACCAGCTGGCCCCCAATTATGCATCTTTTACAAGATATTTTTATATCGCATAAATGACTACAAATAGTACTAATGGTCAGAGGATGTGGATTATACAAAGTTTCAAATGATTGCGGAAGTGGGTTTGAAAGAATGCTTCACCAGCCAATGAAGAAAGCCAGGAGAGAAAGCTATTGGAAGCTAATACAAGACACATCTCTGCTCCATGGCTATGCTTGTTTTCCCAAGTCACAGACCCGCTGAGAGCACAGATGATATTGCTCCTGGTGATGATATTGTTTAGAGACAGCTAATACGTGATGATGTGTTCTGAGGCCAGACCTGCACAGCTCCAGAAGCTCTTAAACACCAGGCTATACTTCATCATTCAAAATAGTGAAAACAAAATAGGATAGGGTAATTTGAAGTCAGGTTGAGGCCAGCGCACGGTCAGAATGGGCATGGTACAGAGCAGCATGTTGCAATGGTATCGTTTTGCTTATAAAGAAGAAAATCTTACTGTCCACTTTAGCTACATGTCCAGCCCTGGTGTTTTCGTTTCTAGGTAGAGAAATGTAGAAAACTAAGCAGCATGGCTTGCAACACAGTACAATGTGAGGGTTTGGATGTGTTCTCTTTTAGATAGAACGTGTTTTTAAAATTCCCTGGATAACTTAGAAACCACTTTCTATGCCCATTCAAAATGATAGAGACTGTGAACATCTGTGAACCTGTATCTCCTTTGATAATTCACACTCTGAGAGAGCAAATCTCTGCTTTATGCCCATTCCCTCTCCGCCTCCGCCAGAAACCCCAAAGAGGAAGTCCACCTTTCTGAACAGAATGAGCTGGAATCACAACACACCAGTTCCAGAATAAAGTATAATGCTTTACTTTATAGTTTGTAGAGTACCATCATTTATTGAGCACTTACTCTATGTCAAGTCCTATAACACTGGGATGTATGTTGTATTATTTATCTTTATAAAAAGCCATGTAGAGTGGGTAGTATTAGTCCCATTTCTTTGCAGGTTAAGGTACATAATCAGAGTGCTAAAATGACTAGCCTAAGGTAATAATAAAGCAAAACAGTATTCAGACACGTGTTATGAGAGCACTTTTCTTACTTGTACAATGTACTAGAGATGTAATAAATCCTCAGAATGCTCAGAGGGAATCTTGGACCTACTATACCTGGTAATGAGAGACTGAAGGGAGTGGTGCAGCAGCAAACCCATCTTAGCCGTTATCAGCATCATCAAGAATGGTTTATGGACTTGAGGCCAGCAAGTGGCATGGTAGTTTAGGTGCTGGATTCCCACATGGCTGGTCGCAATTTGAGTCGCAGACCTGGCAGCTTGAAAATCACTCTGGGTTTTGTGTGTGTGTGTGTGTGTGTGTGTGCTCAAGACACCAAGAGGAGAGTGGACAAGAAGGAATTGAGGTGTAGTTATCTCTCCTTCGGCGGGTGATTTCTCACTTTTTTTCTCTCTCTGTCTCTGTGTCTCCCTGGCGAGCACACCCTACAGCAAAAACCTAAAAAAATAAGCAAATAAGAGTTTATGGACAAATCATCCCCATTAAGGCAATGATACCTTACCTGATAATCTTCATTTAAATAAATTTCACCCAAATTTCTGAGTTATAATTTGTAAATTAAATGATAATTAATATTACAGTATGGTGAGTTTTTATATGTGTGTGTGTGTGTGTGTGTATGTATATATATATATATATATATATATATATATATATATATATATGCCTGTAGTATCATTACCACAACCAAGGAAATAAGTATATTCATCCCCTCCAAAAGTGTCTGTGTGTCTCTGTTTTTTGTTTCTTCTAAAATTTGTATTAAGAATACTTAAAGTGGGACCGGCAGTTGGCATAATGTGGCATAATGGTTACATCTCTGGACTTCCATGTAGTTGACTATGGTTTGAGTCCTGGACCCGGGGGGTTGAAACTCACGCTGAGCATGTATGCGTGCGTGCCCAAAATCCCAAGAGAGAAGAATGGAAGAGAAGGGATAGTGGTATGGGCTACCTCCTGGGTGAGGGGTGTGATTTCTCACTTTTTGTTTTGCTGGCAAATATACACACACACACACACACATATATATATATAAATAAAATAGTTTTTATATATAAAAATAGTTTATATATAATATATATAATAGTTTATATATATATTGTGTGTATATGTATGTATATATACACACATATATGTACACACACACACACACACACACATATATATATATACACACACAGACACATACACATATATGTGCAGTGGGTCACATGGGAGCCCAGGAACATAACAATTACGCCATCTGCTGGTCCCCCTCCCCATACACTGTTTCTAAAGATGTAAAATAGTGCAGCTGCTGTGAAAAACAGTAAAATTAAAAATAGAATTCAAAAACTTTAAAAAAGGACTATCATATGATTCAGCAATCACACTTCTGGATGTATGAGCACATCCAAAATAATTAAAATCAAAATCTTGATATAATATTTGGACTCCTTTTTTTTTTTTCTTTCCCAGCATCATTTTCAATAGCCCAGGCATGGAAACAATCAGAATTTACATATAATATATATAATGTATATAGTAATTTTGCCTGACGATGTCACATAAAGCCCATAGGCTATCTTCATTCTTTTTATGCTCTTTTTTTTTTCCTTTCTGGTCCTCTGACTATATGATTCAAATGACCTGTACTTGAGTTTCCTTGCTGTTGTTTTCTGCTTGATAGAGTCTGCTGGTGAAGTTCTCTGCTGAATTTTTCAGTTCAGTTATCATATACTTCAGTCTTAGGATTTCTGTATGTCTTGTGCTTTTAAAAAATGGTTTCTATTTCTTGGTTGCACTTCTCATTTTGTTTATGCATGGCTTCCCTGATTTTATTTAGCTGTCTGTGTTCTCTTACAGTTCACTCACCTTCCTTAAGATGATTATTTTAAAGCTTGTGAGGTGTTTCATAGCTCTCCATCGCTTTAGGGAAGTTATTGAAGCTTTATGTTTTCTCTGGTGTTGCCACATTTTCTCTGACTCTTCAGGATCCATGTCCTATTGCGTTGGTTGTTTGCTTATTTGAAGTAGTCACCTCTCCCAAGCAAGGACATACTTTCACCAGAAAACACAGTCTGGGATTCTGAGTGGGGAAGTTGTCAGTAGCAGTGGGGCAGGTGAGACCTGGAGTGCATGGGGTTCACGTGGACAGGGCCTACAGGATCTTCGGTCAGGTGTGGCCTGCTGCCAGTGTTCTGTGGTTGGGAGTTGCTGACTGACGGTTTTGTGATTGAACACTGCTGGTTGCCTTGTCTCTGAAGTCAGGTAGGGTTTTAGTCTTTTTTGAGCACCCTTGTCATGTGGGAATAGCTGACTGAGTTGTGCGGTTTCTTGGGGCTGCCAGTAAGGGCCACAGCAGGGCTAAGTCACTAGCAGGGACCATAGGGTTGTTGCCAGGATCTGTTCCCGTTGGCTGCTGAGAATCTTTCCCTCCTTTTTGTTCCTGTCTCCACGTAGCCTGGACATGCCAGTTCCCCCAGCGTTTCATGTGAGGTGAGACAGAAGGTGGCCTCTAGGGTGGTGCCCTGAAGTGCTAGGGAAGTTGCATGTCTGCCTTCGTCTCTTTCACCCACTGGAGAAATCATGGATTCAGTTGATTCTTCTACATTTTGTGTTGGGCTGACTTTAGGTAGTGGTCCTACGGACAAAGAAGAGCACATCTTATCGTTTTTAATGCAGCTCCCCCCCCCCCCCACACACCCCCCAGGTTTTGTGCTTTATAAGAATGCTGTAGCTTAACCTCTTGGTTTTGGAATTCTCACAAAGGCATTCTCTTCCATGGATAGTTGGTATATTTCTTTTTTCAGTGGGGAGACTAGGGTTGAGGACCTGCTGTTTGGCTACTTTCTGACATCCCGACTCATTAATTTTTGCTTTTCCTCTTTACTCTGCTAAGCACCTCCTCTTAGTTTGGCCTCCCATTGTGAGCTATAAATTTGTCCAATGTTCGATCTTGACAAGTTATGGCTAAGATTCTCCAGGAGAATTTACATTAGTAACAGTCTGAGTGAAATCAACCCAGAATCCCTGTGATCTCATACCTCCTACCCCATGAAATGACCCTCTACAGGAATGAAATGACCCTCTACAGGAATAAAATGAGTAATTCCTCTGTGTAGTGAAATTGGGAAAGGGGAAAAGTGTAGGAAATCTGCAGAGTAAAAGTAATGTTAACCTATTCTGAAAAACACAAAGCATATAAAAATATATTTAGCTATATGTTTTAAATATAGCTATTAAATTTTTTAATGATAAATAAAAAGGACTCATTTTTAGGAATCATGATTTTTTTCTTCTTAGTGATAAACCAAGATCTAGTAGCACAGCTCTAGCCTCATAGAACAAATTAGACTCATACCAATCCAGTTTGAACATAAGTATTTTCTCTGGGGCCAGGAAGTGGCATGGTAGTTAACATGTTGGACTCTCAAATGGCTGACTATGGTTTGAGTCCCAGACTTGGTGGCTTACTTTCTCATTTTTCCCTTTTTCTCTCTCACTCTGGTGTGCACACATGCCCTGTAACAAATTAAAATAATAATAATAATAGTAATAATAAATAAAATTAAATAAGTAATTCTTTAAAAAGTTAGTGTTCTCTGACTCTGTATTCACTGGGTATCATAATGTTACTTTCCTATTATCAATCATGTTATCTAGAAATATGAAAATAAGGCCCCACCATGATGTAAATTTAACATTTATATCAAACCATCTCTTTTAAATATCCTACTTCTCTTTAATTTCCTACATTCCCTCTTCAAGGAACATTCACTAGTAAATTATGTATTACCATTTGCTGCTGGAGAGTTTCATGTATGTTTAGATTAGTCACTTAGTCACAGCTGTTGTAAAATTCTAGTGAGGAAAAGCTACTTATGTCTTTGTTATTGTCTGGTGATAATATCTTCAGAAGTGCATCATCGGAAGGGATTGTTTTGAGGCCCTTGGAAAACACACACTGGTTGGTGAGCAGATCCAGGCTCTAAGACAAATGAATAGGGAAATATATTGCCGGCTCATGCACCAGAGACATCACTGGATTCTTTTCCAAAGCCATTATAAATGACTTATTGTCACTAGGTGCAGTGGAAAGAACACTCGGCTAGGAGTCCAAAGAGATGAGTTTAGGACTTGGCTGTACCTACGGTGTTTTCCTCAAACAATGATTTCACCTCTTGGGGCTTTAGTTTTCTTAAGTCATTTGAAAAGATTGGAAATATTGTTTTTAGCTCTGAAATTAAGCATGTGGTAGACATTCCTTTTAATAGTTTTATCTTCTTTATGCCTTACTTAAAATGCAAGTTTTTCCTGCAAGAATAAACATTTTGATCCATTTCTATCACCCTTCTACCCACCACGCCCTTTGTGTAAGTTATTTATTTACTTATTTAAGAGAGGTTTTTATTATAGGGTACATGTGCTCCCTGGAGAGATGGAGACAGAGAGACAGAAAATGAGAAATCACCCCTCTGGGGGGACGGCCACACCTCAATCCCTTCTCCTCCTGTCTCCTCTTGGGATTTTGGGCACACGTACACATGTGCCTAGCATGAGTTTTAAGCCACAGGGTCTGGGACGCAAACCACGGCCGATTATGTGGGAGTCCAGTGATGTAACCATTATGCTCTGCTGGTCCCTATGTGAGTTTATTTTTTAAGATTGATTTAAATTTTTAAACGTATTTCTTGTGATTTTGTTCAACATGTCTCAGTGTTGGACACTTCTGCTGTAGTATATGGTATGACTTGGGTGATTGTTAACTTGTCAGTTTAGGCCAAAGGATGCCAAAATAGCTGGTAAAAAAAATTATAAGGAGGATATTCAAAAAAGTTCATGGAGGGACCAGCAGGTGGCATCATGGATAAGTCATTGGACTCTCACATAGCCAACCACGGTTTGAGTCCTGAATCTGGTGACTTGAAACTCCGGCATATATGCATGCATTACCACAGAGAAGAGAATGGAGGAGAAGGGATTGCAGCATGGTCATTTCCCCTTGGGGTGAGGGTGGGATGATTTCTTACTTTTTCTCTCTCTGTCTCTCCAACAAGTGCTTGTGCCCTATAGCAAAAATCTCTTAAAAAAAGAAAAAGTTCATGGAAAGTGTACATTACAGTTCCTGGTTCTAGAGCCTTCAGACTTGGAACAGGACTCACTTCTTAGCCTCCATTCCCTTCCCAATTCTCAGGTCCTCTGACTTAGACTAGAACTTATACTCTTCTGCATCTCAGGCCTTCTGATGCAGACTGAGTTATACCATCAGTTTCCCTGGTTTTCCAGCAGTTCATGTAGGCAGCAGACCACGGGCCTTCTTGGTCTCTGTATGTGTATATATTCAAAGGGTCATGTAAAAACTGTATTATGAAAGAACTATAGATTTACAAATGTTTTTGCACCCAAATAAACTCATACTTTAATTCAATTCTTTCAAAAACATTTTAAAGTCTCCCATGTTTCTCCAGAGAACTTAATATAACATTACAGAAATGGTGGGCATTTTAAACCCCTCACGGCATGGTTTTAATTTTGACATATAGCTGTTGTTCTTTTTATCTAAGGCCACAGTGAATTTGGAGAGTGAAGGTTTGAAAATCTATCAGTTCTTTCTTATAACTAAAGTAGTTAGAAAAACTAATTGAATAAATAGAGTTAAACAATTGGTAATTTTGAGTCTATGGGCACATATTCTGGGTTAGCACATGACTTGGTCTTTTTTTAAAAAGAATTATTAATTATATTTATTATTATTATTATTTAATTTGCTGTAGGGCACATGTGCTCACCAGAGAGAAACAGAGAGAGAGAAAGAAAGTGAGAAAGGAAGCCACCAGTTCTGGGACTCAAATCATGGTTGGCCATATAGGAAATCTAGTGCCTTAAGCACCATGCCACTTCCTGGCCCCCAACTTGCTCTGCTTTAAGAGAGAGATAGCCATAGTAAACAGTACTTGAGCTCTAGTGGCCAAAGACTGCCCTGGAAAATGAGGAAACAGGAGGCAAGTACTGACTGCACTCACTATCCTAGGTCAGGCTCTCACAGAATGTTTTGAGGAGCTCGTCGGAAGGTGCCCATTTGTTTCATTCTATTCACGGCTATGTGGATGAACACACATATCTACATAGGAACACTGGCAGGGTCTAGATCACATGACAAAAAATAGCCAGTGATAATTACATGACATTCTGTTGCTTTTTTTTTTTTTTTTTTTTTTTTTTTTTTGAGGCTTCCCTCTATTTTACCCATCACTTTCTTTTCTCAGAAAAAAATAGATACACAATCTTGGTGTAATTATTTCTCCAGAGTGGAAACTCTCCTACATAATATGTCTAGCTATAGATAATAACTATTTCCTTTGATGTCATTCATTACTGTTAGCATATGACCTCGTTTTTATTTTTACATTTCGATCAATTTTAATGTAAGTGGCATTTTTTTTCCTTCCCATCTTCTAGTATAGAAGATGGAGAGTTTTATACCATGATACAGTGAAAATGGCCTCCTAAACCACAGAACTCTATGGTGAGGAAGAAAGAAGGCCTTTTGCGCTTCCTGCTTGGTGCTCCAAAGGTAGTCAGTATTCCAGGCTATTGGAGGGGAAAGGCTTCCTGCAGGAGGCAGTTGCTACCGCGTTAAGCTCAGAGCATTTCAACGTTTGGTGCTCTTCCTTCAGTGGAGTCTCTGATCTTTTCTTCCTGCCAGTAGAGCCCTTGGGTCTTGCCTGACAAAAAGGAGGGAACTGCATACCACAGAAACTTCTGAAACTCATACCAGAAAGAGAAAAGAAGCCTTTAAAAAAATCTTTGGAGAAGATCAAAGTGCTGTGGACCCTTTGACTTTGAGAAACAAGCAAAAGCTGCTATCAACTTGGAAACTGCACAAACTCTGCTGTGACTTTTCTGTCATCTGCTGTAAAGAAACAACAGACTGTGGAGTCCTGAAGCCAAATTCCAACTTCATTGAAAAGTTGATCTGGGAAGTCTCTTTCAGAGGGTGGCTGAGAGGTGCTTACTTCTAGGAAGCTTTTCTTAGTCCTTGGTCTGGGCAGCCTCGGGCCTAAGGCCAGAGGTTACTCTCTGTCAGGCACATGTGCCATTGGGGATCTTATGGAGATGCTCTAAGTCTCATCTATCCTGAGACCTTTGGAATTTTAGGTCTAGCACCTCTTCATGTATTATTCTGGAGGCGTAGAGGAACCTGTGATGGTCATTTTCTTTCTGAAAGCTGGCCAACCAGGGTTAGAACACTGTGGAAGGTTAGAACACTATGGAACAAAAAGAGGATTCATGAAAATTGCATTTCTGACCTTATTCCTATAGCCCTAACTCAGCGCTGTCCATAGGCAACCCAGTGTGCTCAAGCAGAGCTTACACCGTAACAGGTTCTCTTTACTTTGAATAGTAGCTTGAAGAAATAATACATGTATGTATGAGTGGTTTCTTGATTGGTCATAGATATAATAGTTCTTTTTCCACATTGCTCTAGCAAAAAAAAAGTCACAAAAAGTGGCAACCTGATGTCATTACCATATTAGGGCATCATGTAATAGCAAATGCATAGGCAGTGGACTAGGCTAGGAATGGCTTGTGTGTAATTTGTTGTTAGTTATTCCGGACACTGAGAGTATTTTGTTTCTACTTTGGAAGAGAAAATAAAGCTTGTATTTCTTTGGCCACACTAGGAAATATTAGGGGTCTTCAAAAAGCTCACAGAAAAAATAGTAGTATAAAAAAATACTTTTGAAATTTTGTTCCCGGCTGTTGGGTGGCGTGGTGGTTAGGGTGCTGGATTCCCACATGACCAACAATGGTTCAAGTCCCAGACCTAGCAGGTTGCTTTCTCACTCTCCACCCCTCCCCACCCCTGTCAACTTGAAAAATAATAATTATAAATTAATTTAAATAAATAATTCTTTTAAAAATGTATTCTGAAAAAGAAAAATTATTTTGTACCCAAATAGATTCCCTTTTTCTGGGAATTTTTAAAGTTCCCTTGTATCTTGGGTAGCACACAGCCTGGACAGCAACTGTAGTAGGAAATATATGTAATTCCTGTTGCCCACTTGCTGGTCTTTTCTTCCTTTCAATCTTTTTTCTCCCTTGCCTGCTTGTCAAACAGTGTGAACATGAGCCGCCTGCTATCCTGTCACTCTGAGAGAAAAGGCTTGAATAATCTCTAAGGTGTTAGAGACTCAGTGTATTTAAGAGAATGGCCCTCTTTCTCTCAGAATAGTTATTACAGAAAACTTTAAAAAATAATGTTAACTGGAAAGAGCCATGCTTTATACAAAGGCAGGAGATAGCATTCCTATTCTTTGTTACATTACGCCATGAGAAAATTTGGCATTTAAGAGTGTCAACTGAAAAAAGGAAGCTGAGGCAAAATAAGTAAAGCAAAAAGATTTCATTTAGGCCTTGGCTAGAATGATCACCTAGACATCACAAAATCAGTCAAACCCATAATGTGTACTAAAGTGTATTTTTAAAGTCAAAAGTAGTGAATGAAAGGAGCAAGGAGGCTTAAACACCAAGAATTGGCTAAATTCTGTAAGGGAGGCAGGATGACCTCCTGATCACTTGGAACCACTTTGCTTAGCCTTAAACTAAGTGTGGATTCCGTGCCTGGAGGGTAAGGGAGGAGTGTATTTAGGCAATAAGGATGTTCACAAAACAAAAAGCCCATTGAGTTTAGATAGCATCTGGAGCTATTTCAGATGCACAGTCCTAAGAAAGCCACAAGATAAGTATAAGATATGCATATTTTTTATATCACTGACTTAGATAGACTCTTCTATTTGCAGAAAAACCTGGTCTATCTGGGATTCTATCAAAAGTTTAGTTTGATCATGTGACATTTTAGAATGAATGACTCTATTTCGGTCTGTTCAGTTGAGGTCTATAGTAAGTGCTTAGTCCCAAACAATGGCTTCCTGCAATGTTTATTTAACAAGAGTAAAAACTAAATAAAATTGTACAGAGAGTTTCATTTTAGTGTGATTAAAAAAGTGTACGCTGGCAAATGAGAAACAAAAAGTCTTTTATATAGTGGGGTTACATATTTTCCTTTTAAACTTTCTCAAAGATATTTCTGTGATTAATCATGATTTGTACATTTAAGCATACACAAATCTTACCTGATGTAGCCTAAAAACAAAAATCAAGGGACCCTGACAGAAAACGTTAGGTAAGGGTGAAAATCAGACTTCTGAGTGATGCTTTTTCTTTTCTCATTCTCATTTGAATCTATATTACAACAGCTCCCTGTGGCTTTTAGCAACCCAGAGTATTGTAAGCTTTGTTGTAAGGATTTGTTAACAAGGATGCCTGATACAGTCCACCTGGAGGAACTGTTTCTTGCACAATAAAAATTTTGGCATTTATGCACTTCTGTAATTTAATTAACTCTCTTTTACTTACAAACTCCCAAATCCATTGAGAATTTGGGTTGGAAATTAGATGGTGGTGGGGGGGGGTGGCGTGTTATTCAACTAAGCTAACACAATCCTGGAAAAACAGGCGCAGCAATTCAACAGTATTCTCTGAAAAAAAAAGTGTGATTTATAGATATTCTCATGTTATATTATTTCCTGTCAAGGAGAAGAATAGCTATTGGGCATGGTAAGAATATAAAATACTTTAATTCAAAGAAAAATGAATATGCCTAGTAAACCTTTTTATTTTGTATTCAAGTCTGGGGAGAGAAATAATTTCTGACAGTATCCTTTTTGTATGCATAAAATCCAGAATAACAACACATGCTTACAATATGCTAACTACAAGGCAAGCACTGTTCGAGTTTTATATGTAGTGACTCATTCAAACCTCATAATACATCATAAGGTAGTGCAAATTATGACACTTGTTTTCAATATGAGGAAACATCTATGAGGAAAGGAGAAAGTTAACTTACTTGGCCAAGGTCAAACAGCTGGGCAGTGGCTGGAACTAAAACTCTGGTTGTGTTTTCAAAAACTGTGCTCAGACTATGCCATTTGCTTCCTATGACAAGAAATTATCAATGAATGAATTATAATAGCTAACATTTATTAAATGTTCTTTTTGTGCCAGGTGTTCATTAAGCACTTTGCCTGAAATATCTCATTTAATCATTGTAACAATCCTTTGGGGTATCATTAGCTCTGTTTTAAAGACAAAGGAACTAAGGATCAAAGGAGTAACTTGTCTAATTTACAAAACTAGTGAGAGGAGGACAGGATTCAGGAATTAGACTCCAGAACCTATACCCTTTAACAGTATTCTTCATGTCCAATGGTTCAATCAATCATTGATATTTATTGAAGATTTATGAAATTCAGTGTAAAACTGATGGGTATCTCCCTCTTGGGATATGCTATTGCCTGAAGAGTGTGGTTTCTCTGATAGCTTGAAGAATGGAGTCCAGACAGCAGTATTAAGTAAAACCATTTAAAGTCTAAGGAATTTGAATAGCATATGATTGATTCTTTGCCATGCACTGCAAATGGCTGCAGATTTAAATCCTGAAGGCTTTGCCAAGGCATTCTTGGGCTTATTAATAATGTTGAGTGATTTTCCAAGACATGGCAAGCTTATTTGAATAACTATTCCTGTCTTTGTGGAATGACATAGTTGATAAGATTTTTCTCGGTGATTTCATTCTTGGGTGAGATGGCATTAGGCTGACTAGGTATAGTACAATAAAATTTATGTGTGAACCCTGTTCAGCATTGGTATTCTTGATGTATTTTTTGTAGGAAAGCAAAATGGCAACAAAAAGAATAAAAAAACTAAAATCTTATTTTTTTAAATGAATGAAATTAATTTAAAAAAATAGAGTGGAATGAATTTAGATGAAGAACTGGTTGAGCCTTTGTCACCAAACTGGGTGACCTGCTGTCTTCTGAATCTCAGAATCATCATGTCTGTAATGGTGGGGTTGCTGATCTTAGGAAAATCTTATTTCTAAAATTTAAGTAATTTTTATAAAAGATATCCTAATATAAGATCTTCCTGAAAAATAAGGGTTGATATTGGTAAAGGGTCAAGCATGAGAAGAGAAGGCTGTGAATTGTGGTAGTTTGCTTGACCTTTTACCAGCATCAATCATGATTCACAGTCTCCTTATGGTGACTCCATTGCTTAATTCTTTTATGGGTATAGAAGCCTAGAAAAAGTGACCCTGTGGTTGTCTCTCCCTCAATAAGCCCTGATGACTCTAGAAAAAGATAACAGAAACTATAGTGGTCCTGCTACCTCTTGTGATTTGATTTAGTAGGATTAGATACTGCTTGATCAAGGGTAAGCTGTTGGTAGCAAGGACTTAGAGGCTTTTATCCAACCATGTCTGGACAAGCTAGGTGAGGTCTGTCCAGACGGGTGGTAGGATCAAATCTAGATGGCCACTATCAGTTGTCTGTGTTACAGCCAGGCACTGAAGGACTGAGTGAATTTGAGATGGCAAATGAAGACAGGAACTGAGGTTAGCAGCTAAAGTCAGGAGAAATGGACAGAAGCCAAGTTCTCATGGTTTGAGGAATCTCAGGAGCCTGTGTAAGAATTTGGCTTCTGTGTCAGGATTCTTCCATTGTAGTCCCCACAAGCACATGATGCTAGGCCTGTGGGCAAGACTCATCAAAGCCACTTTCTGATGGTGTAGCAATCATTGAATAGTGGAAAAAGCATAAAATTAAAAACAGTGAAAACCAAACCAAAACCTAAGTTCAAATCCTGGCTCTCATACTGATGTCACAATAAAAAAGTTAATTACTATCTCTGAAAACCAGTTTTTTCAGCCTACTCTCTAGCTTCACTTGGAGATTAGATTTGATCTGTACATAAAAGTTCCCCAAACTAAAATATATACCACACATTTAAAATTTACTACTGGGGACAGCAGGCAGCATGGTAGTTAAGGCGTTGGACACTCCCACTTGGCTGACCACGGTTCAAGTCCTGGACCTGGTGGCGTGCTTTCTCATTCCCCCCCCCCCCCCGCCCCCGCCGTCTCTCTCTGGTCAAATTAAAATAAATAAATGAATAAATAAAATTAAAATAAATCTTTAAAAAATTTACTATTAATGTGACATCATTTCAATGATGATCACTCAGGAAAAAAATTCTTTCAGAAGACATATTTTCTCTCTTATTTGATTTACACAATGCCTAGACTCTTAGATTCTTGAGCTGTCTACTAAAAATTCTATTTATATCAGGAACCATTCTCAAACAAAAGACTGGAAAGACTACAAAACCTTAGGGACCAGCTGATGGCATGTTTGCATTGTTGGACTCCCATGTAGTCCCAGACCCAGTGGCTTAAAACTCATGCAGGGTGCATGTGTGTGTGTATGTGCCCAAAATCCCAAGAGAAGACTTGAGGAGAAGGAATTGAGGCATGACCATTCCTCCTGGGATGGGGGTGACTTTTCGCTTTCTGTCTCTCTGTCTCTTTCTGTCACTGCAGTGAGCACATGTGCCCCACAACAAAAATCTCTTAAAAAAGAAAAGAAAGAAATGCTTAGAACAAAACTGTTCTTGGGGCTTAATGTAGAATTACTAGTAACACTTCCAGCTGAGAAAAAGACAATATTTGAAGTTCTTTATGGCCAACCAGTAGCGAGCCAAATCTGTGCATTTCTGTGTCCTCTGAAGACAAGTGATCAGAGCAGCTGCTAGGTGGAGAAGGGGGCACAGGCATGGTCTATCTTGTTAAATAGTAGCTGATTGTGGTGACTCAAGAGTGTTAGCCAAGAGCACTGGAAGAGGCACAACCTGAGCTCTCATAATGACCTTGCCTCTCACACCTAACGAGGCCCTGCAGACAACCTAATTATGTTTTTTTTTTTTTTAATTATTTATTTATTTATTCATTTTTTTTTTTTTTTTAATTTGACCAGAGTTAGACATAGAAAGAGAGAGAGGGAAAGTGAGAAAGCAAGCCACCAGGTCCAGCCACGTGGTCGTCCATGTGGGAATGTCCAGTGCCTTAACCACCATGCCACCTGCTTGTCCCAACCTAATTATGTTTTGCTTCAGTTGTAAAACGAGGGTCTGGGATCCAGTGAGTGCTGGATTTTCTTGTAGCTCTAACAGTCTATGATCCTATAAATTAAGTATGCTTTGAATTTGTATAGCACATTTTGCTTTCCAAAGCATGTTGGCATATGTCACTCATTGATCTTGTGAGGCAGGCATAGCATGTGCTTTTATTCTTATTTTATGAATGAGAAAATACAGATTTGAGGTTGAGTCCACTATAAAGTTTCATTGTTGGGCCAAGGATCTAGATTTAGACACATTTAGTAGATTTTTAAAACTGTGTCAGAATTGAGTATGTTCCCCTTTAAGAGTTCTTGGCAATTGCAAAATGTTTTGAACTATCATGTGATATGCTGGCTGCTATGGAAACTGCATTAATACATGAAACATGCAAAGCTTGTCACCACATCAGATGTTGCTGCCCTTTGGCTATGCTAACTTACTCATCTGTTTTTTTGAAAAATATTTCTTTCTTCTTTTTCTTTTTTTTCCCCGAACACATGCACATTATGTTTATAATCCAAGAAATTTCATTTTGAAATGACTCATTCTTATGAAATGCATTCAGTGACTTAGAACAAAGGGTTTTGGTGGAAATACAACCTGAAATGATAATTTATTTTAAAAATATATATACATCGTATTCATTTTGTGCTTCCATGACTCAAATAAAATGTGAAAAGAAGATAGGAAGAAAAACTAAATGCATGAACTAAGAGCATTTTTACATCATAATTGCAAAGGAAAATCATGTATGAGTTTAACAATGATCATTTTTATATTAGAACTAATATATAAAAATATTTAGTATGTGAGTCTTGACAAATTATAAATGTTTAAACGCTGCATACTTTTGTGAAATATTAACATTTATAGACATCAATGAATTGTAAAAGAACAGTCATTGATTTTAGATCTTTATCTACACATCACAACAAAATGTTTATGATACGTAGTAATGGTAAGTGATTACCAGCTATACTCCAAAGCTTGATATTTGGTGTTTTCAATGCAGGGCCTGGTGTCTCAAGTGGGACTCAACTATATCAAAATTTCCCTTGTGCCACCTGAAGAACTAATGGAGACACAGATCCAAAAGTGATATGGACCAGAAGTATTTACTTCCTCCTTTAGTTGCTGTTCTTTGGCAAATACAGGTAACCTCTTTATTTTTCTTTTTATTTTCCCCACCTTCCTTGCCACCATTTGGCACATGCTGTGGTTGGAATGTTAACAGTCAGCACTATACTCTCCTTGCTGTCAAGTTACCAGCTATTCTGACATGCCCCATGCTGATAGCCTTTTGTGTGCGTTACTCTCATTAACATTGAGTTAGATTTCATATACCTGCTAACTATATAACTTCTATAAATGTTTATTCACAAATGTGGTCATTTTGTTCACATTAATTAATAAAGGGAAATGAACTTTCAAATAATAGAGAAAGTAATTATGTTTGACATAGTGAAGATTTACATTTTTATGTAGTGGGCAAATCTGTCATCATCTTCATGCTATATTACAATGATTTTATGCTGAGAAATTTCTCCCTTTTGCATATATTTAACATTCATATGTATTTTTTATGGTTTCTGTTGTCCCCTGTAAAATTTCAGCTAAGTATCAATATATTTTGAATGTAATACAAATTCGTAGTTGGCTTTATTTTCAAAATAGTTCGTTTTTCCAGCATAATGTTGAAAATAATTGATTTTTTTTCCTTTTATATCTATGGTATTTTAAGTCCTGTATTGAGATCCTAACATTGGTTCTAGAGCTATCTCATTTTCTTTCCCTGGCTAGACACTGCTACACTGTATTAATTTTTATAACTGTAAAATTACTTTTAGTTATATGATAGCATAATTCACTTCTTAACATGATTTGTAATTTTTTTTTGTTGTTTTCTAGGCACCTTAATGAAGTCCTTACTCTCAATCAAAATTCAAATGATTTTGCTTTTTTAAAAATTGTATTTTTTTCTGTCTTCCACAAGTGAGACAGGGGAAGAGATAGACAGAAAGAGAGAGAGAGAGAGAGAGAGTAGAACCCTCAATGAGATCTTCATGCTGTAATCCATCCCTAGCTTTAGCCAGCCCTGGATTATGGGCACACTTGTGCCCCGTATGTTTAGGGAGGTTTTATTTGTGAACTTGGAATCTTCTCATGTGTGTCAGCCTTGCACAACTTTGTCTTACTATTGTACCACTGTCTGCACCCCCAGGTTTTTTTTTTTTTTTTAGTTTAATTTATTCATCTTACCTTGTATTCAATGTTTATCTTAAATTTGGAAGAAATCATTATTTTACCACAAATATCACAACTTGGAAAATGAACATTAAAGACAGTTGTTTTTTTTTTTTTTTTCCAAAGCAGATGGTGGTAGTGGTAAAGAATTAATAACTTATTCAGAGAGAATATGAAATGATTAACTGATCAGTTCATTTACAGTGGTCAGGTGTATTATTCTTAGCTTCAGAAGAAGGAAATTCGGGGCTGGCAGGTGGCATGGTAGCTAAGGTGCTGGACTCCCACATGGCTGACTATGGTTTGGGTCCTGGACCTGGTGGCTTGCTTTTTTGCTTTCCATTTCTCTCTCTCTCTGGCCAAATTAAAAAATACATAATAATAAAAATAAAATTAAATAAGTAATTCTTAAAAAAAAAAAAAGAAAAGAAAGGAAATTCTTTACCTAGAGAGATGTACTTGCAATCTGAGAAAGTAATGTAGAAACATTTCTCAAAAAGTGTTCTGGTTCAGAAGATCCCTTCTCAAACTACTTCCTACCCCCAACCACACTTACATCACAGAGCAGATTTACTATGGCCATTTGCAAAAAAAAAAAAAAAAAAAAGATTTAGATCGCCAGCAATTACTACATTTCCTGTTCTTTTAAAAATTTTTTTTGAAGAGAGTTTTTGCTATAGGGCATGTGCACTCACCAGACAGACAGAGAGGAACAAAGAGACAGAAAGCAAGAAATCATCCCCCAGGGGGATGGCCACGGTGCGATCCCTTCTTCTCCATTCTCCTGTCAGGATCTTGGGCACACACATGCACCTGGCTTGAGTTTAAGCTGCTGGGTCAGGGACTTGAACTGTGGTCGACTACATGGGTGTCCAACGATGTAACCATTATATCATCTTCTGGTCCCTGCATTTCCTGTTCTTAACCTTAGATTTAGAGAAAGTTACAGGAATTTCAAGACCAATGAAATTATGGTTTTTGAACTTTAATGGAGGAAGGAAGTTGACTTTTTTTTTTAAGAGAGAGAGATTTTTTTTTGTTATTTTGCTATAGGGTACATATGCTTGCCAGAGAGACAGAGAGATAGAAAGCAAGAAATCACCCCTCAGGAGGATGGCATGCCACAATCCCTTCTCCTCTTGGGATTTTGGGCATGCACGCGCATGTGCACAGCATGAGTTTTAAGTCATGGGGTCCAGGACTCGAACCGCAATCAACTACATGGGAGTCCAGTGATGTAACCATTACACCATCTGGTGGTCCCCGGAAATTGACTTTTTTTTTTTTTTTTTTGAGAGGTTTTTGCTATAGGGCTCATGCGCTCGCCAGAAAGTCAGAGAAAGAGAGATAGAAAGCGAGAAATCATCCCCGGGGGATGGCCACGCCGCAATCCCTTCTCCTCCATTCTCCTTGGGATCTTGGGCATGCATACACATGCACCTGGTGTGAGTTTAAGCCACCGGGTCTGGGACTCAAACCATGGTCGACTACATGGGAGTTCAGCGACATAGCCATTACGCTAACTGCTGGTCCCCAGAACTTGACATTTTAAAGAAGGACTTGCATGTGAGGTAGTAAAATATAGATAAGCTAAGTTTTGATACCTGTACATTGTAGGATAATGAAAAATTGCTGAACTGAAGTTTAGTTTTTTTTTCACTCATAAGACTGACTGGAATAATATTTTGTAAGGAATGTAAAAAGAATAAAGAAAAAATGAAATGATGTACAAAATGGGAAAGTCACTCAAACATGGTAGTAATAAATGTTAGTAATTATGTTTACTGAGCAATTTTTATGGGAGCGGAAACTCTCTAAATTATTAGAGAGTAAGGGGACTATCACCATGGGATATAAAAATATACAGAACAGGGATCAGCAGGAGGCATGGTGGCTAAGGTGCTGGACTCCCACATGACTGACTATGGTTCAAGTCCCAGACCTGGCAGTTTGTTTTCTCACTTTTTTTTCTCTCTTTCTCTTCCTGGTGAGTGTATGTGCCCTATAACTAATTAAAAAAATAATAGCAATAAATTAAATAAAATAACTCATATATACATATGTATATATAAAATAGAGAACAGCTTATAGACTAGGCAAGGGGAAGATCTGAACAGAATCAAAACAGAGGCAAACCTAGCAGTTCTTTATTAATATGTTCATAGAAAAGTCAACATTAAAAATGTTAAGAGTCCTGTAAAAGACTCTTGTACATGGTACTTTACTACCTGGAACTTTGAATTAGTCTGTTCAAACAGTGTAAATGTGACTGATAATAATTTTAAGAGAAAAGACCCTGGAAATAACAGCAACTAAAAGGAGTATATAAGAAAGATCATGAGCTGTGTGGAAAGGAGTCAAAGAAAATTGTAGACAAGTGCTAATTTTGAACATATAATAAAAACATCAAGACTATAAAAAATGTAAAAGCCAAAATAATTCAATTGCTGATAGAAATATCTTCAATCATTTGAAAAATAATGTTTTCTGTGTTGGGAATGTCTAAAAGCTAAATTATTAAAAAGTTGTTCTGAAAGTGTGTCACAAGCCCCATAAAACTTGAAATGACTCAGTATTATGGAGTGTAAAAGAAACAGAAAGTTCCCAAAGTAATACCAATCAAATGATTAGTAGAGATAAATGGAAATATTGAAACATATTTTAAAACCAAAGGAAGGAACTAGCTCTTTGGTCTAATTAAAAACCAGAAAACAACAGCAACGACAGCAACCCACTTCCATGACCACTTACCCTTAGAGAGACAGCGAAGTAGATGAAATAATTTTTGAACAGATTAAAAGGAAAAATTCTACTCAGAAGGTATAAATTGTTCTATGGAATTTTCAGATAAGTTATCAACACCCAGAAAGGAAATTTATGACTCCACTAAAAGAGTTAGAGAATTATCAGGGTAAGACAACATCCTGAAAGAGATAAGAGATGAAAAATACTGAGTCTGTTCACAGTTCTAAATTTATTGTAGAGTAGGTAGAAATTACACAGTTGAAAAATGTATAGACGGGGAACTTCATTTTCTACAGAACTGACAATTTTATTCTTAAAAAATAAATAGTCATAAAAAACTTTAAAAGTTGAGGCAATCATTAGTTGAAATTAAGGAAATGATTATCCTTAACACAAATAGTAAGTTCTTTTGACAGGAAAACTCAGATGATCTTCATGAATCTGCAGATGACTTTGATGTTTAAGGGAGTTACCTTGATTAGCTCTGCCGTATTTCCATTCAAATGTAATTTATGGCAAGATGAGATACTGAGAAGCCTAGAGTAAAGAAACTATAAGAAAAGAGAGAGATAGTATATTCATTCACTGATGTTATCACTCAATTAGTAAGTATTTATTATGACAGCCTACAGTCTGCTGACAATAATGAATGAACCTGTCATACCTCTTCAGAGTTTTACATTATGTGAGTGGAAATGAAAGAGTGCTAGCATAAAAATTAACTTATTATGTGCTATGAAAATATTTAGTGCTATTATTCACAATGCCCAATAATACTCAGGAGATAAGAGTATTTCAGAAAAAGTAAGCCCAATGTAAACAATCAAATGAATGTTGAGTCAGTTTCTATGCTAATCCAGTATTGCTTCCTGGCACTTGCTGTTATAAATTCTGTAGTATTCTACCTGGGGATGACCCAACTCCATGCTATTGGGGAAGTGAGCATTTGACATCTCACAGAGCTCCTCACTAAAGTTTATATCCCCTCCAAGCATAATGAATATACAGGCCCAATCACTTTCCTCAATCTGAGACAATTCAAGAAGTTCATTTCAGTTCCAGAGCTCTAAGTAGGGTCTATTGAGGCCTCAATAACTGCCACGTGGGTCTGCTTCTCCCTTTGTCAGTCTTGTTCCCACTCTCCCTGCCTTCAGATGGTATCTCCTGATCCATTTCCCAATAAACCTCCTGCCTGGAATTCTCCTTTTCTAGAAGTCTAAGACACCAGGATCAATTTCAAAGGGCCAGCGGCTTCTACATGAAACATGGTGAAAATTCAGGATAGTTTTTATGTGAGAGGAAATAAAGTACAAAGTGTGGGAAGAAATTTAGATGGTCAATGTATATTAAATTTACAAATAACATCTCTTAGATGTTACTTTATTTTTAGAAGTTTTTGTCTTAGGGTTCATGCTCTCACCAGAGAGAGAAAGAGACAATGAGAGGGAAAGTGAGAAATCACCCCTGGGGGGATGGCCACACCACAATCCCTTCTCCATTCTCCTCTTGGGCTCTTTGGCATGCACATACAACTGACATCAATTTCAAGCCACTGGGTCTGAGACTTGAACTGCAGTTGGCCAT
Source organism: Tupaia tana (assembly GCA_026018925.1). Classification (NCBI taxonomy): domain Eukaryota; kingdom Metazoa; phylum Chordata; class Mammalia; order Scandentia; family Tupaiidae; genus Tupaia; species Tupaia tana. Next base: position 54,295,505 of record JAKSZU010000003.1, read on the forward strand.
GTGAGAGTCTAGTGATGTAACCACTACACCATCTGTTGATCCCATATCTGTTAGGAATTTTATTTATTTATTTATTTATTTATTTGGAGAGGTTTTTGCTACAGGGCACGTGCACTCGCCAGACAGACAGAGAGAGACATAGAGACAGAAAGCAAGAAATCACCCCCCAGAGGGGATGGCCACACTGCAATCCCTTCTCCTCCATTCTCCTCTCGGGATCTTGGGCACGCACGCACACGCGCCCAGCGTGAGTTTTAAGCCACCGGGTCCGGGACGTGAACCGCGGTCGACTACATGGGAGTCCAGTGACATGGCCATTACGCTAACTGCTGGTTCCCTGTTAGGAACTTTTAATGAGAAACTTATGAGCTTGTGTCTGTTAAAAAAAAAAAAAAAGTTTAAAAATTAGTTATATCTTGAATGGAATACCCACAGCTCTTTGTTAAGTTTCTTTAATGATAATTTTTTTAAAATTCTTGATAGTCACCATCAAGGAAAATCTTGGGTCATACAGAGACATGAAAAGTCAATTAAACCCATTTTTTATAACCATTCCAAAATTTGGGACTACTGAAATTACATTAAAAAAATCTTATAGATTTTCTTTCCTTCATTAGTAACCTAATGTTCAAATTCTTTGTGATAACTATTATAAATTTCAGATCTATTAAATTTTTTTCAAACCAAGAATTTCAGAATAACAATGAATCTCTCACTTGTTCAAATCAAGAATTTCAGAATAATGACGGATCTCTCACTTGTAGACTATGCACTGATTGTTATGGCTGTGACCTAGTCACTAGCTGGCTTGCCTTTAGAAAGGAACCTGGATTACAAATGGACAGAACCTCAGATGCAAGTGAGGACAGTCTTAGGTCCAACCCTTGACTTTATTCTACACCCCATGATCTCTTTGGGTATCTGAGCTACATTTCACACACCAGCTCTAATGACCCACACCCACAGTAGCTTTTGTTTTTTTTGGGAGAGGTTTTTATTTTTTGTTTTTTGTTTTTTGCTATAGGGCGTGTGCGCTCGCCAGACAGACAGAGACAGAGAGACAGAAAGCAAGAAATCACCCCCCAGGGGGATGGCCACACCGCAATCCCTTCTCCTCCATTCTCCTCTCGGGATTTTGGGCACGCATGCAGATGTGCCTGGCGTGAGTTGTAAGCCACCGGGTTCGGGACGCGAACCGCGGTCTACTACATGGGAGTCCAACGACATAGCCATTACGCGAACTGCTGGTCCCCCCACGGTAGCTTTTAATATCGATGTCTAAGTGGTAGAAGATTTCTTTCCTAATGGTGCAGTAGATAATGCCTAGAATTTTATCATGTTCACAGCTAACAGGGACCTTGGGTGCACTGTCAGGCTTGCTCTCCCTTGGTCACTGTCTAAAGAACTGAAGAAGAAAGTTTTAGGACTCTGGAGATGCTAAAGTCCATTTGCAGTGGTGTACACGTGTAGTCCAGATACTTGGGAAGCTGATGCAGGAGGATCTCAACATACCGTGACTTTGTCTTAAAATACACATAACAGGACCAGCAAGTGTCATTGTGGTAAAGGCTGAATTTCCCGTGACTGACTGTTGTCCCGTAACTGACTGGTTCAAGTCCCAGACTATGTGATTTGAACAACATGCTGGGTGCATGTGTGTTCATGCCCAAGATTCCAGGAGAAGAATGGAGGCAAAGGGCTTGCTGTGTGGCCATCCCCCATGGAGGGTGATTTCTCATTTTCCCTCTCACTGTCTTGCTCTATCTCTCTCTGGCAAGTGCACATGCCCTATGGAACAAACCTTAAAAAAAAAAAAAAAGGATTCAGATTACATAAAAAGAAACTGAGGGATATAAAATGAAAATAAAGCCACTACTGACTTAAGAAAAAGGAAAACCCAGAAAGAAGAACATAATCATAATATAATATTCTGTCTTGAATAATGATTTCATAGGCATAGTAACATAAACATCAAATGCTAATTTTACTCAACAATAAAATAACTATATTGGGTTCAAGAGAGAGGGGAAGGGGGAGATGCTGGCAATGTAAGAGAATTAAAGCTACATTTGTCATAATAGAAGCTCAGTAAATAATATATAAAATTGACAGCAGTATACATATTTTGCTTGAGAGATGCAAATACAAAAAGAGATAATTAAAAAGTCAAATTTGGTTGTCTGAGGTAGAAATGGAATTACAAGTAGTGAGACAGGTAATCATACTATATAATATTTGCCTTTGTGTATACGCATTATTTTGCTAAAGTAAGTATTTTATTTCCTTATTTATTTTTTTGTTAAAGAGTGCATGCATTCACCAGAGAGAGACAAAAAGAATGAGAGAGCAAACGCTCCCCCATCCCAATGGGGCACGATCATGCTGCAATCCTTCCTCCTCCAGTTCTCCATCCTGTTGGGATTTTGGGGGCACGCACACACACTGCACCTAACATCCTCCCTTCCCCAGCCTCCAGGACTGGGATTTGAATCATTTTATCAGCCATATGGGATCCAGCTCTTTTAACCATCAGGCCATAGAGCTGATCCAATAAAGTGAATAATTTTTTAATGAACAATGAAAGTGTTATCATGTGAAGGTTCACAGTCCTGGGACCAAATTATTCATAGTGAACACAGGGTTTATGACTAGTTTGAACAACCGTTCATTCAGTGAAAATTGTGAATATTTTATCTTTAGAAGACACATAAGTTTTGATCTCTGTGCAAAGCCCATTTGAGAGAAACTATTCTGAATTTCCGGATCTGAGCAACACTCAACCAGCCACAGTTCACTGGATAAAGATGATCTGACCAGTCTGTTGTCTGGCCAGCCTAATCATAGGCTTTCTCAATAATGTGAACTGAGAGACCGGCAGATAGCACAGTGGTTATGTTGCTAGACTCCTATATGGCAGACCATGGTTCAAGTCCCAGATCTGATGGCTTGAAAATCACGCTGATGCATGTGCCTGTGTGCCCAAGATACTGGGAGGAGAAAGAATTGCAGAGTAGCCATCCTCCATGGGGAGTGATTTCTCACTTTCCCTCTCACTGGCTCTCTTTCTCCCCAGCAGGTGCACACAAGGCAAAAACCTTAAAAAAAAAAAAATAATAATAATAATAACAACAACAACATGAACTGAAATAAAGACTCTGATATGAGTTAGCAGAGAGACTGGGGTTGCTAATTCAGGTAAAGCAGAGATTTATCAGCAAGAAGAGCAAGCTTGTCTGCAGAAAGGAGCAAGGAAAGCAGCATAGACAGAAAGATAAACCCACAAGAAAAAAAGAGATGAAACTAACCTCAAAGTGGCCTGTGGTTTTCATTTTCAGTGAGAGAACTTTCATATCTATCAGATAAGAATCCTGAAAATGTTTCCAGTAAAATATTGATATTCTTTACAGTGTCATAGGCCCAAAACTGTGGTCACTCCCAAACACACTTGGGGTATGTGGGTGCATGCCCTAAATCCCTACAGGATGGAGAAATGAAGGGGAAATGACTGCAACATGGGCACGCCTCAGTGCAGGTTGCTTTTCCCCTGTCCCATTCTCTCTCTGTTTTTCTCTATTTGGTGACTGCTCATGCTCTTTGGCAACTGTAAGAAAAAAAAGAAAAATTATAAAAAAGAAGGAAATGATTCTTTTTTTTTTAAAGCATGTTTTAGTCAGGCTCTGCTGAGCCCATTGAGGCCTAATTTTTGGGTATGTTTTCCGAGAGTCCAATATTAGCAAGAATATGCTAAGTCAGTTTAGCTAGAATGGCCACTCCTTCAAGCCTGATCACAGGATCACACTTGATATGTAACCGAATTCCTTTTCTTCCACCATGCCCTAGGGGATGTCTAAGCAAACTGACCTGCCTTCAGCAAGAATCCTGTTAGGTTGGTTTAGTTAGGAGGCCTCTTGACCTTAATGTTTCCTCTTAGAACTTTACCACCCACTCAGGCCCCTCCCCCAAGCCCCTCTCTCCACACCTTGCTGCTTGAGTATAAATTCTAAGTTTTCCTTGAATTTAGAATTGAGCCCAGTTCTATACTGAGGCTTCTTTTCCTGGATTGTAATAGTTCCGGAGTAGAACGTGCATGGGATTCATCTGTGGATTTCTGGACCTCTCACTCAGGACCTCCTGTGGGCATCTTTGAAGCCTTGGTCTTCACTCCTGACTAATTGGCTGGAGATCTACTGGTAAGTCTGGCTACTTAACTAGCGCTCCAGGTGACAATCCTTTGAAACACAGTTTAGATTGAAACTGCTGGTCTCGATATATTTTGATTCTTAAGCGTTTGAGTAGTACCCTAGAATCCAGATTAGAGCATTAAGTTTTTTATTTTTATAAACTGCTGGGTGGGACCAGCAGTTAGCATAATGGGTATGTCGCTGGACTCCCATGTAGTCGACCGCGGTTTGAGTCCTGGACCCGGTGACTTAAACTCACTCCAGGCCTGTGTGCGACCAGCAGTTAGCATAATGGGTATGTCGCTGGACTCCCATGTAGTCGACCGCGGTTTGAGTTCTGGACCCGGTGACTTAAACTCACTCCAGGCCTGTGTGCGACCAGCAGTTAGCATAATGGGTATGTCGCTGGACTCCCATGTAGTCGACCGCGGTTTGAGTCCTGGACCCGGTGACTTAAACTCACTCCAGGCCTGTGTGCGTGCGTGCCCAAGATCCCGAGAGGAGAGTGGAGGAGAAGGGATTGCGGCGTGGCCATCCCCCTTGCGGGGTGATTTCTCGCTTTCTGTCTCTCTGTCTTTCTCTGTCTTTCTGGCAAGCGCACGCACCCTATAGCAAAAACCTCTCCAAAAACGAAAAGAAAAATGCTGGGTGAGAGTCGTGGGCAAATAAAGGCTTGGTTACAGTCCTCAGCTGCTCTCTGCAAAGAACAGAAGCTGGGCTAGGGTCTCACGCTTCTATATGCATAAATACAGAGTTACCATTACTTAGGAACATAGGAGGGTCTTGGTGGACTGAAAACCCCCTTCTTGAACCCCTGTGGACTGTATACTCCACCAATTCTTTCTTCTTCTTTTCTTGTTGGCATTTTACCAAGGAAAATACGGAATTTGATGGCTTCTTACTAAGACCTTGCTTCCATTCTTCTATCCTCTCATTACCTTTAATCTTCCCTTTAGCTCTTTTGAAGCCTTTTGTATGTTTCTTCTAACTGCACCTCCTCCATGTCTTTTTCCAGCCCTCTTTCCCTTGGACATTAGTCCCTCCAACCCCATAGAACTTTCAGGAACCTCCAAAATCAATGTTCTGAGGTTGGAAAGAAAAAGAAGGAAAGGACTAATTGGAATAAGAACTATCTATTCCACACATAGCCTCCATAAGTATAAATATCAGAGCAAATGAAAATCTTTAGGGTCTTCCTCATACAGTGAAAAGCAATTATATTGAATAGGTAAACTTGTTCCATCTGTCAGAAACACAATTTAGATAAAAATATAAAGTGGAGGGACCAGCAGTTGGCATAATGGCTATGTTGCTGGACTCCCATGCAGTCGACTGTGGTTCGAGTCCCGGATCCGGTGCCTTAAACTTATACTGGACGCGTGTTCGTGCGTGCCCATGATACTGAGAGCAGAATGGAGAAGGGATTGCAGCGTGGCCATCCCCTCTCGGGGGCAATTTCTCGCTTTCTGTCTCTCTGCCTCTCTCTGTCTTTCTGGAGAGTGCACACGCCCTATAGCAAAAACCTTTAAAAAAATGTATATATATATATATATATATGGGAATAAAGAAGAGTCAACTCTTTTATAAAACCAGTGACTTTTATATTAATGTCTTTACCTGACTTGTGGCTAAAGTTTTACAATAAAAGCTATACAGGTTTGGTTCATGTCTATCTTTATGCATGAGTGTGTTTATGTACATGTCTATGTATGCATGTTATGTATATGTGATATTTTCTAACTCCAGATAGTATTACCAAATTAATTTATAAAGTCACTTGAAGGAGTTCTAGTCAAATTGCCTTAGAGAAAAATGAGTATTTATATAAATTATTACTAAAACAGAAATAGAAAAGCTAACCTAACTGGATTTTAAGGTAATGTGACTTGAGTAAGTCTTTGGTAGATAAGATTAATTTAATATTGTTGGTTTAGTAAAAAGGTCTGTGTCTTTTTAGTTATAAAAGATTACTTTTCAACTTAATTTAATTTTTATTTTGCTATAGGGCACATGTTCTTAACAGAGAGACACAGAAAGAGAGAGAGAGGGAGAGGAAGAGTGAGAAATCACCCCACAGTGGGGATGGCCATGTTGCAATCCCTTGTCCATTTTCCTCTGGGGATTTTAGGTATACATGCACATATTGGGTATGTTTTTTATGTCAGTGGCCCTGGACTGGAACTGAGCAGTTGGCACTGTGGGATCCAGCTGCCTTAACCATACCACGTGCTGGCCTTACTTTTTTTTCTTAAATAAAGATTTTTGCCTTAGGGTCCCTGTACTTGCTGGGTGTTGGAGTTGGGGGAATGGAGACAGAGACAAGGAGAGGGAGAGAAATCATTCCCCAGGTGGGATGGCCATGCCACAATCTCTTCTCCATTCTCTTCCTGGGATCTTGGGCATGCACTCACACATGCTCAGCATGAGTTTCAAGCCAAGGGTCCCGGACTCAACCCATGGTCAGCCACGTAGGAGTCCAGCAATGTAACCACTATGCCATCTGCTGGCTCACTTTTTTTTTTTTTTTTTTACACTAGGATTTGCTAGTCATGTGAGGTTAAAATTAGCTAACAGATAAATAACTTGAAATGATGGCTAGTTTTGTTAGGTTTTTTAGTATGTATGTCTAAAAATGTTTCCAAAATGATTTTGGTAACTTGAAATCTTAGAATGATGCTGAGTAGTAGATATTCATTAATAATTTCTAAGTAAGGCAAGTTACTGAAACATATATTACTAAGCATAAATTTATATAACTAGCTTCTTGTCTTTATATGGTATAAAGAGGATAAATATTTCTGAGTATATTAATGTGAAACATTGTTCTATGAGGAAACATTCACTTACAGAAATTTTGAAATGGTGTGTTCATAGATAGCTAGCTCGCTATAAAATATTGGTTTGTGACAACTCACAAAGTACCACTTCTCATTTTTTCAGTGGAGAGGTTACTGATGCTTAAAAATGAAATCATACAGGTAAATACAACTCTTGGGAATAATAAAGATGAAGGGAAATAATGCTGTATACAATGCATACCAAGAAAGTAGAATGTGTTTTTGATAAGCAAAGATATGAGGTATGTAGAATGTGTTGTTAAAACATGAGTAATTTTGGGGGGCCAGCAGGTGGCTTGGTGGTCAAGGGGCTGGACTCCTATATGGATGACTGTGGTTTGAGTCCTGAACCAGGCAGTTTGCTTTCTCACTTTCCCACTCTCTCTCTCTGGTGAATGCATGAGTCCTATAGTGAAATTGAAAATTAATAACAATAATAAATAAGTCATTATTTATTAAAAATGAGTAATTTTTATCCTAGAGTAGAATGACTGCTTGTACTTGAATAAGAAAGAGGAACATATAGGAGGAAAAAACCTCGATATGTAAAATTGTAACCGTTTTGTGGTAAAGGAACCTTATAAAAACATTTTCATGTGTGACCAAGTTGGCTAAAGAGTTGAGTGGATATATTTATGAGTTTTTAAAAGTGAACTTTAATATCAGAAATATACTGATACAAAGTTAAAAAATGAAAAATCTTGGATTTCTTGTCTGTTTCTAGTAAGAGACTGTACAATGTATGTTTTTCCCCCAGTAGTCTGTCTGAAAAAGGAAGATTTTTTTTTGTCTTAGTAAAATTTTCTGTGCTTTATGCTAACCAGTTATTTTCTTGATTAATAAAACTGAGATGTCCCATTTTTTTTTTAAATTTTTTTTAAGAGAGAGATTTTTGCTCTAAGGCGTGTGTGCTCACTGGAGAGACAGGGAGACAGAAAGTAAGAAATCAGCCTCCAGGGGAGATAGTCATGCCACATTCCCTTCTCTTCCATTCTCCTCTTGGGATTTTGGGCATGCATGCACACGCACCCAGTGTGAGTTTTTAAGCTGCTGGATCTGGAACTTGAATAGCAGTCAACTACGTGAGAGTCTAGTGATGTAACCATTATGCCATCTGTTTGTCCCAAGATATCCCACTTTTAAAAGAGCTAAGTTTGTTAATATTTTTGACAGTTTTGTGTTTCCAAAATCAAATCTGAAATGAATTATTTTTATTCTTGAACTGACATTGAGATTTCCTGGTAGCTCTTGAAAAATCTCAATTGTTTTTTTTTTTTCATCTCATAAAAGAAATATTAAAAATAATTTGGTTTATACGATATATTAAATTATGTGGGAAGCATTGTAAAATAAGATGTGATGCTTGCGCCAGCAAGTGGCATACTGGTTTTGTTGCTGGACTATCATATGGCTGACAATAGTTCAAATCCTGGACCCAGCAGCTTGAGATTCATGCCAGGTACATGTGCGTGCATGCCCCAAATCCTGAGAGAATGGAGGAGAAGGGATTATGGCATGACCATCTCCCTGAGGAACAATTTCTTACTTTCTGTCTCTGTGTCTCCAGAGAGAACATATGTCCTATAGCAAAAATCTCTCTTCAAAAAAAAAAAAAAAAAAAGGTGATGTTTCTTAATTCTTCCCTGTTATATTTGTATGGGAAAATACTTTTTTTAAAAGAATGACTTTATTAAACTTTATTTTATTTATTGACTTATTTATTTATTTTAATTTGACCACAGAGCGAGGGAGGGAGGGAGGGAGGGAGGGAGGGAGATAGAGAGAGGTAGAAAATAAGAAGACAAACTGCTGGGTCTGGGACATGAACTGTGGTCGGCCATGTGGGAGTCCAGTGCCCTTAACCACCACACCACTTGCTGGTCCCATGTATGGGTAAATATTAATGTAAGTATTTCAGAAATTGTATAAAGTTGATAAAAATTTGTCAATACTCTCCATCTTTATTCCTTGGTATAGTGTTAGCAAGCAGAATTCCAATTTTGATTTAAGTGTAGATCACAGAAATCACCAAATTTTCTTGTCAAACTAATTTTTGTGAAATCTTTAATTATGGCCAATAATAAGTTTTTTGTCACCCACTGATAGTTTTTATTTCACTCTGATTTATCTCTGAAAATAGCTGCAATTAGTGACATGCTGTAGTGCTCTATTATGACACTGCTTAAGTGACTTTGTCATCATACCGCTGGACTAAGCAAAAATGTGCAGAACGCTAGGGGAGAAGTTGACAGGCTTATGAAACTGTGGACCCAACATCAAGCAGAATATCTTTTATTTCGGAACATTGCTGGTTCTTTAATGTTTTATGTTCTAGAGTTAATTAAACCTTTTCTCTTAAGCTGTTATACCTTTGTCAACAGAAATGAAACATTTCATCTTTTTCTCCATACCTGATTCCAGAAGAATTTGGAAACTCTTATTGAATATTGTTATTTTCGCCACAATTAGCTATTGGCACAAGCTTAATAGTAAAAAAAAAATCTGTTGTCTTTGTAACAGGACATAATTGAGAACATTGGCTATATTACCAAGGCTTTGATTGGAATGTCATATTTAAGAATTATGTGCGTAGAATCCGGTTTAAGTAGCTAAGGCTGACATAATGAAGCCAGAACTCACTAAGCCCCCTGGAAAAACTACTCTGGCATGTAGCTTACAGGCCTCCCAGCAACAGAGGTGAATAAGGAGTCACTGGCAGCTCCAGGAATTCTAAGCTATTTTGGGGACCTCAAGAAAAAAGAGTTCCCCCAAATGTATAGGGCTGCAAGTGAAGTCTGATAGTGAGTTCTTAGCTTGCCTTTGTAGCCTCAAGTGATTTCCAAAAGTCTAATCAGAGGGGCCTGCACCAGGTGTGGTAGTCGGGGCCCTGGACTTCCACATGGGTCAACCGTGGTTAGAGTCCCGAATCTGGGTGCTATTTTCACACTTTTCTCTCTTTCTCTGGTAAATGTCTATAACAAATTGGAAGATAATAATAATGATGGTAAATAAAATTTAATAAATAATTCTTTAAAAAAAGGGGAAAAAGTCTAATTTGACATTTGCTGTGAAAGTTCTGTCAGAAAACTACAAAAGGCCATAGTTTTACCTTTTACCATTCTTGCTGTAAAGATTAGGCTAAATCTAATGAAATTTATTTAATAAGGAAGGATCAAAATGGAGTGATTGTAGAGGGAAATTTTGTTTCAGTGAAAAACTATAGAGCACTCTTAGACTCTAAGAAAACTCTTCTAGTTTTTTTCTCGTACATGTTATAGCTTTCCAGACTAAAGTTTCGAATTTTTGTCTGACTCTTCTGACTTAGAGTCACTGAGAACTAAAACTACCCTTTTCTCAAAGCCCTACAAATGGAAGCTGGACAATCTGCTATTCACTTTGAAGAAACCACAACAGATCATGTCTGTGCAGACTTTGTGCCTGCTCTCTACAGACCTCTCCAAAAGTTCACCAGACTACCCGAGGCCATTATCAAAGACGTTCAAAATGCACACTGGAAAATCTGTTGGATTGCCTTGGCGTCCTTGGACTCCACATCTAAACATTTTCTGAATTGGCTCCTCTCTGAACTCAGAATTTGAGTTTCCAACTATTCATCTTTCTTTCTCTTTTATTTTATTTTCAAAGGTATTTCCTTCTCTATGTGTCTGTTTCCACCATCCTGCAAATATCCACTACTACCAATTCCAACAGTTGGTCATTGTCCTTGATGCATAAAAAGCAACCAAATGAGAAATGGATTTAGAGTGTTCAAAGGAAAGAAGGGTGTCTTCTTCCCATTAATGAGAGGAGGGACTGACTAGATTCTCTCCTTGACCACATTTTTGTTAGTTTTTAATGAGCCTGACTAGGCCTCGTCCTTGGACAAGTCCTTTAAGAGCATATATTTTTTTTTAAGAAAGATTTTTGCTATAGGGTGTGTGCACTCCCTAGAGGGACAGAACAAGACAGAGAAACAGAAAGCAAGAAATCAACGTCTAGGAGAGATGGCCGCACCGCAATCCCTTCTCCTCCATTCTCCTCTCAGGATCTTGGGCACACACACACACATACACACACATACTCAGCATGATCTTTAAGTCACCAGATCTGGGACTTGAACCGCAGTTGGTTACGTGGGAGTCCAGTGACATGCTATTGCACCATCTGTTGGTCCCTTAAGAGCATAATTTTACCAAAAATTCTGTTAAGTCAGTTTACCAGAATTCCTCACCCTTGAAATCTAATTACTCTCATTGACCAAATTCCTTGTCTCTGCTATCCCCCAGGTGATGTCTGATCACTTTGGCTGCCATTAGCAGGAATTCTGTTTATCATTTTTTAAATTTGAAAAAATGTCTTCATATTTTATTTTATGATTTGTTATCTACATTGAATTCTTGTACATCTCTATAGCACACAAGATGTTTTTCAAGGTATACATGCAGTATGTAATAATCAAAATCCAAGATACTATGAAAGACAAACACTATTCCTCAGCAGGATTTCTGATAGGTTAGTTAGTTTAGCTGAAGCTCTCCCTTACCCATGGTATAACTATTTTTTTCCATCAAACCCACCTTGCTCGTTGGCTCTAAATTTTTACTTTTCCTTGCATTCAGAATTTATTCCTGTTCTGTACTGAGATGTCTTCTTTCCTATTCCAAGAGCTCCTTAGTAAATTCTGTTTTGTCCCCTTAACTACTGTTACACTCTGGTTTTTCTTTGACAAAGAGTACCATCTATATAAAAGGCAAAGGAGAGAGATCTATCAAACTCTTTAGGGGAAAAATCATTTTATTGTTGCAAAGATAAGAGGTATGAAATGTGGGAAACTTCTAGCCTTATTTATAGGAAAAAAGTTTCTTATTTTATTAGTTAATTACCCATGTCATTAGTATTAGGTATTCTGCTCTCTCTCATTTGGTTGATAATTTTGGTTACTGATGTATTTAAATTGGAAATTAGATACACTATGTAACTTGTTATTTATAAATTTTTGTTTTAGAATTAATTTAACTATTTTCTGTGATGAAACAAAATATAAAGAAATTAAACATTTGTTTTTAAGGCAACCAAGAATAGTTATCAAGACAATAAAAGATGGTGAGTTGGTAATAATACTGAGCAAGATCTTGGTGACAGAGTTCCGTGATGAGTTAAATTGCAATGGAAACACAGATGCTAGATTACAGATGGGTGACAGAAGACATGTAATTAGACAAATTCAATGGCAATTTGCCAGGATCCAAGTCCAGGTGTAAAATGACAATGATCCAATTAAAAAATTATGTAGAAAATGCTGGGTTCATGTGAAAGTTCATAATGTTCCTGATATATGGATTGATGCCAGTGGAATTTGACCCAGTGGTATGCAAAGCTAAGATTTAAGGAAATGATGCCTTAGGAAGATGAAAATACAAAGGCCAAAGCCCTAGTTAGCTAGGAGCTCTCATTTACAATGGGGACTCTTAAATATATCCTAAATTTGAAAACAGGAAAGTTACCCTTTCAGAAGGGCAATGTCCATGCCATTTTTAGCATGTTTTCCGAGGTTAGCAGTGGCATCTATTTAGCAACAGAGGCTTCTTTGTGTTACTCTTTTTTTTTTTTTTAATTTTGATTTCTGGTTTATACATAATCCTTGTATGTCTTAGTGGCATACAGTATGGTTTTACAAAATATGCGTACAGTGTGCTACACATAGACATTTCATCCTCAACATTGAACATTTGTAAACATTTGGAAATAGATTTACTAGTTTTTTTTTTAAAGTTTATATTAAAGTGTCCTTGCCATTTTTAACTCTCTTGTGGTACACCATACCATATCTATTTCATTTCTTTACATACATTCTTGTGTGTAATGATTTTCTTCAGATCCCTCCTATCCCTATTCTATGTAGTTTCTGGTATCTACCATTACCCTTCCTTTCTTTTCTTTTCTTTTCTTTTCTTTTCTTTTCTTTTCTTTTTTTCTTTTCTTTTCTTTTCTTTTTTTTTCTTTTTCAGATTTTTGCCATAGGGCGCAAGAGAGACAGTGAGAAATCATCCCCCCCTCCCCAGGTGGGATGGCCAGCTTCAATCTCTTCCCCTCTGTTCTTCTTCTGGGATTTTGGGCACACACACACACACATGCTTGGCATATTTTTAAGCCACCAGGTCCAGGACTTGAACTGCAGTCAGCCATGTGGGAGTCCAGCTATGTAACCACTACACCATCTGCAGACCCCTCTACCATTCTTCTCTACTTCAACACATTCCTTTGATTTCCACCATAGAGTGTGGCCATTTGACATATGACATTTGGCATATGTGAAGGGGGAGATATATAGTATTTGTCTTTCATAGCCTCTCTTATTTCACTTATTTATCATATAAATGCAATACAGAGAAGACTCAGATTCTATCTTACAAATTCTGTAACTCTCTTCCCTGAAGTTTGTTACTGAGAAAAACATTGATCTACTTTCTCTTCATACTTATAATCTAGCATTAATTAAGTTGAAAGCACAGCATTTTAATATTAATATTAAATTATATTAATGTTAATAATTAATATTAATCATAGTAATTTATATTTATTTAAAATATGATTTATTAATTCTTTGAGTAACCTCAAGGAACTTCATATTATTCAACATATATATTATGAAAAATCTTGCTTATGATCTTGTGGTTTGCTTGGTGTTCTAGTCTATTTTGTTGCTTACAGAAATATCTGATTCTGGGGAATTTAAGAGAATAGAGATTTATTTAGCTCATGGTTTGCTGAGCCTGAGGAGTTCCAGTGCATGATGCTGGCATCTGATGAGAGTTGTCTTGCTGCATGACATATGTCAGTGGGTAGAGACGTGTAGAGTAGAGCATCTCTCGAGCTGTCTCCTTTCCTCTCCTTGTAAAGCCACCAGCACTCAATCCTGATGTCTACTATTCAAAGGCTTACCTTTCAACACTATAGTTGGATTAAATTTCCTCTGGATACCTTCACAATACACCCACATTCCAGTACATGAATTTGGGGGGGGGGGTATTCAAACCCTAGCATGAGGACAAAGATTTTCTTCAGAAACAAAATCTTCAACTTATGAGGCTTCTGATGGTTTTAAGGAATACTTCTAATCCATAACTCTGTCCTTTGAACTACCTCCAGTCTCCATCTGGAGCAGATGGAAAAAAAAGTTATACATTAATAACACAAAATAAGAGAGGGGACTTTTGTTGTAATGCTATTTATGTTGCACAAACAATATATATTCATTAGAAAAATAGAAAAAACAGCGAAAGAAGAAAAAAATCACCTATAATCAAAACACTCAGAAAAAGGAGCCATTTTGATGTAAAATCTTCATATTTCTTATATGTATGTGACTGCAAGGTATATTTATATTATAATTGTAAATTGGAACAAATCTGCTTTCATATAACTAAATCCTACTCATAAACATATTTCCATTCCTTATTAATGTATATTTAAGTCTTCATTTTTTTTAAGGTTTTTGTTTTTAGTGTATTCACTGGAGACAGATAAGAGATGGGGGTGGAAAATGGCCATGCCACAGTCCCTTCTCCTCTATTCTCCCCCAAGATTTTGAGCATGCATGCACATGTGCCTGGCATGTTTTTCAAGCTGCTGGCTCTGGTATTCAAACCACAGAGTCATCTATGTGGGATTCAGGCCCTCTACTACCTTGAAACCTCCTGGTCCTGAGTTTTCTTTCTTAGTGAAACCTAGAAACATGTGGATTGATCTGGTTTTTAATTCAAGTACCTATTAATGGGTATTAGGATTGTTCCTAAATTTTTATTAATAAAATAACTCTAGAATAATAATTCTCCTGAATTTATGCTTGCCAACATGTGCTATTATTTCCTTATGATATACTATTTGGTCAAAATGCATCATAACTTTTCTTTTTTTTTCTTTTTTTTGGAGAGTTTTTTTTGCTATAGGGCACGTGCGCTCGCCAGAAAGACAGAGAGAGACAGAGAGATAGAAAGCGAGAAATCACCCCCCAGGTGTGATGGCCACTCCGCAATCCCTTCTCCTCCATTCTCCTCTCGGGATCCTGGGCACGCATGGACACGTGCCCGGTGTGAGTTTAAGCCACCAGGTCTGGGACTCGAACTGCGATTGGCTACATGGGAGTCCAGCGACGTAGCCATTATGCTAACTGCTGGTCCCATAATGCATCATAACTTCACTGATGACCCAATATTAGAAGTAGAATTTTTTTCTTTCTTTTTTTTCCCTTAAGTTTATTTACTTTTTCTATAAGTTTGAGAGGGAGAAAAACCACCCCCAACAGGGTCCTGATTCCATGATTCATCCCTAGCCTTCTGATAGCCTGAAGTCCTGGGCATATGTGTGCCCCAGCATACTTGGGGGAAGGTCTATAGACTTGAACTGGGAGCCTTTTAATGTGAAATTGCCTTGTAGAGTTGCCTTTTACCACTGCTCCACTATGTAGCCCCGGAAGTAAAATTTCTCGATGAAATGATTAGAAAATATGGGTACTTACACCAGAGCTTCTAGAGTTAATGTGTTCCCTCTAGCAGTTAGGAGTGACTGCAATAGTGTACTCAGTTTGTTGACTTAAATCAGGACATAGCAATGACCTAAATAAAATAGGGTTGAGATACCAGAACTTCTTGATATAACATAGATGGTGAACCTAAAAGCTTAGAGAAGAAGGAATGTTGGAGAATATTCATCATGGGAAACTCTCACACATATTCCCTCACTTTACTCCTGAGGAGGGCTTAGAGCACACTCCCTTCATCTAAGCTTTGAGTGATGCTGGTGAACTAAAAACAGCATTGTTGGAAAGCACAGCAGTGACCATTCTTTGCAGGTGGGGAAAGACTGTGACAGATTGTGCTACTGAAATGATCTCTCTGATTTTAAAGGAATGAAAAAAAACATCTCATCCTAACAGAAGTCAAGTAGCAGCACTAATCTGCCCAAGAGAAGGAGGTACAACTACCATTAAGGCCTCAGGATATAGTGGCTGGATTGAGAGTCTAGGTCTTGATAGCTGTGGAACACACTAAATTTTTCCTTGATATGTGTAACATATTATACCTGATATTCGATAAAGCAATACCAAAACCCTCTAGTTTTACTCATTAGAGACTTGAATTGAGTCACTACAATGAAGAATCACAGCCTTTCATTCAAATCCCAGATTTAATCCAGTTCATAGGTCCAGAATCTTTTGAATGAAGACAGTTTTCCTTCAAGAAGATCTTGGCAAAATTTCCATGAGTAGGTACTGCAAATATTACTTTCAGTCTTTCAGACAATGAACTGAAGCAATTTATTAGAGTAACCATATACCAAGTCATGGGATTGACTCAGATTAAAAAAAAAAATGGATATCAGTCCTAAACTGACACTAATATGAGAGGTTTCTAAAATTCAGAGTAACTTTAGTCTTTTCTCAATCAGGCAATAAACAGTGTTTTGGCCAAGTCCTTCTGACACCTTGCAGTTATCATTCCAGTTACTGAATGTGTGGTTCAGATAGATATACTCACCAACTGATGGAGTTCTCATCTTGGCTTTCTGTCTATGAGAGGGATCCACCATAGCAGGAAAGGGAAAGTAGAAGCTAAAGAAAGGCTCCTTTCTAGCAAGGTGACAAATGAAAATTAATGCCAAATTATGGAAATTTGAAGACTCTTGGAACTATAAAATGGTTGGAAGATGCAGAAGAAAAATTTTAAAATATCATGTCCTCATTAACTCACATTTTTGTTTTGTGCAAAAGACACATGGCTTTTGTTGATTGTCATGATATTAATCAGGTGATGAGTCTAATTTTAGTTGCTCATCCCGATGTGGTATTTTTATTGAAGTACATCGATTAAGCCCTGGTAAAAGACAAAAGTGCAACAAATTTAGTTTTGCAGATCTCAATTGGCTTTAATTGTGATTCTAGGATTGGATAGCAGTCTGGACAGGAAATAATTCAGAATGCTTCACCCCACCACATGTGCTGATTATGTTCATAGCCAGAACAGAAGAAGAGTCGTGCAGCAACCTGATTGGCTGCATGCAGTCATTGTTCTTATATGGTGATGTTTTGACAGCCTTCTGCTTTCTATTGGCTGAGGGGTTGGCTGCTATGATTGGCTGAGGCTTAGTTCCTTGGCTATCAGGGCATATTCTCTGGTGAAGTTACAATTTACACATCAAAGCTGGGTTGCAGTTCAGTATATACGAGACTACTGGCCAAATTTATTGCCAAAGTATGAAGGATGACTTAGGGCAATTTAATTAAATTTAACAATTCCTAGTATTCAGCAGACAGCTCTTTATCTGGAACATTTCTTTACATTTATGGTAGTTGATGAAGGCCAACAGGAAGCAATTTGCTTTCATTTTTCAGGGATAGGCAGTTCATCTTTATTATGTCACCTCAGACTTTATCAGCTCTTTCTCTCTGTCATAACAGGTTTCATAGGAAATTATCACACAGGATATTATATTTATCCATTATGTTGATGACATCATGCCAGTTGGATCTTGGGAAGAAGAAGTAGCAACAACTCCAGATGCTTTAAGACCCATGTGTACTGAGGGTGGAAAAACCTTCTCAGGAAAATTCAGGGATTTTGGTGAATTTTCTGGGTGTCTAATGGGATGAACCAATTATGTCAAGATATCTCACTCAGAGTAGAAAAAAGAGACTACTCCTTATCTAAGGAGACTTCAAAAGTATGTGGAAAATTAAAGTACGATTTATTTTGGTGCAAAAATATTTTGAAATTTATGCATGGTTCTTTTTTTTCATAATGGGCATTTTCTATGAACTTTTTGAAGCGTTTTCACATTGGCACCTCTCACATTGCCACCATAAAAAAGAGTCACAGTCCTTGGTGGGATTCCTTTGATTCTAGAAATCACAAATACAACATTTCAGGAGGCTCTGATCCACTTACCAAGTAATATGCAGAGCTGCCAGTTCTGGATGGAGCCTAAAAGAAGAAAAAGCACTGCAGTTGGTTTGGACTACAGTACATGTTTGCCACTTAGGAGCCACAGATTCAGTGGGAGCTTGTGATAGTGCAGATAGCACGGGTGATAGCACCTTTGGCAAACCCTGATAGGTATGTGACATTCCATATGACCGTGGTTCCCCCCACCCCACTAATTCTAAATCTAAACCCAGTCCTAACCCTAGCCCTGACCCTACCATCTGAGGTTTTTAAGCAAATTATTTTTCTTCACAGCTAATTTCTTTCCTTTCAAGAAATAGTCCCCAGCTTGCTTTTCAACAGTGATGGAAAGGTTTATTTTTGGTTATAAATGGACCACGCTATCTTCATTTATCATCACAAACTATATGTTACTTGATTTCAGTCCTTAAGTTGAGCTTGCCTAGTATCACAAGATTATCAAGTGGAAGTAATATATATGCAATCAGATTAAAACAGTTCGTGAAAACACAAGTAAGTTGCATGAGCACTTGGCTTCGGATCCCAAAGTATCTACTCCTGCTTTAGTGTTACTGTTACTTGTGAGGACTGATGACCTTTGATCTGGCATCTGCGGCAAAGTTTCAGGTCCTGTTTAGAGATTGTGTTGGATGAAAATGAACTGCAGTGATTTCAGCTCTATTTAGGAGTGTCATTGGGATACAGTGGGGGAAAAGTTCTCCCCATGGATAGGGTTTTAAGAAATGCATTGTATTTTTAATTTTACTATGAATGGAAAATGGTCATAGGTGCAGATGTATACCAGTTCATGAGCAAAGACTGATGGATAAACTTGGTGATGATAGGCCTAAAGGAAGATAGGAGATGTGGTCATATGGATGTCTGGGGTGAATATATGGGAATACTCACAAAAACATTACAGAGAGGGCTCTCAAAAATAGTTGGACACAATATATTCTATGCAAGTCAGTTTGCCTCTTTTTTTTTTTTTTTTTTTTTTTTTTTTTTGTCATTCCACTGCTTGGTCATTGTACTAGTGAATGAACGGACTATGATAAGAATAGAGTCTAAACAACTGAAAACTTATTTTCCTCAAAAAATTCATGTGGGGGGAACCAGCAGTTAGCATAATGGCTATGTTGCTGGACTCCCACGTAGTCGACCGCGGTTCACGTCCCGGACCTGGTGGCTTAAAACTCACGCCAGGCACGTGTGTGTGCGTGCCCAAGATCCCGAGAGGAGAATGGAGGAGAAGGGATTGCGGCGTGACCATCCCCCCGGGGGGTGATTTTTCGCTTTCTCTCTCTATGTCTGTCTGGCGAGCGCACGCGCCCTATAGTGAAAACCTCTCAAAAAAACAAAATAAAACAAAAAAAAAAAACCACCAAAAAACTCATGTGGGAACCACCAGAGCTGAATGGTTAACCAATAGTGAGATAAGAGCTGAGCCACCTGCTGTAGAACCATTCTCTAGATGGACTAGCCACTCCATTGCAGAATGATGACATTGGAAGCCTGCCATCCTGGGAGGGAAGACAACGTTGTGTTAGAAAAAGATACTTTGGATATGAATTTGTATCTCCTCCCCCACAATGCTTCTTCCAACATCACCACCTGTGTATTCGCTGAATTCCTTATTTTCTCTCTTGGTATCCCACGTAAGATGGCTTCCAACCAAAGAGTTCCTTCTACACATAAGTACTGACTCATCTCCATGAGTCTCTCTGGCCTTACCATGTGCCATATCATCCAAAAGCTGTTGTCCTCATGAGATGGTGCAATGTGTGGAAGAAAGATGACATTGTGCTCTGGGAGGACAAATCCCAAACACACAAATGAAAACTTTCAAGTGTGAGGTGCCATCTGACAAAAATGTGGTATATACTATGATAGCAATTGACAACAACAGCAACCGACAGCTGTGTCTATGCTAGGACAAATTGGTTTGAGAATTAAGGAACTGGAGTGGAAATAGTCCCATTCCCTTACTTTCTAGTACGCTCTCTAAAAACATATTCCCTGGGGGTCAGCAGGTAGTGTGGTGGATAAGGTAGCTGGATTCTCACATGGCTGATGGTGGTTTGAGTCATGGACTTGGCGATTTGAAAATCATATGGTGTGCAAGGGCGTGCATGCCCAAAATCCTGAAAGGTGAAGGTGAAAGGAGAATGGAAGAGAAGGGATTGCAGTGTGGCCATCTCCCCCGCCCCCGCCAGGGGGTGATTTCTCACTTTTCTTCTATCTGTCTCTCTCCTCTGAAGGGAGTGCAAGTGCCCTATGGCAAAAACAAAACAGAACAAAACAAAATTTGTTCCATGTTCTGATAAGTTGGAACCTTTCTGGATGAATTAATGTAGTTAACACAAAAATGGCCTACTCAACTGGAAATTGAGAATCCACTGAACCATTTTGAATTCCTTATACCACTGACCCAATTGGAAAACAGAAATGAAATGTCTATAAGGATTGGTCCTGATTATAAAGGGGAAATGCGGTTGCTTTTTATACTATAGAGCATGACCCAACTTCTATGAATATTTCTGCTGTTGCTACTATTACTATTAGTAACACATTGGGACTAATATTTGAGTATCACTCAGATGAAGAACAGCAATCATAACAGATATGCTCACTGAGAGGAGAGTGAGCTCTGGATAATGGAAGAAGGAAGTTATAAAACCAACTCTAATCTTGTGACTTGCTGCTCTGTGTATTTCATCTTTGCTATGTTTACATATATACATGATGGCAAATACTGGCTGAAACTAAAAGTTAAAAAATTTTACTGAACATTCACAAAACTAAATACGTATACAAGAAACTTACTAGGTTGTCGGGAAAGTCATGATGTATTTTTCTGTTTTTCCATGCAAAAATGCATCATGACTTTTTTTTTTTTTTTTGGAGACTTTTTTGCTATAGGGCGCATGCGCTCGCCAGACAGACAGAGAGAGACAGAGAGACGGAAAGCGAGAAATCACCCCCCAGGGGGGATGGCCACGCCGCAGTCCCTTCTCCTCCATTCTCCTCTTGGGATCTTGGGCACGCACACACACGTGCCTGGCGTGAGTTTTAAGCCACCGGGTCCGGGATGTGAACCGCGGTCGACTACGTGGGAGTCCAGCGACATAGCCATTACACTAACTGCTGGTCCCGATCATGCCTTTTTCAATGACCCAATAAATGATTAAGTCTTCAAATTATGTTGCTTTTTAAAAATTACAGCATTTACACATCTGAAACTACTATTACTAAAGCTTAAAACATCCCTAAAATTTCAAGGATAATCTGTCTAGGTGTGTGCATTAGAATCTTTGGTATATTAACCAATTTATTCTTTTTCCTTTCCCCTTACCCTATTATTGTATGTAATGTGCCTTGTTGCTAGTGGTTATCCTGATAATTTAGTTATAAAATATCAGACAGATCTCATAGTAGGTATTCATATTTTATTTTTTACTTTGTTACATAGTTTTATGCATATATTTTTTTCTTTCTTCCTTTTTCCTCACTAGGGGGAAAACTAAGTTACTGACACTTTTCTAAACTGCCACTAGAAATTCTTGTTCTTTTCTCTCACAATCTACAGGAACAAATAAAAACATTGGCTACAGGGGAAGAAACATTTCTCTCCTCACTTAAGGGAGCTGTAATCTGTTTTCCGGCTGCATCCTGCATTCTTTCTCTTAAATGTTTTTCCACCGTGTTGCAGCACCCGAGAACCCTTGATAATCTTGCCAGGAACAAATTGTGAAGTACTTGCTGAATCCATTATCTTCTACAATGTGATTGTTCATCTTAATTGGACAGAATATACATTCTTGGCCAACAAACGTACTTCCTGAAATAGTAAGGAACGTGTAAATCATTCTGTTTTTATTTTTATTTTCTTCTTTGCTCGAGGGTGTGTGCACTTGCCAGAGAAAGAGAGAAATAGAGAGGGAAAGAGAGAGAGAGAGAGACAGAGAGAGAGAGACAGAGAGAGGGAGGGGAAAAGGGAGAGAGGGAAGTGAGAATGCATCCTCATGGGGGATGATCACATCACAATCTCTTCATTCTCCTTTGGGATTTTGGGCACATGAATCCATGTGTCTGGCAAGTTTTGCAAGCCACTGGTGAGCCAGAAGATAAATGGAACATAACATTAAATAGGGACAAAGCCCTAGATAGAACCAAAGTAAGCTTTACCCAACGTAAAGTCACAATGGCTAAGTTTTCATAAGCAAAGAGCTGGCTGCATTAGGACTCAAAACTACTTTAGCTAAGGGCAACGGTTTCTATTTGCTAACTATTCTAACAAGAAGTACAGATCGCTATGGTCTGCTGACCCCACCAAGAATGGGATAATAAATCACTTAGACTACTATGTAACTATTTTCTAAAGTTCACTTCCTTATCAGAGAGCCAGACCATTGCTCAAACTGCTAGATAAACCCCCCTCACCTATGTTCTTCTTTGGCAACTTCCTGGGACCCCTCCCGTCCTGGGAGCTCTGTTTTTCCTTAACCCTCTTAATAAACTCCATTTTGCTATCACCTCTCTGTGTCTGTGTCTCTAATACTTTGTGAGCATGGGACAAGAACCTGAAAATCTTGTACTGAATTCAACACTGATATTGGGCCTGATCACCCCCAATATCCTAAATCAATGGGTCCTGAATCTTCACAGCTGGCCATGTGGGATCTAGCTGCCTTAACCACCTCATCACCAGCTGGCCCTGTGTAAATGATTCTTAGACGACTTGGACATAATTACAGCCTCTCTTGGGCCAAAGGGTAAATCCTGGATTGAGTTTTTGAAATATTCATGTATTAAGGAGTAAAGAGGGCTCATAATTTTCTTTATCCCCTGTAGTTGAGTCACTGCTCTTTTGTGTTAAAAGCCTGTTGAAGATTTAACCTGCTATGGATTTCTGGAAAGTCATAGGGCTAGAAAAACTAGCTGAGTGTTTTCTTTTCAAGAGAAGTCACTGGATAGATATAGATGAGGGGAAAA
Source organism: Tupaia tana (assembly GCA_026018925.1). Classification (NCBI taxonomy): domain Eukaryota; kingdom Metazoa; phylum Chordata; class Mammalia; order Scandentia; family Tupaiidae; genus Tupaia; species Tupaia tana. The sequence goes on from JAKSZU010000003.1 coordinate 54,318,458, forward strand.
AGCTTGTTAAAAGCATCAGGCACTACAAACAACAGCTGCAGCTGCAAACCAGCGTGCACTCAGCATCTCTGTGTGACAGTTTGTTCCTCAGCTTTCCCTGGGTTAGGGTGTGCGCGTAAACAGCACAGATAAGACCAGAAAGAGAGTCATTTATGTATCCTTACAATGTTTGCATTTTATCCACATGAGTGAACTAAAAGTAGGCACAGAAACACATTTGAAGCACTGCTCTGTAACCTGCTCTTTTAATAACCTGGTCTTATCATCAAAGTCATAAACTGTATGAACTACCCTTCTTTATGCTAATCTCTGGAGGCACCCCAGCTGCTTAGCAGTAACTGCTAGATGACAGCACCTCTAACTGGGGATTCTTTGTTCTCTGGTCTGATACCCCTTGAGGACAAGAGCCAGGTCTATTGGAGCATGGATTTATCTGAGCTCTCCTCCCATAGTGGGAGGCAGGTGTTTGGGTTTGATCAGGAGCCTGTTGTGGAAAAGGTAGAAGAAGGAGGTGCAGGTCATTTGCCATATGCTGTTGAGAGACAGCTTTGTATTCATTGCAACCAAACTTGTTCCTACTTGTTCCCACTATTAGACATATTGGGGGCCATTTCTAAATTCTTTGCTATGGATCTATGACCTACCTTGAGCAGTGGAGCCTAGTGTTTTTTTTTTTTTTTTTAAATATAGTTTTCTCTTCGATTTCTTATCTTTTCTAAGTAAGGGTGAATAACATCTATTGTCTTGTGCTTACTATACAAACTCTCATGGCCCAGCTGTGGTGATGCAGACAGTGGAGGCAATGAGTACACTGAATACATTAGTAAGAACTTCCACTGAGAAGCAAAGAAAAAATTTAATCTTTCTGAATGAGGGAATCAAGGGAAAGGGCAATGGAGATTTAAGAAGTCACACTAACTCTCTGTAGTTGGAGACTTCTCATAAATACATCTGGTAAATATATTTTTTATACATTTTTTTGAGAGGTTTTTGCTCTAGGGCACATGCACTCACCAGAAAGATAAAGAGAGACAGAGAGACAGAAAATGAGAAATCACCCCCAGGGGGATGGCCATGCCACAATCCATTCTTCTCCATTCTTCTCCCGGGATCTTGGGCACGCACGCACATGCACCGAGTGTGAGTTTAAGCCACTGGTTCTGGGATTTGAACTGTGGTTGACAACATGGGAGTCCAATGACATAGCTATTTCACCAACTGCTGGTCCCAATATATTTCCCAGGCTTGCGAGTTGGTCTCTTATAACTCAGTGTCACAGAGTGACTACATCAATGTCACCTTATCTTCACAGGAGCAGCAGCATGGTGGAATTTCAGAAATGACTGGACATTTTAATGACTATTGATCATGGAAAAAACCCTTTAAAGTGTTATAGATTTTTCAAGAGATAATTTATTTATTATAATTATAAATTGATATATATATATATATATATATATATATACATATATATATATATAATAGTTGTGCAAATATGTGGAGTACAGTGTGCTTTTTCTTTTTTAAAGAATCATTTCATTTAACTTTATTTCTTATTTTAATTTGACCAGAGAGGGACAGAGAGAGCGAGAGAGACAGAGAAAGGTACAAAGCAAGCCGATATGTCTGTAGCTTGAACTGCGGTCGGCCATGTGGGAGTTCAGCACCCTTAACCACCATGCCACCTGCTGGCCCTGGTGTATTTTTCTTCAATACATAAGCATAATGATTGGATCAGAGCAATAAACATATTCACCTTTGTGAGCAGTTATCATTACTTTGTGTTATGAACATGGAAAATCCTCTCTTCTAGTTATTTTGAAATATATATACTATAGTTATTCTACACCGCTGTAGTACTGCAGCTCTCATTCCATTATCTACTGGCACTTTTGTCTTCATTAAGTTCTTATTATCCTTGTCACTTTTTCCCCTTCCTGGCTCCAGATATCTACCATTCCTCTCTCCCTTTTTGTGTAATTAAAACTTTAACTTCCACTTATGAGTGAGAACATTAGGTATTTGTCTTATTTCACTTCACATTATTTTCTCAGGGCTTATCCATATTATTGCAAATGACAGGATTTCATCCTTTGTATGGCTAATATTCTGTTTTATATATATGTGTGTGTGTGTGTATAAAACAGAATATACATGTATATTATATATATATGTATACACACACATACATACCATTTTTAAAATCCATTCATTGAATGGAAAGTCAACTTAGGTTGAAATAAACTCTTTATTTTCATTTCTTTATTTTATTTTATTATTTTGCCAGTGGATGTGTGCACTCCCTACAGCCAAAGAGACAGAGAGAGAGAGAGAGCGAGGGACAGAAAGAATGCACCCCTCTTTCCCAGCAACAGGATATGGTCACTCAATCCCTTCTCCTTCATTTTTCCATTCTGTTAGGATTTGGAGTATGTTTTTCAAGCTCCTGGGGCCAAGATTTGCAGCGTGGTCAGTCATGTAAGATCCAACTCCTTTAACTGCTAGGCAAGGGTCACTTCACAAACTTTTGAAAGTTCTCTTTTATAATGAATAGAGGGATTGTCTGAGGAAAAGATAGTTCTCTTTTTAGTTTTTTGAAGAATCTCTGTACTGTTTTTCTTACCAACAATGCACGAGGGTACTCTTTTTTCTACATCCTTGTCAACACTTCTTATTCTTTGTGATGATGATGATGATTATTATTTATAATAATTATTTATAAAATAGGTGCTATCTCATTGTGCTTTTGGTTTACAGGTCCATAGTGAGTAGTCATGCTGAGCATTTTTTCATGTACTTGTTGACCATTTGTATGTTTTTCTTTAAGAACTGGCTGTTCAGATCTATTACCTATTTTGTAATTGAATTATTTGTTTTTGAGTCATTTGAGTTTTTTCTAAATAGTTATTGGTTGCTTGTCAGATATATAATTTGCAAGTATTTTCTCCCATTGTGTAGGTGTCTCTTCCTTCTGTTGATTGTTTCCTTTGCTGTGCAGAAGCATTTCTGTTTGATACAATCCATTTGTCTATTTTTGCCTCAATTTCCCATGATTTGGAAGTCTGGCTAGACTTATGCCCTGAAACATGTCTGTTATATTTTCTTCTAGGTTTTTTATAAATTTTGAGTTAATTTTTGTTTATGATAAGAGAATGATCTAATTTTCTTTCTTTTCCATCTGGACATATAATTTCCCAGCACCATTTATTGAAGAGACTACTGTTTTCCCAATGGATAATTTTGGTATTTTTGTCAAAAGTAAGTTGACTGTATGTATGTGGATATTTGTTTGAGTCCTCTGTTTTGCTTCATTGTTTTGTGTCTTTTTTTTTTTTTTTAACCAGTTTCATGCTATTTTGAATTCTATAGTTTTGTAGTATATTTTGAAGTCAGGTCATGTGATGCTTCCAACTTTATTCTTTTTGAAGAAGATTGTTTTAGCTATTCTGAGTTCTTTGTGATTCCATACAAGTATTACAATTTACTTCTTTTTTTTTTTAAAGTAGTTATTTTATTATTTATTTATTTATTTTAATTTGACCAGACAGTGAGGGGGGGGGGGAGGGAGAGAGGGAGGAAACAAGCCACCAAGTCCAGGACTTGAACCATGGTCCTCCATGTGGGAGTCTAGCGCCCTTAACCACCACTCCATCGGCCGGCCCCATAATTTACTTATTTCTATGAAGAAAGTTATTGGTATTTTGATAGGACATGCATTGAATTTGTAGACTGCTTTGCATAGCATATACATTTTTACAATATTAATTTTTCTAATCCATAAATGTGGGATTTTTTCCATTTTTGATGTCTTCTTAAATTTCTTTTATCAGTATTTTATGGTTTTTATTGTAAAGATCTTTTCCCTGCTTGGTTCAATTTATTTCTAGGTATTTTAATTTCTGTAGCCTTTTACATGGGAATGCTTTGTTGAGTTTTAAGTTCATTCATTATTAGTATATAAGAACATTGCTAATTTGTGTATATTGATTTTGTCTTCTGCAACTTCATTGAATTCATTTATCAGTTCTAAGACATTTTTGGTAGAGTCTTAGGTTTTTCTATGTATATGATTTACAAACTGGGGCATTTGCCTTCCATCTTTCTTATTTGGATTATCTTAATTTCTTTTTCATGCCTAATTGTTTTAGCCAAGATTTCAAATACTATGTTGAATAGGAATAAAAAAATTGAACATCTCTGTTTTCTTTTATTTCTTTGAGGAAAAGCTTTTTACATTTTCCTATTCAATATGATATTAGTGGTGGATTTGTCATATATGGCCTTTATTTTTTTTCTTTGTATGTGTTTTTTTATTTACATTTTTTATTTAATTTTCTTTTATATATTCAAGCACATTATTTATCTTACAAAGTGAATATTTCAATAGGTGAACATTTCTCCCTAGTCCAGTTGATAAAACTGTAAAATATCTTCAGATAATATCACATTTCTTTGTCCCATTAATGCTTTGCCTCTCTATTTTTCTTCTAAATGTCCTTCCTCAGACCACTCTTTCACACACACTATATCTGGTATTTACATCCATTTACTGTGTTTCTATATCCTTTAGTCAATCAGTTTCAGTCATAGAGTGTGGACTCTTGGTATATAGTAAGTGGGGACATACAATGTCTCTCCTTCATAGCCTGGCTTGCTTTACTCAGCAGTAATTCTTCCATATTCTTACACTTCCTGTCAAAAGTCAGATTTTTTTTTTTATGGCTGAATAGTATTCCATAGAGTATATGTAGGCCACAGTTTTTCAATACATCTGTTCATGGGCATTTGGGTTGTTTCCATGTCTTAGCAATTGTGAATAGTGCCGCAATAAACATCAATGTGCAAGTACTTTTCCGATTAAGAATTCTTTTGTCCTTTGTGTAGATACCAAGGAGTGGGATTGCTGGATCATATGGTAGCTCTATTTGTAGATTTTTGAGGAATCTCCAAATTGTTCTCCACAGTGGTCGGACCATTCACACCAGCAGTGTAGGAGAGTTCTCTTTTCACCGACCCCCCCCCCCCACCTTTGTCTTTTTAATCTTAGTCATTCTGACTGGGGTTAGGTGGTATCTCATTGTTGTTTTGATCTGCATTTCCCATACAATGAGGGATGTTGAGCATTTTTTCGTATGCCTTTGGCTATTCATATGTCATCTTTAGAGAGTGATTTTTTCAACTCATTCTCCCATCTTTTAAAAATTGGCCTTTATTATATTGAGCTATTTGTTCTCTATGCTGAATTTGTTGATTTTTTTAATCAAAAAGCGATGCTGTATTTCATCAAAGACTTTTTGAACATCAATTGATATGAGAGTATGGTTTTTATCTTTCCTTTTATTGATGTGACTTATCATATTTATTGATTCATGTATGTTGAAACATACTTGTATCCTTGGGATGAATTTGATTGTGTTGTGCTCACCAGAGAGTGCAAAAGAACCCCAGAGGATATGTTCATGCCATAATTCTTTTTTCTCCATTCCTAGATTTGGAGCAGGCTTGTATACATAACCAGTGTGTTTTTCAAATCACTGAGGCTTTTATTTGAACTGCGGTCAGCCCTGTGGGATCTGGCTCCCTTAACTGCTGTGCTACAGGTACAACCCTGTGTAATATTTATTATGTTATGTCAAATACAGTTTGTTAATATTTTGTTGAGGATTTTTGCCTTTATCAGGGATATTGGTCTATAGTTTCTTTATTTGTTGTGTTCTTTTTACTTTTGGTATCAGGGTAATGGTAGCTTTATAAAATGAGTTTGAGAGAATTTCTTTCACTTGAATCTTTTGGAAAAATTTGAAAAGAATTATTGGTTGTTCTACTTTAAAAGATTTGTGAAAGTCTGCCATGAAGCCATCAGCTTTGGGCTTTTCTTTTTTGGGAGATTTTTCCTTACTGATTTAATCTTGTTATTTATTATTGTTTTGTGCAGCCTTTCTATTTATTCCCAATTCAATCTTGGTAGATTATGTCTAGAAGTGTATCTGTCCTCTCTAGGTTTTCTAGCTTGTTGGCATATAGTTGTTCATAATAGTCTCTAATGCTCTTTTGTATTCTCTGGTATCAGTTGTAATATTTCCTTTTCTACTTCTGATTTTATTTATTTGAATCTTTCTCTTTTCTTCTTAGTCTAGCTAATGGCTTGCCAATTTTGCTTGTTTTTACAAAAGATCAACTCTTTTGTTGATCTTTTGTATTATCATATCTTTTTAGTCCTTATTTCATTTATTTCTATTCTGATCTTCACTATAATACTTTACTCCTACTTCTGTTACATTTAGTTTGTTCTTGCTTTTCTAAAGTTCCTTGAGATACATCATTAGGTGTTTATTTGCAAACTTTTTTTTTTTTTGATGTGGGTGTTTATAAACTTCCCTCACTTCCCTCTTAGAATTGCTTTTGCTGTATTTTGTAGGTTTTGATGTGCAGTGTTTCTGTATTCATTTGTTTAAAGAAATTAGAAACTTTTTCTCTTGGTGTTTCCATTGACTCAAGAATCATCCATGTATTTGTATACTTCTTATAGTTCCTCTGGTTGCTAGTTTTTAGTTTATTCTTTTGTGGTCAGAAAATGTACTTGATATAATTTCCATTTTTAAACGTTTTTTAGGTTTGTTTTGTGGCCTAAAATAGGTCCATCCTAAAGAATGTTTTGTGTGCTTATGAAAAGATGTGTATATTCCATAGTAGTGGATGAAATAGTCTGTATGTGATGTCTATTTGATCTATGTTGCTGTTTAACTCCAACATTTCTTTGTTGATTTTCTGACTAGATGGTCTGTCCAATGCTGACAGTGGGGTTTTATAATCCCAAAAGGTTTTATAGTAGGGACTATCTCTTCTTTTAAATCTAATAATATGTGTTTTATATATTTGGAGACTCCAGTATTGCATGTATATATATATTTGCAATTGTTATATCTGCTTGCTGAATTGTTCCCTTTATCTCTACATAATGATTTTTTTCCCTTTATACAGATGTTTTGTTTTTTAAATTAATTTTTTTTTTTTTTTTTTTTTTTTTTTTTTTTTTTTTTTTGCCATAGGGTCATAGATAGGGTACATGAACTTGCTGGAGAGACAGGAGAGTGGGAAATCACCCCCAAAGGGGATGATCATGCTGCAATCTCTCCTCCTTTATTCTCCTCTCAGAATTTTGAGCACACACGTATATACACCTGGTGTGAATTTCAAGCTGCTGGGTCTGAGACTTGAACTGCAGTCGACCATGTGGGAGCCCAGCACCTTAACCACTACACCACCTGATGGGCCCTCAGACAGGGTCTTGAGCCTCCTGTCTTAGACTCCCAGCCAGAACTACAGATGACCAGTTTTTTTTTTTTTTTTTTTTTTTTTTTTTTTTTTTTTTTCCCCTTAATTTCATTTCATTTTTACATAAGATCTTTCTATGTTGCCTAGGCCAGCTTTGGGCTCATAATTCTCCAGCCTCACAAGTCACTGGGATGACATTGCATGTGGTTTTTAGGTTGGACCAGGAATTGAACCCAGAGTTCTCATATGGTTCTAGCCTATAGCTCAGTGTCTTAGCAGTGCACACTACTGTGGCTGTTCAGGTATCTTATTTTTCTATCCATTCAACTAGTTTATAACATCTTTAAAAAGATATAATTTTATTTATCATTATTATTTTTTTATAAATATTCTGCAGGGCATGTGTGATTACCAGTGAGGGAGAGAAAGTCAGAAAGTAAGCTGCCAGGTCTGGGACTTGAACTCTGTTTGCCCATGTGGGAGTCCAGCACCTTAACCACCATGCTACCTGCTGGCCCGTAGTTTATAACTTTTGATTGGGGACTTTAATCCATCTATATTCAAGGTTATCATTGATAGATATGGACTTCTGTCATTTCATTCATTGTTTTCTGGTTACTTCATTTCCTTTGTTTCTTTCTTTCTATTTTATTGTTTATTATAGTTTGATCTTTTTTGCTTTCTTATTTGTGTGACTATTCTAGTGGTGAAATCTTCCTGGTGATTCTGATGTGAAATGAAAACTGAATGGGTTAAGGTCTAAGATAGATTTATAGTATGGGTGACACTCATGTTATATTCTGAATAAGTATGTGTGTAATATGTTCTGAATATAAGAAATGCATTAAAGTAATGCATCTGTTAACTTGATCGAGCCATTCCACAATGCATATATGTTATACACAACAAACAAAATTTGTATTTGTCAACTAAAAATATTAAATTAAATTTAAAAAGTGATTGTGGATAATATGTGGAACCTTTTAAGTTACTGTCATTGTATGGCATTTTGGATGCTATGGTAAAGAGTTGAAAACTTATTAGCATATTACATATGCATGAAGAACATAATTTATACATAAAGCAAATTGACTTTCAAAGGCCTCATTCCAAAACTCACTTAATAGCTCAGATAGACTATTTTAAGTTTATATTTAACATTCACTGGATAGGTGCATAGTTTTCATTGAAAAAACATTGACTTGTGTGTTTTGCTGAATGTAGGAAAATCTCACATAATTTAGGAATAATGGGTGTTATTTTGAGAGAATTCAGATTAATAAGACATCATTAAGGCTGTGGATTTCAGCAGAGTACTGACAAATGTCTTCATACTGTGGCAAAGATGGAGAAATTTGACATTGGGTGGAAAAACAGAGGTTCTGATGAGTGTCCCCATGGAATATGAGGGATGAATTTAATTTATGATAAGGAAAAAATAGCTAAAGCCAGGCCGGCAAGTGGCATGGTGGTTAGAGGCGTTGGACTCCCACATGGGTGACTACGGTTCGGGTCTCGGACCTGGTGGCTTGCTTTCTCACTTCCTCTCTCTCTTTCTCTGTGTCTCTCTGATTAAACTGGAATATAATAATGATAAAAAGTTAAATAAAAAATAATTACTTAAAAAAAATAGCTAAAGCCTTATTGTAGTGATTGTCAGTCTTGGCAATACAGTGGGATCACCTGGGAAATTTAAATAATACCAATGCCTGGATCCTAACCTGACTTAAAGTGCCCTGGACCCTAAGATCTTTAAAAACTTCCTGGAGATTCAGGAACCAGTAGGTGGTGGGGCAGTTAGGACAGCTGGATCCCACATGGCCAACTCTGCAGTTTGAGGGCTGGACATAGTGAATTGAAAATCATGCCAGCTCTGTGTGTGTGAGTATGCCCCAAATCCCAAGAGGGGAATGGAGAAGAAGGGATTGTGGCATGGCTGTCAGCCTTAAGGAGTGATTTTTTACTTTTTTTTTTTCTCTCTCTCTGTCCTGTCTCTTTCTTGTGAGCACACATGCCCTATATCAACAAGTTAAAAAAATTAAAAATTAAAACTTTCTGGTGATTCTAATATATGACAAAAATTGGAAGGAAGAAGAAATCAAAGATAGATTTCTGGTATTGGGGACAGCTACATTACTTCCTGAAGAAATGTGAATGTGTTTGTGTGTAACATATTTTATATATTTATTTAATTTATCTTTATTTATTTATTTAAATTTGACCAGAGAGGAACAGAGTGAGGAGCTGGGGGAGTGAGAAAGCAAGCCACCAGTCCAGGACTTGAACCTCGGTTGGCCACGTGTGAATCTAGCACCTTTAACAACCATGCCACCTGCCAGCCGTATGTGTAATGTATTTTAGACATAAGCAATAGCATAAGAAAAGCTATGGAGACTAGGTACTATGATACAGTTAAGACTCAGAATTTAAATCTTTTTTATTAGAGATTAAATATGTGATAGTATCTGATAAGGAGATAAGAGGTAGGCTTTATGCTTGGGTGCTTGTATACTAAGGACACCAGAGAGTTGCTGGAATTTTATCTAAAATTTTATCACTGTGCCATGTTGTGGGGAATGGTTTGGAAGTAGACCTTATGGCTTGCAAGATAACTGGTTAAAGTATTTTAGTTTCAAAGTGTTGGTGGCCTGGAGAGGTGTTGATAGTTGAGATGGAAAGAAGCAAACACATTCACAAGATATTTAGAAAGGTTTGGTGGCTACGTATGTAAGGGTGAAAAAAAAGAGATCAAGAATGACAAATATTTCCCCCAGAGCATCAAACTTCTTTGACTACTATTTTGCATTTCCTGAGAAGAAAATCTGGAAGATTCTTCATCTTAAAAGCATTTTAGCCAAAAATCAGAGAATGCTGGCTATTGCAATTGAATTACACTCTTGGCTCTTCAATTCTGTTTTATTGAAAGACAAAATTATGAGTTAACATTGTCACAACTGACCATTATATATCATCTTGAGATGAGTGGAGAATTTTCACTTATAAGAAAAATTTATTGTAGGTGCAAAAATTATGTTTAAAAATCTAACTCAATTAATTATGAGTAAAGGAAATATGTGCCTTCTGTTATGTTAGACTATATATAATGTGTATTTCATTTTGCTTTCAAAATGTCAGTTACAGCTGTCTTTAAAAAACACAGTGGTGAAAAAACACAACACTTCAAAACTCCACTAAGAACTGGTTTGCAGAAATGGCAAGTTTAAGGGCACAGTGGTGGACAAGGTTTTAGAAATCCTAAAAGAAAAATTTCCAAATATATCACAAGAGTGAGAAATGAATCAGAGAGATGGATGTAGTCATAGTTTTTAACAGCAATTCACTCCCAGCAGTAGATTCCTTATGAACATTCTGAAAGAAAAAAAAATTATCATTAGAAAATACTGTAATACATTTCATTTTTGTGGCTCAACATATAGTAAATGTTGTGTAAATACCTCCTTGGCTCCTTGAACCATTAATTTACCTGGACCTCAGCATTTATTACACTAGGTATTCACATCATCAAAGCTAGCCAGTTTGTACTTAAATACATACTTCTCTATAAAATGTAGATTATAGCCTATATAAAGATAATAGTCTCTAGATTGTCTATTTTCATATAATCTTTTATGTAGATGAATATGCCTTTTGCCATCTTGGAGAGGGCATCCTTATTGGAGGGGTGATATATAAAATTCATTTTTCTATTATTTGTTTTTTTTTCAGTTATATCATTTATAATGCCCCCCAAAATGTCAGTCTTTAGTTTCCATAAACATATTATGGTAAGTGTGTCAGTCCTTTGTGTTCTTAATAACAGAAATGGCTGAGACTGGGTTACTACAGGAATAGAGGTTTATTTTATTTATTTTCAGAGGTTTTTGCCATAGGGTACATGCTTTCACCGAAGAGAGAGACAGAGACAGAGAGAGGGAAAGTGAGAAATCACTCCCCAAGAGGATGACCATGCCATAGTCCCTTCTCCTCTATTCTCCTCCTTGGATCTTGGGCATGCATGCGCATATGCCTGGAGTGAGTTTCAAGCCATGGGTCTGGGGCTTGAACCACTGCTGGCCATGTAGAAGTCCAGTGATGTAAACACTATGACATTTGAATAGAGGCTTATTTAGCACATGGTTCTGGAGGTCCAAGGTCAAGGGATCACATCCAGTGATGGTCTTGTTGGTGGGGTCCTACAGTGGTATAGGGCATCACATGACAAGACGTTACGTGTATCTGTATCTGTCTCATCTGCTTACCTTTTTAACCCACCTAGAGTTAACCATGGAGGCCTCACCCTGTTGACCTTAATGGTAAACACATCCCAAAGGCCTTACCTCTTAATGCCATATATAGATTTAAGTTTTCAGTGGCTTAATCTTGTAGGAAAGAAATCTCAACACATGAATTCGGGGGGAATATATTCAAACCATAGCTGGAGTTAAAAACCCAAACTACTGACTCTCGGGTTTATCTGGTGATGCTCTCATTGGTCAGGTTCTTATATTGAATATAAGTTTTTGGAAAGATATATACTGTAGCTGCAAAGCGTGTGTGTGTGTGTGTATGTGTGTGGTGTGTATGTGGGTCCTTGATTGTGTGACACAGAGCCAGATGTAAACTTTGCTAGAAAATATCTCTACTAAAACTACAAAAAGGTTTCTTTTTTAAAGAAATTATTTCTTGGGAACTAGCAGTTAGCGTAATGGCTATGTTGCTGGACTCCCACATAGTCGACCGCGGTTCGTGTCCTGGACCCGGTGGCTTAAAACTCACGCCGGGTGTGTGTGCGTGCGTGCCCAAGATCCTGAGAGGAGAATGGAGGAGAAGGGATTGTGGCGTGACCATCCCCCCTGGGGGGTGATTTCTCGCTTTCTGTCTCTATGTCTCTCTCTGTCTGTCGAGCGGACGCGCCCTATAGCGAAAACCTCTCCAAAAAAAAAAAAAAAAAAGAAAAGGAATTATTTCTTTATTTAATTTCACTTTTTATTATAATTTACTTTTTAATTTGGCCAAGGAGACAGAGAGTGAGAGAAGGGGAAGTGAGACAGCAAGTTGACAGATCCAGGACTTGAACCACAGTCAGCCATGTGGGAGTCCTGCACATTAACCACCACAAAACCTGCCAGCCCCTATTAAAAGGATTCCAAGATGATAAAAATATATTAAAACAAAGCAGGTGGCATAGTGTGATTGAAGGGCTGGACTCTCACAGAACTGTACCTGGCAGCTTGAAAATCATGTTGGGCGTGTGTGTGTGTGTGTACATGCATGCCCATAGTCCTGGGAGGAGAATGGAGAAGGGATTATGGCATGGCCATTCCTACTGGGTAGTGATTTCTCACTTTCCCTCTCACTGTCTCTCTCTGGCAAGTGCATGTGCCCTATGGCAAAACCTAAAATAATAATAACTTTATATATATACATATATATATGCACACACCCATATATATATATATATATATATATATATATATATATACACACACACACAGAGTCAAACAGTTAAAATAAGTGATTTTATATGTTCTCACCATAGAGAAATGATTAATATTTGAGGTGCTGAATATGCTAATTAGTCTTATTTGATCATTTCCACAATGTGTATATGCATCAAAACACCATATTATACTTTGTAAGTGGATACATTATGATTTGTCAATTAAAAATAAAATAAACATGTATTGATTAGAGCCCCTTTAATGTGGATTTTTTTCTTTTGAAATCCACTGTGTTCCTCAAAACTAGGTTCTAAGGCAAATCGTTAAAATATGAACTGAGTGGATGGTTCTTCAAACTGCTAGTAATCAATGATCATTGCCTGAAAGATTTCAGGTGAGTACATGTCATAGAGTTACATTATGTAAACTCAGTATATTTATAGATTTTTCTGACTCTGACAATTTTACCTGTATATTTTCTATGTTGCTGTTTTCAGGGAAGCATCATGTACATTCTCTACATAGTCTTTATGTATGTAAATTTCTAATTCAATCAGGTTGGGTTGTATCTTTGTATCGGGACACCAAACCACTATGGAAGAAGGCTGTGAATTAAGCATTTAGAGAATAAAGTAACAATGCAGAGTGGCCCAGGTGGACATTGCTAGAGTCTTAACAGTTTATCGAACAGGTCTCAAGTGACATATGTTATAGTTTAAGAAAGGCTCAGGATGAAGTTCTTACAGGCAAAGGAACACCAGATTCTCTGCCAAAACCCTAGCAAATGTAATAGGAGCTGAGTAGTTGAGATTGTACCCTGCTGTCTCTCTTGGTATCTGTAAATAGAATGGAGCACATTTACGGTGAGGAGGAAAAAGCCAAGATAGATGCAGCAACTGGGCTGTCTGGACAAAAACAGAGAGAAAGGCAGGAACTAGGGGCATCCCACTGACAGTTAAGGAATGGGGCAGTGCACGCTCTTGAATTGAATTGATGCTGAACTCCCTCACACAAATACACTGTTTGCCAACTCAAGTGTTTTGTTAGTGAAAATGGAAGCAGTCTTATTTGGGTATGTGTATACCAAGGGCATTTCAGTCATCAAAATAAATCATTCTTGAGACCCAATTATGTGCTAATCATCTTTGTAGGTCCTGGAATTCAATAGTGTGCTTTTGGAAGGCAGATACTATTATTTCATGCTGTGTTTTTGCACACATGTGCCTGAATTTTACCTTGTATCTTGGAAAATATCAGACATTTTAAAAATATTTATTTCATAATAAATAAAAATAATAAATTTTAAAATATTTATTTATTTAATTAAAATAATAAATAAAAATTTAAAGTATTTATTTTACACTCTTTAATTAATTAATTATTTTAAAGTTTATTATAAGACACATGTGCTCACCATAGAGAGACAGAGAGGGAAAGTGAGAAAGCAAGCCACCAGGTCCGGGACTCAAATTGTACTTGGGCATGTGGGAGTCCAGCGCCTTAACCATCATGCCACCTGCTGGCTCCAAGACCCTTTTTTAAAAAAGAAAAACTATTGAGTTTTTATTTTTCCTCTTTAGAGTAAATATTTTCTCCTAGAATAATTAAATTAATGGGAAATAAGTTTTTATTTTAGATTTCATTTTGCAATTTTTCTCTCACAGAATAAACCTAAGGCTTAAATATTCTGTACCTTTTAGATTCTAGAAAAGTAGGCCTGTTGCATATTATTCTATGCTCTATGAAACCATTCAACTCTTTTAGACAGAGAATTTGAGGACTGCACACAAGACATTGAGAATTATGGGTTTTAGAATCAGAAAGACCAGAGTTTATCTCTCAGGATTCTCACTAGCTGTATGACCATGCCCAAGTTACTAAACCACCTGGTGATGTATTTACTTTTTCTTCTTTTGAAAATGATATTTCAGAGAATTAAAACACTCTAAAATTATTTTTATAATCTTTCTTCATCATTTTTGTCATTATTATTATAGTTTTGCTTGCCAAGGTGGCAATATATGTAGGAAAAAATAGAAATAAGCAAAATTTGTGTAAGCAAATGCATTAATCATTAGCTGTCTATCATATTTAATATTCCAAATATATTTTCATGTTGTATAAAATGAGCTGTTAATGTTAGTTGAGGTTTCATTCTCTTCCTCCATGTTTTTTCCTACATTGGAAATAAATAGCTAAGTCTGACAAGCAAAAAGAGGGAAAACAGAGTTCTTGAAAACATGTAAATTAGTGTTTAAGTAATTGAAAGGTGACCACATAAAATCTTTTATAATTGATTTATATTCTGTTTCTTAAAAGTTCCCACTAATCAAAGGGGTTCTTACCAAATCAAAGAAAACTATTAGAAAATAATTTTATATATAAGCATTCTGAGAAGGACTGACAGGTGCTATGAATTTTGGGGACTGCTCACTTCATTGATGTTTTATTATAAACATACTGAATTACTTTTGCTGTAACAGTGAAACTTTCATGAAATAGTCTTGAATTTTTTAAAAAAGCAAAGCTTATTTTAGTAATATACTGTTGATATACAATGAGCATATTTTGGAAATTGAGCTTCTATATTCAAATAGTAAATAATAATATACACAAATAAAATATTAAGTCTACTAGTAGACAAGTTATTTGTTTTTTTATTCCAAACATTTTTCCTCTTTATATATTTGAGATTTCTTAATTTATATGTCATTACTGTGATTGGAATCATATCTCAGGAAGAAGAAGAATAAAATACTTCTGTCATTATTCATTTAAAATTTATTGGATGGCAAGTGGAACTATGTTGCCTGTGGTATAACCTGTATTATTCAGGTTTGAATGTGACAGATGTCACAAATAACTTAAAACATCAGATTTATTGAATCAGTGTTTTAGAACTAGAAAGAAACTTATAGATAATTTAACGAAGTTCTTATATTTTATTAATGAGAACACTGGAGAACAAAAGATTGACTTCTCTGAAGGCCAACAGCTGACTTTCTTTGTTTTAAATCTGAGTGAAGAGTAGTTTTGTTTCTTAATATAGTCATGAGCTACAAAAATATGCACATTTGTGTCAGCTGTGCAACTTCAAGCCCTCTGCTTATTCACAGAGTTATTTTTATGACTCTATGTGTATTTTATTTCTCTATTTTTGATGATGATGATGGTAAAAGTATAAAACAGTAAAAACTCGCAATATTAAGGATTAGCTTTATTGATTTCAATTTCAGTTAGGACTCCACAATGACTTGAAAGAGTCAATGACACAATTTTCACACCTGCATCAATTAGATCCTCAGTTGTCCCTAGCTCTTCTCATCCTTGTTACCAATTCTGTTACTACTCTAGGTGTGGTTTTCACTGACTTGACCTGGTCACATCTCTCAGACCTACTGATTCAGAATCTTCATTTTAACAAGATCTCCAGGACAGATGATGAGTGTGGACATGAAATGTGTATTAGAGCAACCTTGATGAACCTCATACACCTCTTTGATGAGATATTGGACTGGTTAATGAGGATTCTCTGAGTACAGCTTTCAGATTGCACATTCTCTTATGCTTTATGGTTTGGGACAAGAATAGACCATTGTGGGACCAGAGTTAGCATATGTCGCTGTTCTCCCACGTAGTCAACCACGGTTCGAGTCCCAGATTCAGTGTGTCGTGTGTATGTGCATATGCAAGATCCCGAGAAGAGAATGGAGGAGGAGGGATTGTGGCATGGCCATCCCTCCTGGGTGTGTGTGTGGGGGGGTTGATTTCCCACTTTCTGTCTCTCTGTCTCTCTCTGTCTTTCTGGCGAGCGCATGCGCCCTAAAACAAAAAACTTTCAAAAAAAAAAAAAACAGAAAAAAAAAAAAAAAAGAATAGACCATTGCTCTCTAGGCTCTTTCTGTGGTACTTCTAAAATGTTCACAATTGCTGAGAAGTGTTAGACTTTCACATCAAAATTTAGTGGCAGCTCTATTAATTACCATTTCATGCCTTTGTGGTGTATTCTACACTTAGAAGGAAGACCATGCACTTGATAGAAGTGGATTTGCACAGCATAACTGTTAAAACTTTTGCAGCAAATGCTACCAGCTAAATTATAAGGGTGAATTAAAGGGTGCCCTTTATAAATAGTCACAAAAGACCTCTGCAACTGATTATAGTGTGGGTGTAATTTGGAGAAAGGTTTGCTGTAGGCAGGAAATTATAGTACTGCCGTTGGAACAGAGCCAAAAGCCTAGCCATTTCCAGTAGCTGTATCATCACCTGCTAGTATTCTTATTCAGAACTGAGTCAGAGGGATGGGTGAAGCCTAATGAATCATCAAGTCTAAAACACTTACTCTAGCTATTACTTTTGAAATGAGCCTTTGAGCCAGACCCTTGCCTATGTGCTAACCTGAAGTCCTAAAGATTGAAGCTTTTTGCCAAATGAGGAAATGGCATATTACAGTTTTTGTTCTGAGTCTGTCCTGGAATTTTGTTTGGATCTCCGTTCTCCTGGGGGTTCTCATACATGAGGACAGTTCCTAGGCCATCTTATTTTTTGGAGAGGTTTTTGCTATAGGGCATGTGCGCTCGCCAGAAAGAAACAGACAGAAAGTGAGAAATCATTCTACAGGGGGGATGGTCATGCCACAATTCCTTCTCCATTCTCCTCTTGGACACGCATGCCATATGTGCGTACATGCGCCCGGAGTGAGTTTAAGCCACCAGGTCCGGCACTCGAACCGCGATCTAGTACATGGGAGTCCAGTGACATAACCATTACTCCAACTGCTGGTCCCAGGTCCTAGGCGATCTTGAACTCTTCTTTTTGTGTGCTGGTTTGATTCTGCAGTCAACTATTTCTAGCACTAGGCAAGCCCAAAAGTCATTGGTTTGAAGTTTATTTTGATTCACAATGACCCAGGAAATGCATATTATTGCTCTCTTTTGGTACGTTGTTTGCCACTAATATCTGCTGCAGCTTGGGGACAGTTAGTTTGAGAAAAGTTACCTCTTCTAAACCAAATAGGAACCAAGTAGGCTTCCCATTTCCTGTCTGAATTGCACTAGGTTTTTTGAAAGTATTGGGTTGTTGGAAAAGTCACGATGTATTTTTCTGTTTTTCTATGCAAAAATGCATCATAACTTTCCCGACAACCCAATATATTTCTGTGTGTGTATGAAACACTTATGTTCTTTCTATAGTAATAATAATAGCTAAATTTATACATAGTGTACTGTGCACAGGCACTATTTATTTTATGATCTCATTTAGTCCTTACTACTAAATGAGTACCTTATAGTACTATGACGTAGGTACTATAGTTATTTGTCTTACAGGTGAGGAGATTGAGACTCAGAAATGTTAGATGTCTTGATCAAGGTCATAAAGCTAAAAAGGCAGACGCAGGGTTTGATTTGAACCCAAGCAGCAGAGATGCTAATTTATACTGTAATTGTAGACAGTATGCCTGGAGTTAGTGGAGGAAATGAGAGAATAGTACAAGAAATCCCTAGACTAAGGACCTCTAAGTAGGGCTCAAGAAAGAGAGACCCCTTAGTTTTCACAATCACCTGATGCAGACAGGGCTAGGGAGACAGAGCTGGCGGTTTCTCCTGTCTTCTCTGGGTGAAAATGAAGGCGAACACAAAGGTAGAGAGAACAGGCAAACTATTGATAATAAGTCACGAATTTCTCCTTCCAAGATGCAGATGCTAACTCCTAGACAGGCCCATGTGGTTACACACTTAGGGTTTTAAGCAGACACGTGGATGAGTTTTGCCGTTGATCTGCTGTCTGTGAGCAGGAGAGAGCCAGGTTCACCCCAGGGTGGATAGCCAGATGCCAGAAGTTAAATGGAAGAAGTCTGCAGCTGGTGGGAGAAGGCTGAGAATCCTGTTTCAGTTGTCCATGCCTGGATAGACGGGTGGCACTTCTGGCAGAGTCAGGTGTGGCTGGGTCAGCGGTTACTTCTTGGGGGCCGAAGAGCACATAATTCTGCTAGACCTACTCTTTCTACTTGTGCAAAATATTCCTAACTGTCTTCATTGGATTATATACTCTTGAGAATTGAAAAGAAGATAGAATTTCTTAAACTCTGCAACAGAGAGTCCTTCTTTAGAATAATTTAGTATACCTTGAGAGATCGGAGACACTACAAGAAAATATGTTACTGTAAGAGAAAGGGCTTTTAATTAACATTGAAATAGTGAAGACACATCTGGCATTGAGAACATTTAATATGAAAGCAAACTGTAATTGCCTGCTACTTCCTTGTCTCTTTAGATCATTAGCATAGGATTAAAAACATTAATGGATTTCAAACCCCTAGCAAGCAGCTGTGTCTTCTATGACAAAAAACAATGCACTCATACATATGTATTATTCACTTAATTAAAACTATTGGATTTTCATTTTAAAAAGTTCTGATGATGTCCTGAATTTTTATAGTGATTTGGATCTCTGGACTGTCACCAGTTTGCATATTTTAAGTAGAAAAGAAGGGCTTGGTTGGGGAAGCTTTCCAGAGTTTATGTAATTGGAGGGGCATAGCCTGATATTAGTTTTACCACTGGCCTAAAATTCTGCTGTAATTATTAATACTTTCTACTTTTCAAGAAGTTATCTTTTTCCTGAATGTTTAAATGATAAGTAACTTGTGTTTATTACAGAAGTTTTAGAAAAATTTATAAAACTATAAAGGAGAAAATTAAAATAACTTATAATTCTCTTCTACTGAGATGAACATTATCAACTATTTTTATATTTTCCTTAATTTATTATAGACTCTATATTTTATAGACTTTGAATCATACCATATTTATAAATATGTATTTTTTAGTTTTCACTTAATTGTAGGTGGTGACCATTGCCCCACATCATTAACTTGTCTTCACAAATATAATTTTCCATGGCTGCAAAATAATAGCTGTAGAATATCTAACCCTTCTGCTTTTAGAGTGTATGGAATTGAAGTACAGGGGACTAGAAACAGGAGAGAACTATTTTGGAGGAGAGAAGAAAGAGATAAGGATGTAAAATAAATCCTTAAAGAGTATAGCATAAAGTAAATTAATTATGTGTAGGAATGATTTTTTTTTAAAAAAGGAAGTAAAATATGCACCCCAAAGTCAGAAAATTTCAAAGTATACTTCTAAAAAGAGAAACTAGAATTGAAATAGGAGACTGATAATTTTCATAAGTTCCTTTAAGTTATCCCATCTGCATATATGCTTTGATTTTTAAAAACTGTAAATTAACTTTGGCAAAGAGTTAGACATTAAGATTACTCTCAGAATATCACACCAGAAGGTGTGTGTGTGTGTGTGTGTGTGTGTGTGTGTGAGAGAGAGAGAGAGAGAGAGAGAGAGAGAGAGAGAGAGAGAGAGAGAGAGAGAGAGATTGGGAATGCTCCATCAGGAGTGATGGGAGCGATGTTCTTTGGGAGAACAGGAAGGCTGGAGAGCCTGGCAGTGGGAGGAGACACCAGAGGGCAGAAGAGGGAGAGCACTTACTCCCTGTGTTGCAGTTTTGCTTCCAGAAAGCCTTGCCAAGAAGCTATCAGGTGAAAAGTCGGATCCCAAGAACAAAGAGTGTCAGACGTGGAGGGGCCAGCAGGTGGCATGGTGGTTAAGGTGTTGGACTCCCACATGGTTGGCAATGGTTTGAATCAGACCTGATGCCTCGAAAATCATTCTGAGCATGTGTGTGTGATTTTCCAAAATCCAGGAGATAAATGGAGGAGAAGAGATTGTGGCTCTACCTCCTCGGGGGATGATCCCTCGCTTTCCCTCTCACTGTCTCTGTCTCTCTTCAGTGAGCACATGCACCCTATGGCAAAATCCTAAGGAAAAAAAAAAGGGTGTAAAGAGCCCAGTTTTTCCAACTGTTATCATTATGTAGACTAACAAGGGCAGAGTTCTGAGCAACATGTCTATTCTATTCACTACTGACACATAAAATTCCTGCATTGTAAACTTCATAGGGTGCCCAAGCCATTTAGCTGTGGTGTGATTTTGTTAAATTAAATGTAGGACTATAAATTACATTTTCAAGCTGAAATGTTTAGAATGAAAAAAGAAAAGCTTCCAGTTTTTCTGCAGTGAATTGTGAGTTAAAAATAAAAGCATCACCTTAAAGTCAACAAAAATGGGAGATATTACGCCTTCCATCGTCTGCATCTCCACTCTTTCTTTCTGTTCTGAGTACAGATGTGATGCATTTAGTTTGATCTATGTATTTGAAAGTTTAGCTAGGAGGCTAGGAAATTTGAGAGAGACATCAGATTAATTTATTGATTTTATTTATTAATATATCGAAGTATTAGCTAGCCTAGTATTTGCAAGGTTAGCTGCTGGTTTATAATGGTGGACCAAATACAGTCTGTACTCTCATGAAACCAGCCACATGATTTGCGTAGAGGTAGGCATCATAGTACACAATGTAGTGATGACCTTAGGAGAACTCTGTGAGTAGCTTCACCTAGCTTTCTCCCACATATAATATAAAATGTTAAAACACAATGAATCTGTAAGGAAGGAGAAAAGAAAAAATATGTAAAAAAGAAAAAAAAATTGAAAAAAATTTTTGACATTAATAATTTATTAGAACCTGATACATCCAGTCCTGGGTAACAAAATGAATTCGTTTTAAAGGAAGAAATTGAGAAACAGATGGCAGAGTTTGTTTTAGCTGAGCTTCTTCAGCAAAGATTTCTCTTGTGTCTCTTTTTCTCCCTTCCTCTAGTCTCTCTTTTTTTCCCTCCCTCTAGTCTCTCTTTTTTTCCCTCCCTCTAGCAGTTAAACAGGATTTCCATAATTATCCCCCTTTTTTATCTTTGTCTTCTTTATCTCCCTCATTCTGTCTCCTAATCATTTTTCGACTCATTCTTCCTCTTGTTTATTCCTCTCTGGAAACTTTTTACCTTTGTTTTCCCCCACTGCTTTTCCAGTCATGAAATTCTTTTAGAATTACATGAGGTGAGCTCTAGCTTTGGAAGATAGATGCATGCACACACTACATACAGAATCTGCATCGGTGTTGAGACTCTACAGTGAGTTTTGCCTGACTTGTGGTAGGTAAAATAATGGCTACGTTATATGTCCATGTCCTTGCTTTCCATGACTATGTTAGATTACATGGAAAGAGAGAATTAAGGTTGCTAACCAAATGACCTTGAATTGGGGAGATTATGAAGATGATGAAGGTGAGATCAATCTAATGACAAATGTTCCTGAAAGTGGAAGAGAGAGGCAGAAGAGAGGAAATCAGAAAAGAGTCAGGGTGGTGATTCCACCTGGTCTTGAAGATGGAGGAAGAGGATCACAGGTCAAGGAGTGGGGGCAGTTTGTAGAAGCCAGAAAAGGCAGAGGAAGGGATTCTTCTTTTAAGCCTCCAGGAAGAGTCAGTCCTGCCTATACTTTGATTTGAGCCTAGGAGGACCCCTATTGTATGTATGATCCCCAGAACTGAGAACGGATTTGTATTGTGTACGGCACTGATTTTGTGCTAACTTGTTACAGCAGCATTAAAAATGGATACATGCCTTCCTGCTTTGCAGAATCTGGAGAAAGGATGCATTAGAGTTTCTTCTCTGTTCAATGACACATAGACCCAGAAATCAGAAGTGATTTTAGAGCTAACTACCGCAGTTGTTTCTTATATAGGGCCACGGAAACATGTGAGGAAACAGATGTTGCAAGGGAGTCCAACAAGTGCACACAGAGACATGAGTGGCCTGATAAAAAAGCCACCTTTCAGCAAACATCCATGTGGCATATGTACGTATGTGTATGCACATGCATGTGTAATTTAGATGCATGTTGTTACTGTTGTAATAGAATAAAAGTATGATCAGAGATGTTAGTAGCCTCAGGTCTTCATCATAGACTAGTCTTTGATGTAGAGGTAGGCATCATAGTACACAATGTAGTGATGACCTTAGGAGAACTCTGTGAGTAGCTTCACCTAGCTTTCTCCCACATATAATATAAAATGTTAAAACACAATGAATCTGTAAGGAAGGAGAAAAGAAAAAATATGTAAAAAAGAAAAAAAAATTGAAAAAAATTTTTGACATTAATAATTTATTAGAACCTGATACATCCAGTCCTGGGTAACAAAATGAATTCGTTTTAAAGGAAGAAATTGAGGGAGCTGATCCCACATGGCTGACCATGGTTTAAATCCCAGCCCTGGTGGCTTGAAAAACATGCTGGACATGTGTGTGTCTAGGTCTCAAATCCCTATAGGCCAGAGAAATAGAGGAGAAGGGACTGCGATGTGACCATGCCTTATTTAGGGGTATTTTCTCCCTTTCCCCTCTTTTTCTGTTTTTCTCTGGTGAGTACATACACCCTCTGGCAATTAAAACACACACACATCATTAGTAGACCCTTCTTATCTCTGTATGTTTTATTAATCAGCAAATTCTAACATTTCAATTAATATCTGATGGCATTTGAGATTTTTAAATGATAATGAAGTGCATTCAGCATTCAAATGTTCAGAAATTTCTAATCTTTTTCAAGAGGAGAAAACCAACAACTAGAAACATGTAAATAAATAAATTTACCTAAATCAAGGCAGTTCAGAGCGGCAGAGATGGGTTAGAAACTTGGTATTCGGGGGTGTCCGAGCTCTTCTCTTTCCATAATGCTGCACTGTGTTCAGTTTGTCGAGGTTTCAGAGAGGCTTTGCCCATTCCACATTCTTCTAACTGAATGAACAATGATAAAAATCTTAGCTATACAATTATCTCAAGATGTGGAAACCATTCAGTGATTTTTCTGTTTTAAATGAGCATATCCTTAGGATTTAGCCACTGAACTTTTCTGTAAATCCAGTTTGGGGTTAGAAATAATTACCGTATAGGACCAGCAGTTGGTGTAATGGCTATATCGCTGGACTCCCATGTAGTCACTGCTGTTCGAGTCTCAACACCGATGCAGACAAGGAAGATCCCAAGAGGAGAATGAAGGAGAAGGGATCATGGCATAGCCATCACCCCAGGGGGTGATTTCTTGCTTTCTGTCTCTTTGTCTCTGTCTTTCTGTTGAGCGCATGTGCCCTATAGCAAAAACAAACAAACAAACAAAACCAAAAAAAACCTCTCCAAAAAAAAAAAAAAAGAAAAAAAGGAGAAATAATTACTTTGCAAATAAACATTTCTAAAGCATAGGTAATGGGTGGTGTGCATAATCATTCTCAGAGATCCCTTTTCTTTTTATATTCTTTTCTTAGTTTGGTTGAATGTCTAAAATTTGGATAATGTTCAAGATGTCTTTTTTTTTTTTCCTTCCATGTGTATAATTCAAGGGGTTTAATATGTTCTCTAACCCAGGTGTTTTGTTTTAATGAGCCGAGCTGGATGTCAGCATCCAGTATAATAACAGAAGCCATACTTGCTCAAGACTGAATCAGCCAAAACTGTGAATAACGCGGCTCTTGAACCAGCTGGGAATTTGAGTTTTCTCAAAGCTTTTGGATAAGAATAATAGTCGAGGAAGTAGATGTATCTTACCATTCTTAATGTTTTTTGCATGCTTGATGAGCCTAAATTTTGAGTAGGTTTCAGGAGGAAGGATGAGATGAAATGAGAAGTACTATCCCAGTTGCAGGATAAAACTTTACACTTTGAAAACTAACAGAAAAAAACAAAAGCTCCCTCTGAAAACAAACAAACAAACAGACACAGTGTGCGCTAGATCTCAGAAGGTATCCAAAGTGAAATAAATAAAGTGCATCATAAACTATTTATAGGTACATTGGGAGTAACTGTAAAATTTAAGAGAACATACACCCGTAATTGCTATTCACTTATATGAACCATTTACAAGAGAAAAATTGAATTTCTCTTCTATATTCCCATATAGCTATGGAAACATCTTTGTAGCGGCAAAGTCTTTAAGTATAATAGGTTAGGATGTTATAAAGTGGCTTCACTGTAGTTTAAATTTGTTCATGCCATTCTGTAGGGTTTCCTCTGATTTTGGAACTCTGAAATTCGGATAAGAATTTGGACAGAATATTTGGGCAGGTTCAAGCAGCCGGCAGTGTTTTGGCACAACTCTACTGTCTGATTAAAAATTTCTTCTTAAACTTGTCAGTATACTTACTCATTTATTCAATAATTACTGGTTTGAATACTTAGCATGAAAGACGTTATTCTAAGAACTGGGGATACAGTAATGAACAAAACAGAAAAATGATCTTTAGTCTCTTTCTAATAGGTGTTCATAGATAAAGAGCAAAGTAAATAAGTAGCATACACTGGACAGTTTTATAGAGAGAAAATAAACAAGGAAGAGGGATAGAATATGGGGTAAGAGGTAGACATTTTTGATAGGGTGATCATGGAAGCTTTCACTCAGAAGCTATAAATAAAATAAAGATCTGAGGGAAAAAAATTGAGGGAAGGAATCATTGTAGATATATGAAGGAAGAATTTTTTTCTTTTTTCTTTTTTTGGAGAGTTTTTTCTTTACTATAGGGCACATGCGCTTGCCAGAAACACACAGAGAGACAGAGAGACAGGAAGCAAGAAATTACCCCTCAAGGGGGGATAGCCATGCCACAATCCTATCTCCATTCTCCTCTCGGGATCTTGGGCATGCACACATACGCGCCCGGCGTGAGTTTAAGCTGCCAGGTCCGAGACTTGAAATTTACTAATCTGCACAATTACAACATATATTTTGAAGTACGGTCTAAAAAGTAGCCTTTAACTATGTGTGGTGATTTAAATAAAAGTTTATTAAAAGTAAATATGATTTAAATTTAGTTGATGACTATGTGTATGGTAATTCTTTGACTAGCATACAGTGTATTCATGCTGGGGAAATTAATTTTATATGTTGTAAAGATATACAGTGGTTGAACGTAAAAAAGAAAGAAAAATATTTAGTTTTCCACTAACACTAACAACATTTTTTTTTTTTTTTGGAGAGGTTTTTGCTATAGGGTACATGCACTTGCCAAACAGACAGAAAAAGACAGAGAGACAGAAAGCGAGAAATCACCCCCCAGAGGTGATGGCCGTGCCGCAATCCCTTCTCCTCCATTCTCCTCTCGGGATCTTGGACACGCACGCACACGCACCTGGCGTGAGTTTTAAGCCACTGCGTCCGGGACATGAACCGTGGTTGACTATGTCGGAGTCCGGCGACATAGCCATTATGCTAACTGCTGGTCCCAACACTAACAACATTTCAAGTGCTGAACATCCACACCTGGCTTTTTATTACCATAGTGGGGCCACACAGACATAGAACACTTCTGTTATTGCAGACATTTCATGGAGGTGCTGTTCTAGACCAATCTCACTGGAAGATAATGTTGGGAAGTAAAATCGGGTCTCTAGATTTTATCCAGTCTTTGCTGAACCCTTTGTGGTTCCTAGTTCTATTATATTTTCTCTGTCACTTCTTCACATTTTCTTTACCTGTGCTTCATAAACCATGAGAAATTCCCAATAATTTTCCATTTCTGAAAAATGATCATATTAAGAAAAATAGAGACCATAGTATTGATTTATTGAGCCCATAATATTTATACCTGTTTTCCCTTATTCTCTCCCTCCTTCTCAGGCCCCTCCTTCCCCCTCCTCCCTTCTTTCTTCCCAAAAAGCCATCTGTATTTATGTTTTAATTTTCTGGTATTTACAATGGACAACTTTCTTGTTACCATGGGACACTATATTTCTGGTATCTTTCACTCTATAAAAATAACATATAAAGCAACGAGTAAAATACATTTTTATTGTCAACATTTCGAACAAAGAGCCAGATTATAAATCATGATTTTGACAGGAGAAGGAAAATGATCCTAAGCTTCACTGCTTTTGTTCATGGGCATGCACTTTAGTGAGTTAGGCTTGACTAATTTTATGATGTAGTTTAGAGTCAGATCTGATTTGTAAGCATATTTCTAACTTTATTTTTTTTAAAGCTGGCCTTTTATAGTGTCTCCTAACTATGGATAATTTCCAATAGTTACACAACTGATATTATTTCTTCTTCTATCAAAATTGTCAGGGGGTGTATATGCTTGCCAGAGAGAGAGAGAGAGAGAATGAGAGAGAGAGAGAGAGAGAGAGAAAGCACCCCTTAGCGGAGTGTGATTATTCACACTGTAATCCCTTTCATCCATTTCTCCATCCCTTCAGGATCTGGGGCATGTAGGTACATGTGTTGAGCATGTTTTCAAGCCGCTGGGTCTGTGATTCAAACCAAAGTCAGCCATGTGGGATTCAGCTCCCAATGCACAGTGCTTGACCATGGTGCTATGGAGACAGCCCTGATAT
Source organism: Tupaia tana (assembly GCA_026018925.1). Classification (NCBI taxonomy): domain Eukaryota; kingdom Metazoa; phylum Chordata; class Mammalia; order Scandentia; family Tupaiidae; genus Tupaia; species Tupaia tana. The sequence goes on from JAKSZU010000003.1 coordinate 54,345,464, forward strand.
TGTTTCTTAAAGACAGAAATGATAACCCTTTTAAAATAAGTAACAGCTCTCACTTCTTGAGAACAGGAAAAAAAAAAAAAAGAGAGAGAAAATCTGGGCTGAAATGTAAATTATGTGCATGTTTTGAAGCAACCATCTCACCTATTAATGTGAGTAAAGAAACTGTTTTCCCAGTCAAAGGACTGGATCCACTGTCTAGCGCCGGCCTGTGGTTCCAGCAATTCACTGTGTAGTACAATCACTTCCAGAGTTTAATATGTCTATTTTCCCTTGGATCTATTTTTATTTTCTAGGAATGAGCAAACCAGTAGCAGAGCCTTTTTGTCATTAACAAAGTTTTGCAAATCTCTAGGGCACCGATGAGAAAGAAGACTGCTGGGAAAGTCAGCAAGAATCAGCTTCTTTCACAATTATTAGGGCTTCTTTTTGACTTCTGTTCTTTTATCAGCATTTCCTCATAGCTAAATTTATTTCTCTCTGCCTTAATCCCCAGTTCACCCTGACAGCCTAGAGGTCTAAGCCTGCCCCCTGCTCCTTAGGAGCGATGACTAATAGAGAAAGTATATCAATAGTCTCAGATCTAACCCCTAGCTTGGAAATGGAATAAGGTCATGAGGCCATAGCTCAGTAACAGCCACTGAGTTCCTGTCACTCTTGCTTCCCTCTCGTGTTCTGAACTGGGTTAAAATGGCTAGGTAAGTGTACTATCTGGCTAGGCCCTGTAACTTTCTTCACCTAGATCATGGATCTCACTTTCTCATTCATTTACTAATTTAATGAAAATGTATTGAGCACTTCTTTTCCCACAGGCTCTCTCTTGGTCTTTTGAGCAAAAGATTCAACAAATTGCTTGCTCGTATAACATCTTCATGGGCAATAAATACAAAAACAAATACATAGATAAGTATTATGAAGAAAAATAAAATAATAGGCAGGTGCCACCTGGCAATCTGCCTGCCCAAGAGCCTTTTTGGGGTGTACTTTCCTTTCTTTCCTATTAAACTTTCTTTTCTACCTAAAAAAAAAAAAAGAAAAGAAAAATAAAAGAATAAACACTCAGAGCATGAGAAGGCCCGTGTGGCTAGAGCAAATTAAATGAGATGCAGAATAGTTACGGTAGGCAAGGGCCACATTCTATAGAATCCCTTTAAGCTATGATGAAGAGTTCAGATTTTATTATAATCATCATGAGAAATTATTGAGTCATTTTGAGCCAGGATGCGATACAGTATTTTTTTATGTCAATCAATCAATGTAACTCCAATTTCTTCCAACTCCTGACTTGGTTAAAACATATACATTTATTTTTCAAATGTAGTTGTTGCATGAAAAGCTGAGAATCATGCTTGAGGGACCACAATACATTAGCCAGTTGTTGGGGTCCGTTAGGAAGGAATGGAGGCCCCAGTGCTGCCATTTTAGGTCTAGGGAACAACCATAGAACACAGAAGCGCTGAGGATGGAAACCCAAAAGGGAGGAGTACTAGAAACAAAAGGCGAATCTTTTAGAAGTTATGGCAATTTGAGATCAATTTTTATTACTGTTCCATGCAGAACTTGAAGAAGCATAAAATACGTGAATTTGTGGTTGCATACACACTATTAATTATCAATTACATTTAGATCCAAATTGTAGTTATCCTAGACTGCTAGAATAAAAATTTCATAGTATTAATAAATATTAATAAGGCAAAGCTTACCAACTAATTTTGATTTTAAAAGTACTTTTGCCTTTATTCCTGATATTCAGAAACTCTTTTTACTAAGTCACCAACTCTTAGCTTTCCCACCAACTACAGGTCAGCAATTAGTTTATTATCTATTCAGTTATTCTCATGCAGTGTATCATTAGGGTATACAATTTTTAAAACTGTATTTGTGTGCTAGTCTAAAAAAGTGCCCAGTTCCCTTATTGGAAAAACAATGGGAATAGATACATTCCACATACAGTTGGTAACAGATGTTATCTCCAACACTGTACAAATCCCTTGAATCATTCAAAGTAAACATGGTGTCCAGGAAGGGAAAATATTTCAGCTAAACTTCCATCCAAGAGACAGCTGTTTGTGTAATCAGGGAAAAAAAAAAAAAAAAAAAAAAAAAAAAAGCTATTCAGAGTGCCGTCCCCCCTCTTTTTTTTTTTTTTTTTTTTTTTTTTTTTTTTTTTTAGTGATGGCATTGTGCAGCATGCTTTTAAAAAACGGTACAAATATTTACATTTCTTTCAGAACAGCAAACAGATTGCTAGCAAATTTACTCAGGTTTCAAGGTTTCTGCTTTTCTTTGATGGAGACTGAATTAACTTGAATTGTAACAGAGTACAGCTTTTGGGCTTTGGAAAACATTAAAGCCACCCTTGTAACGGTATGATAGAAGTTTATATTTGGGATTCTTCTATTTAACTGCTTGGATTTCCCCCCCACTTCTGTAATCCTTCTCTTAGAATGCCCCAAAAGTTGTTACTTTCATTCTGATTTTCCAGTTTGGATGTCTGTTACCTGCTCTGGTGGAGAATGAAACATAAAAGTTGATTGTATATCATTTCCCCCTGAATTGCGTGTTCTGCTACTAAAACTAAAAAAGTAAATAAGTAACTTCTTTCCTCTCTCTCTCTCTCTGTGTGTGTGTGTGTGTGTGTTAGCAAAGTGAAGGGGACAGAAATAGAATAATACTGGACCAAGTGACAGCAGTCTGTTAATTTTCACTGACTGCTGGTGGTATTGGTTTCTTGTGTCACTCTGACTCATGGGAACATTTTAAAATTTAATATAACTATTATAGATGTCTTAAAATATGTCATTTGGGCCATGTGGCTCAGAAAAGACTGACTTTGTAGGATCTGTGTGTCTTGTATAGGAAGACCAGAAAGCGACATAACAATCATTAGTATATTTAGAAAAACACGTCTTTCTATTCAAATATGCTATATCAGATTCTTTACAATATCTCATTTGAGCTAGCATGATAACTTTGTGACTGGTCTCTCTCAATCACACATTCACCACTTTTCTTCCAGTTGGAGAAACCCCAAGTAGATAATATTCAGGGGACGAAGAAATTACCTAGCCAGATTTGGGGGGCAATTCTGAGTGTTCTAACTACAACTTATCTCTAAAAAGGAAAATCAGAATCTAAATTAGTGAGAGGATTACTAACCAGGTAATTATTATATATATATATATATATATATATATATATATATATATATATCTTTTGGTATTGAGTTTTTAAATCCTCAAAGTTTGATTTATATACAATAAAATTAACCAATTTTAAGTATTACAATTTCATGAGTTATGATAGATATACATATTCATATAGCTACTATCTTAATTGTGATATAAAAAAAATTCTAACACTCCAAAAAGTTCTCTCAAGTCACTTTGTTTTCCTCCTGACCTAACCCTGATCTCTGGAAAATAGATTTTCTCTCTGTTATAATAGACTTTTCTCACCTAGAATTCATAAATGAATTAATACAGTGTATATTCCTTGATGTATGACTTATTTTACTAAACATACTATAGAGATCCATTCATACTGTTGTGTATATTAATATTTCACTCTTTCACACTGCTGAGTAATGTTTTATTGAATGGATATACCATACTTTGTTTTTAGATTCCAGTGGTTGGGCAATTGGTTGTATCCAGATTTTGGCTATTAATACCACTACTATGGATATTTGAGTACGAGTCTTTATGGACATAATAAGTTTTCTTATCTCTTAGGTAAATACCAAGTAGTGAAATTTTGGTTGCTTGGTAAATGTTATGTTTAAATTTATTAGAAATTGCCAAATTATTTTTAAAGTGCCATTTTATGCTAACACAAACAATTGTATGATAGCTCAAATTACTCAGTGTCCTTATTAACACTTGTCATTACCTGACTTTATGATTTTAGTCATTTTGGTGGTTATGTATTCATATTTCATTGTGGATTTCATTTGCATTTTCCTAGTAACTAATGATATTGGATATTTTTCATGTGCTTGTTTGTCAGTCCTGTGTAGTTTTGAGCTAAGTATCTGTTCTCTGTACTCTGGACCTAGGACCCTACTCTCAGAGACATTGCAGGGGAAACCATGTGGTTGTAGCTAAGTAATTTTATTAGTCTGTTTTTCTCCCTGTTGAATTTTGAGACCCCAAAAGCTTTCTTTTATTTCATGTTCATCCTCTCTCTGTCCTTCTCAGATCCTTGGACCCAGAGAGTGGAGCTTTGTGCCACAGAAAATTATTCACAAAATGTGAAATTAGAACCCAGTCGAATTTTGGGGGAACTGGGATTCAGAGAAGTCACATGGCTATATGGATAGAAGCATGAGTTTATCTCAATACTTTTTTTTATCATAATAGTTTTTGGGTCTGATAGATTATATTGTATGCCATTTGATAAAAGGGAAATATCAGTTCTTCTGGAGTAGGATTTTCTGAATAATAATTATTATGAGGAATATTGAATAACAATAAAAAGGTAATTTAAAATAGTCTGACATAAGATACAGAATATTTTTTCACACCTTAAAATTCCAACTTTAATAAATTATGTCCTTTAAACACACCTAAATAAAGATCTTTATGTATGAATGTAGTTTTGGATTGAATAAGTCCAGAATGCCTGAACTCGGAAACTCAAAGGGAAAGACAAGCAACATCCATTCTAAAATGGTCAAGAAGTGTATGAAGAATGTCTGTAATTATATATACGATTATTTCTCAATGGCAATAATGGCTTCTATTGGGTTGTTGGGAAAGTCATGACACATTTTTGCACAGAAAATCCTGGCATGACTTTCCCAGTGACCTAATATTTTCGGTGGTCTAGTATTGCTTTCCAAGTACTGTTTCAATTGCTTGTTTTTATTTGTTCTTTCTTTTTCTTGGTTACTCTAGTTTATTAACTCACTGTAGTTTTTATTATCTTTATTTCCTTTTGTTTTGTTTGCCATTGTCTTGTATCACTTTCAATTATATGCGCTGTATTTTATTTTACTTTATTCTTTTATACATAGACTTGCTATGTTGTGATTCTTCTGCCTAAGCCTCTTGAGTAGCTGGGACCATAGGTGTGTGCCACAATGCCCGGCTCTTTTTTGGACAGGGTTTCACTCTGTTGTCTCACTGGCTGTGAGGTTGCAGTCCTCCTGCCTTGACGTTCTGAGTAGTAGGGACTTCAGATGAGCACCACTGCTTCTGACATTTTGGGGTGGGTTCTGAACTGACCACTGAATGCCCTGTGGCCTCAGGCTAAGTCCACCAGTTGTAGTGTACTGCCTTGAGTGGGCTACCTGATACTTTAAAACATAAATGGCTAGTTTTTTATATTCAAGCACTAAATTCAACTCTCCTATGTAAGTTTTCTAGGAATTTATTTTTAAAATTATCATTTAAGAAATGATGCTTCATAATCATTACTATGTCTCACTCAAATTAAGGCTATAAGGTAACATTTTCATTGCAAAGATTATATGACTAATATGGTTAAATAACTATGCAGAGAACAATGACTAAAACAGACATTTATTTCCATATTGGTCAAATCTGTAATCTGTCCTTTGATCCAGTCTTACTGTGGAATTTGTTATCTTCTTATTATTGAAACCTGTTATGTGTCTTTGATAATCAGACAACATGGTATTAATTCTGGCTCTGGGCTGTTCTTTTATAGATCATTAATTTGCTATGGATCGTACTTTGGGAGGTCTTATAAAAATCTTTATCTTTATAATTCTGAGAACAATGTTCTGATAATCAGCCATTTATGTATATAGAGTCTAAATTTCATATTATAATATTGCTGTTTCTTTCTGTCTTTTTTTTTTTTTTTTGGAGAAGTTTTTGCTATAGGGCGCGTGCGCTCACCAGACAGACAGAGAGACAGAAAGCGAGAAATCACCCCCCAGGGGGGATGGCCACGCTGCAATCCCTTCTTCTCCATTCTCCCTCGGGATCTTGGGCATACAGGCACATGTGCCCAGCGTGAGTTTTAAGCCACCGGGTCCGGGACTCGAACCGCAGTCAACTACATGGGAGTCTAGCAACATAGCCATTACGCTAACTGCTGGTCCCGATAATATTGCTGTTTCTACTAATCAGCTAATATTTATCCAGCACTTAGTGTACTACATGCATTACTTAATTAGATTCCTATGTAATCTATGAGATTAATTCCTCACAGGTCAATTTTATTTTTGGAGAGGTTTTTGCTACAGGGTGTGTGCACTTGCCAGAGAGACAGAGAGACAGAAGAGAGACAGAAAGTGAGAAGTCACCCTCCAGGGGGGATGGCCACGCCACAATCCCTTCTCCTCCATTCTCCTCTCAGGATCTTGGTCACACACATGCGCCTGGCATGAGTTTAAGCCACCAGATCCGAGACTTGAACCATGGTCGACTACATGGGAATTCAGGGACGTAGCCTTAGTGCTAACTGCTGGTCCCCCTCACAGGTCAATTTTTAAAATCAGAAAAATGGGACCAGACAGTGGTACAGTAGTAAAATACTGCTAACCTCTGTGAGGTAGCTCTGTCTAAACAGCTCTCTGGGTATGCCCGGCACTGTGTGTCCATGATCTGGGGCTGGATGAAGCTGGGGCTAGATTGTGGTGTCAAGGTCCTGTTTGGGACGCTGTTACTCGTCTGTCTCTTTGTGTCTCTCTCACTCATAAGAGAGAGAAACTTAAAAGAAATTTTTAAATTAGGGTCAGGCCTCAGACCCGCACTGCCACTCATACAGTTCTGATACCTTATGCAGAATTCCCTGTTGACCCCATTGATAACATTATATGCTACGTACCAGTCACTCGAAAGAACATAACGATACAACGATGATTCTCAACAGACATGGTTTCTGTTCATGGAATATGCAGTCACGTCACAAATAATTACAGAATATTCTAAATAAAAAGAGTTTTGATTAAAACATTGATTTAACATAGTATGTTTTTGAGATTCATTCACATTAAAATAATTCTTAATTTCAATGCTAGGAAGGAGCCACAAAAAAAGGGAAAGGAAAAAAATTATTTTATTTTTATTGCCAGAGGGCATGTGTACCTACCAAAAAGAGCAAGAGAGCATGCGTGGGAGAGAGAACGTACCTCACAACGGGATGCATCATGCCGCAGTCTTTTTTTTGCTCCACTTCCCCCATCCTTTCAGGACACAGGCTACGCACACACATTGGTCTGAAGTGCTTTTCAAGCCACCAGGGCCAGGATTTGAACTGCAGTCAGCCTTGTGGGACTTGGCTCCCAATGCACAGTGCTTAACCACTGTAGTATAGAGTCAGCCTAAGAAAAAAATAATTTCTATTTTTTTTGAGCGAGGTTTTTTTTTTTTTTTTTTTTTTTTTTTTTTTTTTTTTTTTTTTTTTTTTTTTTTTTTTTGCTATAGAATTTGTGTACTTACCAGAGAGACACAGAAAGGCAGAGAGACAGAAAGTGAGAAATCATCCACTGGGAGGATGGCCACACCAGAATCCTATCTCCTCCATTCTGCTCGTGGGATTTTGGGCATGCATGCATATACGTCCTGAGTGAGTTTTAATTCACTGGGTCCAGGACTCAAACCATGGTCAACTACCTGGGAGTCCAGCGATGTAACCATTACACCATCTGCTGGTTCTGAAAAAAAATTTTCAACAAACTGGTAAACCTGTTTAGAACTTTTTTTTTTTTTTCCTGTTAGAAAGCTAGGGGGGTGGGAAGGGGAAGAAAGTCATAGTAAGTGACAGGGCAGAGGAAAAATAGCAATTTTCAACTCTTCCATTATCTAAATAAAATACTACCACTATACATTGGAGTGTGAGAGGTTATTTCCATTTTAAAAAGGAAATGGACTCTCAAGTACATAGAAATAAGTGAGAGAATTGAAATTGCAACTACGTTCAATGTCTTTGCTTTTCATTCAGAAACCTCGCCAATACAATTTCCTTTCCCCATTATCTCTTCAAACCAATTCTTACATTTGACACATTTTTGTTTGCTTGTTTTAAAGAGAGATTTTTGTTCTAGGGCATGTGTGCTTGTCTGAGAGACAGAGAAGAAGAAAGCAATTAATTACTATCCCCGCGACCCCCCAGCAGGATGGCCATGGCACAATCCTTTCCTTCTCCTCCATTCTCCTCTCGGGATCTTGGGCACACATGTACATGCACCCAGTGTTAGTTTCAAGCTGCTGGGTCTGGGACTTGAACAATGGTCAACCACATGGGAGTCCAGTGGCAGTGATTTAACCACTATGCCATCTGCAGGTCCCACGTTTGCCATTTTTAAATGGTTGAAGTTTTAATGGCACCTGTGTGTCTTGGGTGAGCGTTCCTTAGAAGTAGAATAGGAAGTGAGTGTTACATTACTTAACATAATTTATTTGAAAAGTCCTCTCAGGTGAACAGAAGTGAGAAGGCAGGGGAGCTTAAAGGAAAAAGTCTGAGCTGGGTCGTGGTCTATGCTGATCCCTGCCCCCCACCTCCTAGAGCCGGTGCCAGTCAGTCCTTGCTGGAGGGCAGTTTTCCAGGGAAGGGACAGTTGTGATGGACCGATAGCTCTCAGCAACTGGGAGGCAGGTATGCCAACAGGTGGGAGGCTTCTGGATAGGCAGCCTACACCATCAGCTAGGTGTTTATATTTTAGAGCTCTTACATTTCATAGCGTTCTACTGAATAACACCAGTTGAATTTCTCTTAATTCACATTTATGTGTTCGTAGGCTCAATTATGAGCACGTGGTATTGCTAATGAGTCAGTACAAGATTACCCAGAAATTCAATAACTAATGAGCCAGAAAAGCTATTTCATGGGAAGATAAAGGTTAGTTTTGCCTGATTGGTCAGTGACTTATTTGGAATTATAGCTAATGTCTCAATTTTTCCAGTCCTTTAGTTAACACTTATGAAAATGCCTCCTTATGTAATTAAAATGATAAAGCCTCGGTACACTCTATTTTTATATGACTTGTTTACTCTTAATTATTGTGGAGTTTGGCAGTGTGGAGTTCTTAAATAATGTCGCATGGTGTAAAGTTGTGTGTGGAGTTCTTAAGTAATGTCGCATGGAGTCAAGTTGTGTGGAGTTACCAAGTAATCTAGGAGCTTTTCTATCTGAAAAAAGCTTCTTCAAGATTATGGTGTTTAAGATTCTTTTGCCATTTTCTTTTTTTTTTTTTTTCTTTATCGCTGAAGCAAGAATGGACATGTAGTATGCAGCACATTGTATTGTAATAAATCATTTACACGAACCTTTTATTAAAGAAGACATTCGATCAATAGGAACTGAATCAGACCTGTTGGGTTGGGATATGTTGGCTTATGACGTGCCTCATTCTTAATTACATTGATGCATTTTTAGAAAAGGATTTTCTTTCCCTAGTAAGGCATCTGTGCTCCAGGAAATGCAAAGAGCAGAGTTTTAGTTGTTCTCTTTCTGATTTGCTTCTCTCTGGTTATGTTTATACTGACAACTGAAATAACAGAGTTCAAGATCCAGAACAACTGGTTGAATGTTAAATGCAGTGTGTCTCTGCCACTCTTGTCTCTATGAAGGGGTATCAGTATTTTATTTGAAACCATACGTCACTTTGGGTTTTATCCTATGATTATCTAAATTGGGGTCTATGTTTAGCTGAGACAATAACAGCCATAACAACCCACAGTTTAGTAAAGCCACGGATAACTTTAAAAGTCACAGATGAAAGAGATCTGAGGCTCTCTGTTATGTAGACTATTATATGCTTTTGTTTACAGCCACATTTTAGAGGGATATGAGAGTATTTCACCCAGAATAGAATACATGATTACAATTCAGAAAGAAAATATGGAATGAAAGGAAAGAGAACGAGGCTCATGAAGGCAAATACAAATTCTAGCATAGAAATAGGTTTTCATAAGTTAATGTTTGAAAAATACATCAGTCTTCAAACAGTCATTCCTAATGAAGGTAACTTTTAAGAAATTAGATAATTAATCATAACAAATAAAGTTCTATTTCATGGGCCTTTTAAGAAACCATAGTTTATTTATAGAGTTTGGGAGGCAGTGAGTGTATCTTTTTGACCATAGGCACCACTTCTTAAAACCATTGCATTTCTTTGACTCTTAGGAGATATTGACACTGGAGTTTCAGTGTATTTCTTAACCATAGGTTAAGAATACTTTGGACATCTAAAATCAATGTCTATATTTTTAATATATCATTTGGGATCTAGACAATTGAAGAAATTGTAGAAAAAAACTTGTGGGGAAGAATGATGAAAATATATCATATATTTTACAACAAACACAAAGGTAAGAGTAATTTTTATAATTTTAATCTTTGGAGTTAATGGAAGGGGATTTCTTCAAATCTCTGCAATCCACTGATTTTGTTTTTTATTTTCTTAGAAGGTAAAATGTAGCATATTTATTTGAGAAAAAGGTAGTAAAAAAGAATTTCAGTGTATGCTATATAAAAAAAAAAAAAAACTTTGGGAAGTTTGAGTACTACATCTGTACTACCGTATGATAATGAAATCATCTTGTCTATTCAGACAAGCCATGAGTTATTTGGAGAACAAATATTTGTTAATTAGCTGAGGACTTATCCCTTTAAGCACTGTAAGGCTTTGCTTAATATAAAATATGTCATAGCAAAATTTTCTGAGATGCTGCGTGCTTGTGTCTGAGTGTACAGAGGGTGATGAATATAATTCAGGCATCACATTGAGAGCAAAGATTATGAGCCTTGGCATTGAGCAGAGTTCGGATTCTAGTTTTACCATCTAATAGCTTTGGGGAAATTTTTAAATCTTTCTGAGTCTTGGTTTCTTATTTGTTTGTTTTTGTTTGCTGTGTTTATAATGTACAGAGAATGATATTTATCTCCTGAAATTGTTATAAAATTAAATTTGTTTGAACTGGCGCTCACCCATTCCCAAGATGAGTCAGGACCATCACTGTGAAAATCAACGGAGAGATTTGGACTGTTTGGCCATGTGCTAATTAAGACTGAGGCTTTTTTGGAATTCTTTTGTTGCTTTAATGTTTTTCTTTCTCCTTTTGTCATCTGTCCAATATGTCCCTCTAATTTACTGTAAGCTTCAAAAAAATATTAAAAAGAGAAATAAAAAAGATATAAAATAAACCTGCTAAAAAGCCAACTTAAAAAAATGTACTTTAACCACTATGCTGATCGACAAAACAATACTGTCTTATATTGCAAGCTCTGTCCACATTTTGATTTCAATTAAAACAACATTATTTTATTTTTTTGCAAATCAGTTAGTTTATACCTCTCTTTAGTGAAAGGGGGAATGGAGACAGAAAAAGATGTTTCAGAAGAAAGTTACAGTCCACTTGTCACTAGATTTCAGCTTTGCCCAAGTTTTTAGTTTAATTAAGATCTTTTGTGAATCAATAAAAGGTGAAAAAAAGTTTAGTATGTGAGGGAGGGATGGGGAAGGAAAACAAGCAAAAGTACATTTAGTGGACAAAAATGAGAAACTATTTGCTGCTGATAATGTATATAGTAATATCTTTGTCTTGACTGATATGCACAGTATTCGTGCTGGAAAAAGAAATGTTGTACACTGTAAAGATATATGAGTAAATATAAATAAATAAATAAATAAATGGGGAGAAAAAGAATTTGAATCTTCAGTTTTACGTTTCAAATGCTTGATAACCACAGTAGCTCACAGTCACCACAGTGCAGTGGCTAGCACAGAGAAATAGCTTGTTATTGCTGGAAGTCCTGTCAGACAGCACTGGCGTACAAGGTTTAAAGCTCTGCATTTGGGTTGTGGAATTCTAAAGATGGGTGCAATGTGGCTCGTACTTTCATGTAGCTTCAGTCTAGTGAAAGAAATAAGATAGTTTGTAGAAATGTTTGGAAAATATATATTAAAAAAGTCAGAGATGCAAATGATGACTAAAAAACACTGAGAAGTTAGAATAAACAGTTCAGGATAAAAGTGGTAACCAAAAGTCTGAGCTGAAGTCTGAAGCATAATTAATAAGCGTTATTTGTGACCTTCCCAGTGCACAGAGGACGGTAGATAGGAGCCATAGAATTTTACATGGCTCTACCTGTAAGATGAGACAGGGTGAAGGGACAATTTTATTTATAGCTGTAAGAATGCTATGCTGCTCTTTCTTTCTTTTTTTTTGGAGAGGTTTTTGCTATAGGGCGCGTGCGCTCGCCAGACAGACAGAGACATAGAGACAGAAAGCGAGAAATCACCCCCCAGGGGGGATGGTCACATCGCAATCCCTTCTCCTCCATTCTCCTCTCGGGGTTTTGGTCATACACACACACACACACACACACACACACACACACACACGCCTGGAGTGAATTTCAAGCTCTCAGGTCCAGAACTCAAACTGTAGTTAACCATATGGCAATCCAGCAACTCAAACACCACGCCACCTGCTAGCCCCTGGCCTGTAATTTTTAAAAATGTTTTGTAGTTTAAAAATATTTACCATAAATATATATTATTTCAGTAAAACAAATTAAAATGTATTTTAAAATAATCTGGACTTCAGTGAAATTTAATACTTTATTTCCTTATCCCCATCTCTGAAAAAGTTTCCTGACATCCCTTTCCATTCCTGTCTTGGTTACCTCTACCACCCTGAAGCTCTCTCACCTTCGGCTCAAATCTAATGTATTATGCAGAGCTTGAATCACCTTCTTTCCAATCTTAAAAGCTGCCTCATAGTTCTTCTCTTCTCTGTCTTCAAACATACCTCTATATTTTTCTCTTCAGCTTATAAATATACATAGATTCCTATATTAGACACATTTGAATTTATTTTGTCACTTTCTTTTCAACCGAAATTTCTCAACCATTGGTTGCCTCTAATTCTTCATTTATAGGTTACTCTGCAGCTCTGAAATTCATTTTTTCCTTGTTATTAAATTGATACATTTTACAAAGATCTCCAATTATTGTTGTCAATAATTACTATTGTAAATTCCAGCAGATTCTTTATAATCTATTTCTTTTTTATGGTAAATATGTTGACTGCTCCATCTGTTTTGATTGGTCTCCAACATGTATATGTGTATATGTGTGTATATATATATATATATATATGTATATATATATATATATATATTTGCATGTGTGTATGTGTGTGTATATATATATATATCCACATATATTAAATACTTAGTTTATTGTTAACCATTAAATACCATTTAATAAATATTTAGATTATTAAGTAAATATTTCCACAAGAATTTTCCATAGGCAATTCAAACTTTACTCTGACACACATTAATAATCTCATCGCCTCCTCTTCCTCCTTGTGTAGTTTTTCTTCTGTTCAATTGTACTACTGTCTACTCCTTTTTGCCTGACAGAAGCTTAGAAAAAGCTCTCTGTGAGGGACCAGCAGTTGGCATAATAGTTATGTCACTGGGATCCCATGTAGTGGACGGTGGTTCGAGTCCTGGACTTGGTGGCTTAAACTCACTCTGGGTGTGTGTGCGTGTGTGCCCAAGATCCTGAGAGGAGAATGGAGAAGGGATTGCAGCATGGCCATCCTCCCTGGGGGGGTGATTTCTCACTTTCTCTCTCTCTCTCTGTCTTTCTGATGGGCACACGTGCCCTATAGCAAAAACCTCTCAAAAAAAAAAGAAAGAAAAAAGTAAAAGCTCTCTGCACCCTAAGTATATTTGGTTAGCAATGGGTGATATCACCTTAGAATCTCTCCAGTCCAGGGACCAGCAGTTAGCGTAATGGCTATGTCGCTGAACTCCCATGTAGTTGACCGCAGTTTGAGTACCGGATCCAGCGTCTTAAACTCACGCTGGGCGCATGTGTGTGCGTGCCCGAAATCCCGAGAGGAGAATGGAGGAGAAGGGATTGCGGTGTGGTCATCCCCCCTGGGGGGGGGGGGGGGTGATTTCTTGCTTTCTATCTATCTTTCTGTCTCTCTCTGTCTGTCAGGCGAGCGCACGCGCCCTATAGCAAAAACCTCTCCAAAAAAAAAAAGAAAGAAATCTCTCTAGTCCAATCCATTCTTCGTATTCCTACATCGTCTTAGCGCAAGACAAAACTTAGTCCCAAAGCCTCTGACCTTCAATTCTCATCCTTTTCCAGTTCATTCTTTGCACTGCCTCCAGAGTGATCATTCTAAAATTAAATCAGATATATCATTCTCTTGTTCCTTTTCTAATTTTTTTCATTTCAATGTCCTTTTCTGCTGAATCTCTCTAGTCGTTTCTCTCACTTTAAAAAAATAATTACCTAAATAAATATTTTTCTTGTAAAAGCAAAGCAGCACACAGACATTTCAAGGTTTTCACATTGCATAGAGAATCTCCAGAAAAGAATCCAGATATGACACTTTTCTTTTAGTTTATCCTCCTTTGAAGTCTTTCGCAGTTGCTACTTCTATGACTAGATGCTAGGTCGTAGTGATGCTACTTTCTGGGTAAGTTTTGTTCCCAGACAATACCCTTTCTCTTTTACACAATATTCAGAGAGTGATTCAGTATAAATAAAATGATAACTAAATATTAGAAAACATATAATTAAATTTTTTTGGAAGACAATAAGAAACCCAGAAAGGAAATTTATAAGAGCTTTGGTTTTATTATTTCAAATCTTGCTGCCTTCTTTTAAACTTTCTTAGGCCAACTTTTTTTTTTTTTTTTTTTTTTTTTTTTTTTTTTGAGAGGTTTTGGCTATAGGGCACATGCGCTCGCCAGAAAGAAAGACAGAGAGAGACAGAGAGATAGAAAGTGAGAAATCACCCCCCAGGGGGGAGGGCCACACCACAATCCCTTCTCCTCCATTCTCCTCTCTGGATCTTGGGCATGCACGCACACGCGCCTGGCATGAGTTTAAGCCACCGGGTCCAGGACTCAAACCGCAGTCGACTACATGGGAGTTCAGCGACATAGCCATTACGCTAACTGCTGGTCCCTCTTAGGCCAACATTTTACATGAAGAGAAAGCGGGCTTCTAGCATGGCTATTCTGCTGCTTCACTGCATTATGAATAAATGAGCCAAGAACAATGCAGTGCTGATGTTCCTCCCACTGCCTCTCTATTAGCTTTTATTTTTTAAAAATTAATTAATTAATTAATTAATATTTTTACAATTTGACCAGAGAAAGGCAGAGAGAGAAAGTGAGAAAGCAAGCTGCCAGGTCTGGGACTGAAACTATGGTCAGTCATGTGGAAGTCCAGTGCCTTAACCACCATACCACCTGCCAGTTACTCTATTAGCTTCTGGTTGTCTTTGCAGATTCAGATGCCAGGCTCTGATAGAGTTTTCGTATGGATTTACAGTTATGGATACAAGATCCATGTCTAGAAATCCAGTAAGAACCAGGGTTGCAGGCACAGTCCTGGCAGATAGGATAATTTTCTTGCTGATGTGAACATTATGTTTTAGCTTTCTTAGAACACTGATATAACACCGCTTTTAGGAGAATTCAATGAGTAGGACCTGGCCATCATGAATAGAAAAGTTGCTCTTGATAATGTCACCAGAATTAGTCTCAATAGATAACTGTCTTAGTGGGCTAATTACCATCAATAACATCGATGAGAAAAGATTATTATTATTAGTTAATGCCAAATTACTGTCTTAAATAGTTTCCAATATTCTATCGCATTTCTTATGCCAAATAACTCTATACATGAAGTTGGTCAGTTTAAAAATCTGAGGCTGGTCTATAGCCTATCGGTTGAGAAAACTGGATCCCATATGGGTGACTGAGGTTTGAATCCTGGCCCTGTGATTTGAAAAACACAGGGGGAGAGTATGTTTATATGTGCCAAATTCCAACAGGATGGAGAAATGGAGGAGAAGGGATTGTAGCATGACTACTTCCCATTGGGGGTGCCTTTTCTTCTGTCTCTGTCTCTGTTTCTGTCTCTGTCTGTCTCTTTCTCTGGTAATGCAGACACCCACTGGCAATTGAAAAAAATCTGAATATAGGTTTGGGCCAGCTCAGTGACGCCATGGTAATGTGCTGCTCAAAAGAAGCTGGATCCTATATAGCAACTGTATTTGAAGTCCCTACTAGATCAGCCTGAAACCCTGGCATGTTGTATGGGTGCCAATGATTCCACAGGCTGGAGGACTGAGAGAGGGGAGTGCAGCTTGGCCAACTCTGGAGAAGGTGTTCATCTTTCACTCGCTTTTTCTCTTTCCTGCTGTCATGCTATGTACACGTGTATGTGCTCTTTTGTGAATTAAATAAATGAATAAGAAAAATTAAAAAATAAATCTGGAGATAGGTTTTGCAGCAAATTCATATTGGTTAGGAGAGAGGATATGAGGGGCATAAGAATGCCTCTCCAGTGAAAAGTATGTGGTCATTGAGAATCTATGTTTTAGAAAATATTCATAAAAATGCATCATGTTTTATAAAAGAAAATTTGTCCTTATAAACTGAGGCTCATTCTATAAAAAGTATATAAAGCATGATTATTTCATTTCTTTAGTTTGCATGTAGATTAAATCTTTTTTTTTTTTTTTTTCTTTGAGAGGATTTTGCTATAGGGCGCGTGTGCTCGTCAGAAAGACAGAGAGACAGAGAGACAGAAAGCGAGAAATCACCCCCCAGGGGGTATGGCCATGCCGCAATCCCTTCTTCTCCCTTCTCCTCTGGGGATCTTGGGCATGCATGCACACACGCCCGGTGTGAGTTTAAGTCACCGGGTCCAGGACTTGAACTGCGGTCAACTACGTGGGAGTCAAGCGACATAGCCATTACGTTAACTGCTGGTCCCTAGATTAAATCTTTTATATGACAAGCATATCTCTTAATTTATCCTGTGTCTATCTAGTGTGATGTTTATGCTCCTAATAATGATCTTGAAAAACTGTATAGAACTGAACATCCTCACTTTGTTTTCATTCTTAAAAAAAAGTTTGCCACAGGGTGTGTGTGCTTGCCAGAGAGAGTGAGAGAGATGGAAAGTGTGAAAATATCCAAGTACCCCCCTCCCCCCATGGGATATGATCATGCTGCAATCCTTTCTTCTCCATGGGATTTTGGGCATGCAAACACATACATTTGGTGTATTTTTCAAGCCTCTGGGCTGGGAGTTGAACTGTGTAGTTGGTCATGTGGGCTTCAGCTACCTTAACTACCACGATATGGAATGGCCCCTGAATGTCCTCATATTTTTAAAGGCATTCTTCAGTATAGTTTCAATGTTAAGGTTAATTGAATTGTAATAAAAGTCTTTTGCAATTTTAAAATGAGAAATGAGTGTGCTCTGAATTGTAATCTTCATCAACAAATCCATTTTATTGCATCACCGAGCTACAAAGGACCTTTGAAATTATGTAGCCTATTAATTTACAAACTTGTCTATAGATCAATCATATCATCTTGGGAATTTTTAAAAAGAGAATATAGATTTCTAAGACTTAGCTGAAATTGTCTAATATTGAGAATTAGGGTTTTAAAGAAATTTGTTAGATTTTGCTGATCCTGATGGATAGCTAGTTTGGGAAACAGTTAATTAATTTTTTCTAGCTTACAAAAGACCAGGCCAATGTAGGCAAAGTAACTTCTCCAAATACCACAGCAGATATGAGACAATATTTTACATCTCTTAACACCTCAACCAGTGGAATTTTTGTAGGTAAAAATAGATAATTTTCTATTATCTATTAATAGATAATTAGCTACAAGAGTGGGAAACATGCGTTTCAGGGGCCAACAGATGGTGTCGTGTTTAAGGTGCTGGACCCCCACGTGGTCAACTGCAGTTTGATTCCCGGACCTTGTGCTAGAAAATCACAATGGATACTGTGTGTCCTGAAAGGGGACTGGAAATTAAGGGATTGTGGTGTGGCCACCCCCCTGGGGGATGATTCACACTTTCCCACTCTCTGTCTCTCTCTGGCAAGTGCACACTCCCTATGGGAAAATCTTGAAAACAACAACAGCAAAAACCCCAGAAAATATGTGAGTTTCTGGGATTTCAGTATAGTTGGCGTCTTTTAGGATTAAATTTACTCACTCCTCTCTTCAGGGCTATTGGGCCAGATTCTGAGTAAATTATATGTTTGCTTGAAATTTGCTATCATAAATTGAGGTCACACTATTAAAAATATTAACTGTGACAAGAGCAAGCCTATTACTGTCAATAATAATATGCATATTATAATAATATTCTACTTTTCCATATTTCTCTAAGAAATTCCACATGATATTTTTCTTCAACTCTCAGCTTTGTGGTTTTATAAGCTGGATTTTCAAATGACATTGAAATGCAGCATTATGATCTAAAAATATGTTCACTTGTTCCATAATACAACATTTCTAAGACATGAGCAATCACTTTTTATGCTGCTGTAAAGTTACAATGATATTAAATCTGAGCCAAGTCAATAGGTTCGACTAAAGCAGCCATTACATGAATCATAAATCATGACAAAAGACTCATACAGTATCTTGTATTTTTTTATCTTTGAAGAACTATGACTTTATGTAGCAGCTAAAATCAATGCTGATCTTTATTAACTTCTATTAATTGATATTCGTTAATCTTACTCTAGACTTCACTGATTATAACAAGCTCACTGAAACATTTACGTTGTTCAGAATTCAGCTCTAAGCGCTTTTGGTAGAATAGCATGCTAGGCCCTTAAAGAATGATTTGTTTACAATACTAATTATTTACTCACATGCTGAATTGAAATTGCAGTTCTCTCTATGGGAAACCATTGCTACTCCATTATTTACTGGTCCTAGCAAGTACTATTAAACTTTGATAAAGTAGATGATGCTTTTATTTCACCATTGTAAAATGTCTTCTAAAATACAGCACTCTGCAGTTTTTTGCTCTCAAATGAAAGACAGCAATATCTTCGGCCATTCAGCCATCACAGTATGCTTTGAAGCTTTACTATGAGGATCAATAATGTGGTATATGCCAAAGAAGTAGAAGCCTTTGATAATACCAGCTCTGTCCCTAAATAACAGATTCTGATTCTGTGCAACCCATGCAAAATAAAGGGTAGAAATAGAATATTTTTAAGGAGGTTTTCACTCCAAAGGAAACGAGAGGTTGGACCACATCTGTACTGACCCTTGTTCATAATCTTGAATTTCTAGCAACAAACTTTCTTCTCTAGACTCCTATTAAAAATAGAGAGGATATTCTAATTAATTTAGGTTTAATCTTAATTAACTAGCAACGAGAATAATCAGAACACTGATTGGTTGAATGTTCCAGCCAATCAAGTGTTATGAATACTTCTGTATCTATGGCAAACACAATCATTGAAATAAATGCCTGACAAAACTCATCCTTGCTTTACGTTCCTCTCAAACCCTTTCAGGTTCTCTTGTGCTATCTATCATCCTTAGGGTAAAAACGTAGACTAGAAATGACTTATATTTTCAACAGCTGGGTCTGAATTTTTTTCTTTCTTCTGTTTCTATCATGCTGTAACAAAAATGGGCAAAAATAATTATAAAAATAATCTAATCTATTTAAATTTGTTCTGAGATGCTTTATAGATATGTAGAATGACTACATTTCAATTGTTTCAGAAGTATCACATTAGTATTTTTTTTTTTTTTTGGAGAGGTTTTTGCTATAGGGCACGTGTGTTCTCCAGAAAGAGAGAGACAGACAGAGAGTGACAAATCACCCCCCACCCAGGGGGATGGCCACACTGCAATCCCCTCTCCTCCATTCTCCTCTCAGGATCTTGGGCACGCAAGCACACAAACCTGGCATGAGTTTAAGCCACCAGGTCCAGGACTCGATCCACAGTCGACTATATGGGAGTCCAGTGACATAGCCATTACGCCAAGAGCTGGTCCCCAGATGTTAGTATTGATTGTATTTTATAATTATGACTACATATGGAGTTAATTTAAAAAATATATGAAATATATATAAGGTACAAGGAATGAAAATTCAAATATACACTCTGTCCAAAATTTGGTTTTAGAAAATGGTCATTATTCCCTTTGAGATATCCTATACAGTTCTGATTTCCATTCCCTTTTCTCTCAGCTCAGAGGAAATTAAATCATAATTTTTGTGTTTAACATTCCTTTGCCTTGCTTTTTGACTTTTATTATATATCTTTCTATGCCAAAACAGCATATTGTTTAATTTTCACATGGTTCTAAATAGGAATTTCATTGCACACAGTTGTCTATGATTTGATTTTGAGTGTTATTACACATTATGCTCTCAAAATTCATTTTGATTCTTGTGTGAGGATACAGTACAATTGTTCTCACTGTTGTCTAGTATCAACGCAATATGGCTATACCATGATTTACTCTTGGGCTAATATATACTTAGGTTATTTTCATAACTATCCAATCCTATTACATCATTTTTGTTCAAATGCATATGTGCTAGAGTTCTCTAGGGTAAATACATGTTGAATTATGGGGTTATAAGTTCAGCTTTGTTAGAAAATGTCAATTTGTTTTCCAAAATGCTTGAAGCAATTAACATTTACATGATTACTTTATTAAAGTTTTATTCTCATCACATCTAACACTTAGCAGTGTCAGACTTTTCTATTTGCCAATTTTGTGGGTATAAAAATGAAGTTCATGGTGATTTTAATTTTCATTTCCCTGATTAGATTTGAGGTCGAGCATAATTTCATAGTTTATTTGTTGTTTATGATTCCTCTTTTATGATGTGCCTTTTCAGGGCTTTTGTTGCTTTTCAAGGGGAGGGAGGAAGGGTAGTTTTTTTTGTTTTGTTTTGTTTTTTTGAGAGGTTTTTGCTATAGGGCATGTGCGTTCTCCAGAAAGACAGAGACAGAGAGATAGAAAGCAAGAAATCACCCCCCCAGGGGGGATGGCCATGCCGCAATCCCTTCTCCATTCTCCTCTTGGGATCTTGGGCACACACACACACATGCGCCTGGCCTGATTTTAAACTACCGGGTCTGGGACTCAAACCGTGGTCAACTACATGGGAGTCCAGCAACATAGCTATTACGCTAACTGCTGGTCCCAGTATTTTTTTAATAGACTTGCAGAGTTTCTTATTCTTTTTGAGAAGATTTTTTGCTTTAGGGCACATGTGGTCACTGAAAACACACACACAGAGAAAGTGAGAAACCACTCCCCAGGGGGGATAGTCACACACAGTCTCTTTTCCTCCATTCTCATCTCAGAATTTTGGGCACACATGCACCTGGTGTGAGTTTCAAGCTGCCAGGTCTGGGACTTGAACTGTAGCTGCCCATGTGGGAGTCCAGTGTCTTAACCACTACAACATCCTACTGGCCCTAGGATTTCTTTATAAGATGCCTGCTCATCTCTGCATTTGCAATTTGTGTTTTACTTTCTGTATGGTATCTTTTGATGCCATAACATTTTATTAATTATTTCATTTTGTGTGTGTGTGACTTTTTGCATCTTATTTAAGGTGTCCTTCCCTAACTGACAATGTAAAGATAATCTTCTATTATGACTTTTAATAAAAGTTTTATAGCTTGTTTTCACTTTTAAGTCTTATACAACTGCTTTTTTTTTTTGCTATGTGATGTGAAGAGTTCAAGTTTATGTTTTCAAATGATAAACAGTAATCCCAGTACCATTTATTGGAAATACTCTCCTTTCTCCACTGACCTATAATGCTGATTCTGTTGCAAATCAAGTTTCCAAGTATGTGTGAGTCTTTTCCTGGGAGCAGAGGAGCACTCTCTGTACTGTCCAATAGGTTTGCACCTGTACCAGATTATCTTAATTATTATAAATTTATAATACTTCTTAATATATAATAATATAATTCTTTCCAGCTTTTATGTTCTTCAAGCTTATCCTTGGGTCTTTGTATTTTCATATGCGTTTTTAATTTAGCCTTTCAAATTCCACAAAAATATCTCCTTTGCATATTGGCTGATGTTGGTTTTATGTTATTAATTAATTTGGGAAGACAGGATATTCCTACAGTATTGAAACTGGGTTTATTGTTCATGATATATTTTTCTATATTAACTTTTAAAAAGTTTTTAAAGAAAATTACATGAGCATACCTGTAAATATTTTAAACCTCTGTTAAACTTTTACTATGTATTTCACATTTTTGTTCATATTATAAGTGACATTGCTAAAAAGTTATATATTTTTAATTTAGTGTTGGTATATTCTTTTGGGTTTTGTTTATCTGAGAATGTTTCAGCCCTTTCTTCCCACATGAGGGATAATCTTGCCGGGTATAGTATTCTTGATTGAAATTGTTTTTCACTTAACACTGTGAATATATTTTCTCATTCTTTCCTTGGTTGCATTGTTTCCAAGGAGAGGTCCAATGTTAGCCTGATGGGATATCTTTTGAAAGTAACTTGATGTTCCTTTCTTGCCAATTTTAGTATCTTGTCTTTGTGGTTTTGGTCAATCTGGCCATGACGTGCCTTAGGAAAGATCTTCTTGGGTTGAATCTATGTGGGGTCCTTTTTTACCCCTTGAGTCTGGATATTTGAGTACCTTTTGAGATTTGGAAAGTTTTCTTCCAGGACTTCATGGAATACATTATCAATGCCCTAATTAGTTTATTCACCTTCTGGGATATCAATGATCCGTATGTTTGAGCATTTAATTATCTAGTATTACTCATATGCTATTCTCACTTTTGGGTTATTTTCTCTGTCTTTTTGGTGAATTTTTCTAGGTCAGAAGTTCTATCTTCTACATCTGAGATTTGATCTTCTGTAAGATCTAACCTGCCATGGAAATTTTTAAGGGAGGTTTTGATTTCCTGTATTATAGCCTTCATCTATAACAATTTTGTTCGATTCTTTTTATGATGTATATCTCCTCTTTCAGATCATGCAGGAACTTCCTACCTCCTGGAATTTGTCTCTTTTCTCCTGTACCTTCTGGAGTTCATTGTCTCTCTTATCTTACATCTCTGTTAGCTTTGTAACTATGAATATTTTAAATTCTTTATCTGACATTTCCATGAGTTCCCTTGTATTGTCTGACTCCTAGCTAGATCTGGGGGGGAGAGGAGGGTGAAGTCTGAGCAGAGGGTCTTCTGTTTTCCCAATCCCTGAATGGGTCTGCTCAGAACTCAAATGTAGATGGCTGCTGATTAGCTTATTCTGGCTCCTGGCTAGATTTGGAGCCCATCAAAGATTTCATGTTATACTTAGCCATTACGTTTCTTTAAGTTCCTTTCGGTTAGGACAATTTTTCAGATAGTCTTTGTTTTTAATAACCTTGACTGTTTTGAGAATTTTTACTGGTCAGGTAGTTTGTAGAATGTCCCTTTACTTAGAATTTGTCCGATGGGGGCCAGCAGGTAACATGGTGGTTAAGATGCTGAACTGCCACATTGCTAGCCATTGTCCAGTTCTAGTCCTGGACCTGGTAGCTTACTTTCTCGCTTCCCCCATCTCTGTCTCTGGTGAGTGCCCATGCCCTGAAGCAAATTAAAAAAAATATTTTTAAAAGATGAATAAAATTAAGTAAATAATTCTAAAAAAAATTGTCTGATGTTTATCTCATGATTTGACTGGGATTATAATTTTGGGGAGGAAGATCACAGAGGAATAGTGACAATTATATCACATTGTATCAAAGGAACTTATTATCTACATGATTTATGACTGGAGGTGTATACCATCTCCATCTAGCTGAAGTTGTATGCATCCCATTTCTCTATTGCAAAATGATTCTCCCTGGGGGCCAGCAGTTAGCGTAATGGCTATGTTGCTGGACTCCCACGTAGTCGACCGTGGTTCGAGTTTCGGACCCTGTGGCTTAAACTCACACCGGGCATGTGTGCATGCGTGCCCAAAATCCTGAGAGGAGAATGGAGGAGAAGGGATTGCGGCATGGCCATCCCCTCTGGGGGATGATTTCTTGCTTTCTGTCCCTCTATCTCTCTCTGTCTGTCTGGTGAGCATATGCACCCTATAGCAAAAACCTCTCAAAAAAAAAAAAAAAATTCTCCCTCTCCTATTCTGTACTTTCAGAAGGAAGTTATTATGTACAACCCAAACTTCAGAAGTATGAAGTTACAGTCACTCCAAAATTATATTTTCTAATGTTTTTTTTTTTTTTTTGCTGGTAAATAGTAGTTAATATTTAGATTTTTTTTTTATAACTAGGAAACTTGCTGAGTTCTTTCATTATTAATATTTCTTTGTTTTGTCTTTCTAAATGTAGGCAACATCATTTGCAAACAGTATCAGTTTTGGGTTTTGCCTTATGATTCTTATATTTTTATTGCCATATCGTACTGAATGGATGCCCTGCTATAATTCTTTTTGTTTTCTTTTAGAAGTTTTTTGTTTTTTGTTGGTTTATTTTTGCTATAGGACACATGTGCTTGCTGGAGAAACAGAGAGACACTGAGAAAGTGAGAAATCAGCTCCTTAGGGGGAGATGGCCATGCTGCAGTCCCTTCTCCAGTCTCCTCTTGGGATTTTGGGCATGCGTGCACATGTGTGAGTTTCAAGCCACTGGGTCTAGCACTCCAACTGTAGTCAGCCATGTGGGAGTCCAGGGTTTTAATCACCACGCCACCTGCTGGCCCCGCCTTGTTATAATTCTTAACAGAAGTATTGATATTGAATACTCCTGTATTTTTCCTGTTCTATCTGTATATCTGCTTTAAAGTGAATCCCCAAAACCTTGTAGAAGCAGACTTTTGCTATAGGGCTTGTGCACTTGCCAGAGAGACAGAGAGAGACAGAAAATGAGAAATCACCCTCCAGGGAGATGGCCACACTGCAATCCCTTCTCCTCCATTTTCCTCTCAAAATTTTAGGCATACATGCACACACACCTAGCATGAGTTTTAAGCCACCAGGACCAGAACTCAAACCACAGTGGAATATGTGGGAGTCCAGTGATGTAACCATTATGCCATCTGCTGGTCCCAAAAGACAGATTTTTTAAACTGAAGTTGTGGGTTGTATTATGTCACAGTGATTGAAAATTCTGTCTTTCCCCAATTCAGTCGTATTAGCATAAAGCTCTGGCTAACTTACCGAAAGCATAACCACAGATCAATTTATGACATGTGAGGAAGTGCACATTTTTGTGAAACGGTCACCTCTCCATCCTAGGTACTACCTGGTTCTCCTCCATATTTTCCCTAGCTGTTCATTCTCTACCTTATTCCCAAGTTCATACTCTCCTGCCTCTTTAACACAGATCCTGTTCTGATCTCTCTTCTTTATACATTCTCCTCTTGGTATTTTTATAGCTCCATTTCAGCTTATGCTACTGTATTTCTATTTCTTCTTCTAAGAACTTTTTCCAGGCTTTACCCACATATCTTACTGTCTGCAAAATAGATATAACACAGTCAAGTAAACGTGCCCAACATCTAACCTTTTCTTCACCTCCAAATCAGTCCTTCTTCCTGACATTAAATATTTATCCCACTCTACTTCCTCCAGTTACCAGGCTTGAAACCTTGAGATCATTTCAGACTTTTTATTTTCATACACGAAAAAATCATACAGTGCCTGTGCTTTATGGCCCTGGACTAGCCACTGAAGATATCAAAATGAATAAAACACATGCCCAGCCCTCGTGTACAACTCACAAAGTGACCATCTCCAATCCTGTTCACCCTGCCCTGCTATAATTCTCATTTTCATCCACAAACCATTATTTAAAGCATGTTCTTTATGGCCCTGGACTAGCCACTGAAGATGTCAAGATGAATAAGTCACGTGCCCAGCCCTCATATACAGCTCATGGATGAGTGACCATCTCCAATCCTATTCCAACAAAAAGTCCAGAGATCTAGTATCCACATCTTTCCACCTATTTCCTCTATTCAATTCCTAACAACTACTAAGATCCTAACCTGCTTTCATTGGTACTTCAGCTCTCTAAATAGACATTCTGAATATGATCTACATACCAGAAAATCAGCCTTTCTTCAATAATTACAGTTCTAGTAATATTTCTATCTTCCTATCTTCAGTAGGGATCCTTAAAGTTCTGAACCTGTTGTTCAAAGCCCTCCTTCAAAAGATGTCAATGTTTCTTTTTTCAGTGCGCATCACCATTGTCCTCTTAAGATTCCCAAAAATGTAGTCATTAAACTTACAGGCTGCATAGCTTGACAGTTAGATGAAATTTAAAATAGACTTTTTACCTTATACAAGAAATGCTTTTCAGAAAATAGGCAGAGAGACAATCAGCTTTTCTAGTTTTTTCTTCGACAGTGTGCCAATCTGCTCACAGTGTTTAACTCACTAATCCAAGGGAAATCAGAAAGCTGTTTTTTAAGCCTGCTTCTGACCTATTGGAAATGGGAAAGTCTGCTTTTTTGTCTGCCTGCCTGTAAAACAGTGATTGTAAAATGTTTCACTTTTGACTATGAACAGGTGAATTATATTCACTGTAGAGAACCTTGATTTAAAATCTTTGTTGGCTTAATTACACAGATTAGTAGAAAGTCTCCTTTTAAAGTGTTTAAATTATGGCTCCTTGTTTGTAAATAATCATTGGATATCTTTGTGGGGCACAGTATGGTTTTTCATAGGATGCATTAGTGTGTAGTAATCAATGGGAAGAATCTTTAGCTGGAATTATATATGGCCTCTTCTTTCACTGTTTCTCCAAGCAGTTTGTTGCCCAGTGAAAGCACTTATAAATGCAAAACAAATATAGTATTTTTACACTTTCAGAAATCTTTGAGCAATGAATTCTTGGTTACTATTTTGAACTGATGTATTTTCATTAATCTGAGAGGCAATACCAGCTCTCTAGTTCTGAGTGATGTGAAAGGATAAGGAGGTGTTGAGAAAGAAACATTAACTTTAATGTTATATTGTCTATAATTTCTTTTTAACAAAAAAAACCCCAAGGGTTCAATATTTAATAATGTTCTTGTCAAACTTCAGGTAGTTGGATAATTTCTAAATTTGGTTTGGATATGGATTATGCCTCTTCTGTTTCTGTAAACTTAAATATATTAATCTCTCTTAACCTCTGCATGCTCATATGTAAAATGGACATTACACATTTCTAGTTAGTCATGCAGTGTATTGGAGACATTTCTCAAAAGAAGACATACAAGGGCCAGCATGTGGTTTAGTGGTTAAGGCGCTGGACTCTCACGTGTTCGACCGCAGTTCGAGTTCCAGACCCTGCAACTTGAAACTCACACTGGGAGTGTATGCGAGTGTGCCCAACATCTCAAGAGTAGAATGGAGGAAAAGAGATTATGGCTTGGTCATCCCCACTGGGGGGTGATTTCTCACTTTCTGTCTTTCTGTCTCTCTCTGTCTGTCTGGCAAGTGCATACACCCTATAGCAATATTCTCTCAAAAAACCCCAAAAAAACCAAAAAACACCAAAACAAAACAAAACAAAAGACATATAAATGGTCAATAAGCATGTGAAAAATGCTCAATGTCATTAATCAGCAGGGAAATAAATGCAAATCAAAACCACAATGAGACATTATCCTACCCAAGTTAAATGATTATTATTAAAAAGA
The DNA here is from genome assembly GCA_026018925.1 of Tupaia tana. Classification (NCBI taxonomy): domain Eukaryota; kingdom Metazoa; phylum Chordata; class Mammalia; order Scandentia; family Tupaiidae; genus Tupaia; species Tupaia tana. Next base: position 54,372,891 of record JAKSZU010000003.1, read on the forward strand.
CAAATAACAAATGCTGGTGAAAGTTTGGAAAAAGTGGAAGCCTTATACATTGTCAATGGGATTATAAATTAGCACAGTCATTAGTGTGGATTTTCCTCAAAACAGTAAGAAATAGAACTACCTTATGACCCAGCAATCCCTCTATTGGGTATATATTCAGAGGAATTGCAATCCGTATGACAAAGAGATACCTACACCCTCATATTTTTTACTGCATTATTCACAATCGCCAACATATGGAATCAGCCAAGAGAGATGAATGGGCAAAGAAAGCGTGGTATAAATACCAATTCCATTTTTAAAAAAACATACAAAATCTTGTCATTTGAGGCAATGTAGATGAGTCTGGGGGATAGTATGCTAAGTGAAACAAGTCAGGCGCAGAGAGAGAAATATCATGTGTTCTTATACATATATGAAAGCTAAAAAAGTTCACCTCATAGTATTAGAGAGTAGATGGTTACTAGAGGCTGTGAAAAGTAGGGAGGAGATGGAATTAGAAAGATGTTGGTTAACAGATAGAAAATTACGATTAGATAGGAGGAATATTTCTAGTGTTCAGTAGAGTGATTATACTTAGTTATAATTTATTGCATATTTCAAGTTAGCTATAAGACTTTAAATGTTCATAACACAATGTAGCAATAAATGTTTGAGATGCTAGATATATGTTACTCTGATTTAATCATCACCCAGAATATTTGTGTACTAAAAAATTACTTTGTATCCCATAAATTTGAACAAGTACTACATCAATTAAAAAAATAAAATAAAGAATTAAGTTTCGCCTCATAGCCTAATGGTTCAGGGAGTCATATCCCACATGAGCAACTGTGGTTCAAGTCTTGGCCCCAGCAGTTTGAAAAACACACTGGGGCATGTGCCTGAGTGGTCCAAATCCTGACAGGATGGAGAAAAGGAGAAGGAATTGTGGTGTGAACAATGCCCACTAGAGGGTGCTCTCTCCCTTTCCCTCTGTTTCTCTGGTTTGTGTACATGCCCTTTGGTAATTACAAAAAAAAAAAACACTAAAAACCTGAGATAACGAGTATAGAGTGCTTAGCATTATTGGAAAAACTTTGAGCAGACACTCTTCAAGTGTCAAATGTTACAAATTGCTTAATAAATTAAGTGTAAATTCCATACCATTAAACATATGCATAATCTGATTTTTTTAGAAATGTTTGTGCTCACCAGAGAAAGAGAGACAGGGGGATAAAGAGAGAGCCCCCCTCCCACAGCCCCCGTGGGGAATAGTCTCATGGAAATCCCTTCTCCATCTTCCCCTCCTTTTGGGAGTTTGAGCACACATGCACACAAACCATGCAGGTTTTTCAAGCCACCAAGTCTGGGACTCAACCATGCATTTGACCATGTCAGATCCAGTCATCTTGATATGCCATTGACTGGGGCCTGATTATTTCATTTTATATTTATTATTTACATTTAATCACCATACGTCTTTACAGCGTCTAAAACATGGCTTTTTCCCCAGTGGGCCCTGATTTTGAAAAAATTCTTGGTTCAGTTGATTCTTTGAAGAGAAAAATAATATAATCACTTTACATTTTCCATAGGACTGAAAATCTCTGAGCCAAGGAATGTTTTTACTTCCCAGAAATAGGACAAGAGTTAAAAATTTACAAAAAAAATAAAGTGGAATTAGGGTTAATTCTGGTACCAAAAAATTGAGATCCATGCATAATTTTCTCATAGTACACATTTTCCATGAATGTTTTAAAAACCCCTTTTATGTGTGTGTATGTTTATGTGCGTATATTACGTTATATAGAAATGCACCCCCAAAATCATGTACAACTTGATTTTCTTTTTTGGGGGGGGGCGGGGGAGAGGTTTTTGCTATAGGGTATGTGCGCTCACCAGACAGACAAAGAGACAGAAAGCGAGAAATCACCCCCCAGGGGGGGTGGCCATGCCACAATCCCTTCTCCTCCATTCTCCTCTCAGGATCTTGGGCACGCACACACATGCTCCTGGCGTGAGTTTTAAGTCACCGGGTCCAGGATGTGAACCGCGGTCGACTACATGAGAGTCCAGCGACATAGCCATTACGCCAACTGCTGGTCCCACTTTTTTTAATAATTAAATGTATTTTCAGAAGTAGATTTCACCATTTAATTTTCCTTTTTTTATAATATGATTGACTTGGGACTGGTAGGTGATGTGGTGGTTTTTCAGGGTTCTGGACTCCCACATGGCCGACTGGGGTTCGAGTATCGGACCTGGTGGTTTGCTTTCTCACTTTCTCTCTCTCTCTCACACATATACACACACTGTCACTCTCTGGTCAAATTAAAATAAATAAATAAATAAAATAAAGTAAAATAAAAATATTTCTTTTTTAAAAATTTAATTGACTATGCCCTACCACACTTAACAAGTGCATCAGACTTGTGGACTAACATTTGCAATGGTCAGAGATGCAAAACATAGGACCAGAGTCTTAAATGGGGTTCCTTAACTGCAGCATCTTTATAACTTAGGGACTTGTTAGAAACGCCACATCTTAGGCCCCACACCAGCACTACTGACTCAGAACTTCTGTGGATGGGGGCAAATGTTAATCAGTCTTTCAGAGGATGCTGAGGCTTCTGCATTCTAGGAACCACTGCATAGATGTATAAATAAATGAAAAACAACCTTGGGGTGTAATTGTGGGCTGAAGAAAGGAATAATCACATTTTTGCCTAAGGGAAATATGAGATATTAACTTGTCCTTCCTCTGAAAGGCAATGTAAAACAGAGACTTAAACTTTGTTTGAAGAAATTAGGAAGTTTTGTTCAGGAGGAAAAAATGGGGATAAGGTATGACACTATGCCACAGTTAGAGAGCTTTAGAATGCACAGAACAGAGACAGAAGAGATGCCTTCTATTTTATTTAGGTAAAAAATATATTTATATGTTTTCAGACTACAGAGTGGTTAAGCAGAAGTCAAGATGTCAGAAATTTGCTTACCATAAGTTAAATAATTTTCTACCATTATTAAGAGGGCACGATAGAAATCTTTTTTTTTTTTTTTTGTGGAGATTTTTCGTTATAGGGCGCATGCGCTCGCCAGACAGACAGAGACATAGAGATAGAAAGCGAGAAATCACCCTGCAGGGGGGATGGTCACGCTGCAATCCCTTCTCCTCCATTCTCCTCTCGGGATCTTGGGCATGCACGCACACGCGCCCGGCGTGAGTTTTAAGCCACCGGGTCCGGGACGCGAACTGCGGTCTACTACATGGGAGTCCAGCGACATAGCCATTACGCTAACTGCTGGTTCCCACAATAGAAATCTTAAGATGAGGTGAAGGACCTCTATTGTCAAGGTCTTAGGATTTTTAAATTCCTAATTAAAGTGAGATCAAGGAAATGATAAAGTCTATGTTCCAACAATTAAGAAAGGTATAAGTTCTTTAAACTTGATAATTCACTATTTTTGCCTCCACGTCACTGAGAAACATTTAAATAGCTATTCCAAACCATGCAGATTGGAATGGCCCTGCTTTTGAGGTATTTCTTTTTTGAATGAATCATGTGAAGGTCAGAAGAAAACAAAAAAACAAAACGCACTTCTAAGAAACGCATGTGTGTGTTTCAGCCTGAGTGCTGCTTGGAATTGCTGAGCAATTCCTGACCGCCTCAGGGCAGAGCAATCCATGTCACTCCTGAACCTCTGCTGTCACCCTGTCTTGCCTGCTCTGAGGCTTTTTTTTTTTTGAATCAGGAAAATGATCCTAGAAAACACTTGGGAAATAATATCATTCTGACTTGAAGGCATGAATTGTTACTTACATTGTCAAGTCACAAGTGTACGCTAAAAGAGAAGGGTTCAGGAGCTATTCTAAGTCATTCACAGCCCCTGACCTTTTCTGTAAACACTATCACTTCCTAAGGAAAGGAAGCTAAGGTTTGGTTTTGTTCTGTTTATTAATAATGTTTTTTCTTTCCCTTGCCTGTAGTTAGTATCTATCTTTCTAATCAGGGGCAGCACCATCACCAGGGTCGTAAGAACTTTTGGATATTGTTGTTAAAGATTTTGGATTTAAACATGTCTCAGAGGTTGACACCAAATATAGTGAAGTGTATTACGTTAATAATATCCCTCATCATTCATTCATCTACCTGAAAATTCCACGTGTCTGTTATTTTTCTCTTACCAGAATGTTCTTTTTAAAAACTGTTTTCAGTCCTCACCCTATTGTTTCTTCCTTCGAAATTTTGTTTTTCATTTCACTCTTGAACTACAAAATTTTTTTGAACAAACTTTCCTACATCTTGCCTTAACTAAAACTCATTTTCTTTTTTTAAAACGTTTGTCTGTTTTGTTTATTGAAACACACACACACACACACACAGAGGACTCCAACAGAGTCACAATTCCCTCCCCAACCTTCCATCTTACCCATCCAGGATCATGGGCATATCTGTGGGCATGCATGGCATGTCCATGTTGACTAGGAACCCAAACCCTGCGCCTTCCTGGATGGCTCCAGTGTGATGCAGTTGTGCCCCACCATCTGGGCCACTGAGACTTAGCCGTAGCCTCCTCCTGGTTACACCTGTTTCTCAGATGCCCAGCCTATGGAGGCTGCTCCTTCTCCCAACTATCATGTGTGCCGAAAGGTTTCAAAAGAAGGATGGTATCTTCTAATTTCCTAAGTAGCTGCCAAGCCACTGCTTGCCTTTCTATTAGGTCGTTGGGAAAGTCATGATGTATTTTTCTATGTAAAATGCGTCTGAATTTTCCCAATTAAATAAACTGGCAACTCATTATTTAAAAATTGAGATGATATTTACATACGGTGAAGTGCACAGTTGTTAAATACCATTCGAAGCGCTTTGATAAATACACGTAGTCACAGCATAGTATTTTTAAATGTAAACTTCTAAAATAACAAACTCCTTATTTTTCCTCAATTATGCATGGCTCTTTGGTACTTCTGCTTTTCCCCCTTGACCTGGAATACTTCCTTCTCTTGTTACCTGTCAGAAGATACCTGGCCAAGCACTTCCTGGGAATCATGTCCACGTTCTCTTTTAGCTCTTAAATATAACTGTTATGGCACCCATAAACATTAGTGTCCTTGCTAACCTCATGTCTATATTCTCCAGCAGATTGTATACCTTCTGGAGTGATGTCTACTTTAAAAATTTTCTGTGAACATTCAGTTTTTAGTTCCAAGTAGGCACCCAATAAGTATTTACTGAGCAAAAGTAAAAAATAAACACTGAACACATAACTTTCATAAAAAGAATTATTTTGTTTTAACTTTATTAATTTAACCAAACAGGGACAGAGAGAGAGAGAGAGAGAGAGAGAGAGAGAGAGAGAGAGAGAGAGAAAGCAAGCTACCAGGTGTGGGACTCGAACTGTGGTCAGCCGTATGGGAATCCAGCATCCTTAACCACCATTCCACCTCCTGGCCCCTGAATTCCTAACTCTTTAATAGGGCAGTTCAGGTGTGTGGAGCAATGGTGAAGGACATTGATTTGCTTCTGACTACCTGTATACATTGAAATGTCAAAATTCTTCTATCACTGGAATGAAAATAATTTTAGATACCTAGAATAAAAATGTGCTTTATATACATGTGTATATATACATATATATACTTGAATATTTCTCTTGTTTTATCATAATAATAATTATTATGGTTATTATTTCATTGCTACATAATACATAAAATGAGTATGAAAACATTTCAAACACATATTATTTGTGCTAGAGATCATAAGAAACCATATAAGCACACACGACAGAATGACAAAGCAAATCTAACCACCTAGAACAGTTCAGAGCTGCATAGACAGCTGATCAGTATTTGAAAAATGAGAAGGATACAAGATCGGGAAATTAAAACAAGGAGAATTGCATGATTGAAAATGGGATTGATTTAGAATGCTTTCCAAAAGGAGATGCTCACTAGATCAGACATTTTTTATAGTTCAGATCTAGTGGTAGCTTGTTTTTAAAAATGATTCTTTTAAAAGCCTATGTAATCTAACTGATGGAAAAATAATGAGTTGGCAGCCTATTCAAATGGAAAAATTTTGTTAATCAAAATAATTTTTTTTTCTATTTAACATACAGTGGAATTTTGCTGCAATGTATTTTTATGTCTGTTCAACTAAAAATAAAATCAGGATGGAGACTGCAGTTAATTTTTTTCTGAGCATAATGTGAATCTTTAGATTCTGAAGTTCTCTAGCTTTACTTCTGCCATCTGGTGGTTGGAAATATTGGTGTCTTTGCAGCTCGTGAAGCATACACATATATTAGAAGTACCTTGTTTCCCAAGGAATAATTTGCGCTAATTGAAACTAGCATGCCTTTCAATATTTTGTACATAGAATATGGAATATATTTTTCTTTTCTGAATTCTTCAAAATTTATGATGACTTGTTTATTTATTTATTTTTGAAGAGATTTTCACTATAGGGGAGAGAGACAGAAAGCGAGAAATCACCCGCATGGGGGTATGGCCATGCTGCAATCCCTTCTCCTCCATTTTCCTCTTGGGGTTTTGGGCGCTCACGCACATGCATCCAGAATGAGTTTTAAGCTCTCAAGTCCAGGACTTGGACTGATGTCGACTACGTGGGAGTCCAGCAACGTAACCATTAAGTCATCTGCTGGTCCCGATGACTTCTTTTTTTTTTTTTTTTTCTTTTTTTTGGAGAGGTTTTTGCTATAGGGCCCGTGCGCTCGCCAGACAGACAGAGAGAGACAGAGAGATAGAAAGCGAGAAATCACCCCCCAGGGGGGATGGTCACGCTGCAATCCCTTCTCCTCCATTCTCCTCTCGGGATCTTGGGCACGCATGCACACGCGCCCGGCGTGAGTTTAAGCCACCAGGTCCGGGACGTGAACCACGGTCGACTACGTGGGAGTCCAGCGACATAGCCATTACGCTAACTGCTGGTCGCCCGATGAATTCTTTTTAAAATATTTGCAAACAAGCTTTTTTGTTTTTGTTTTTTTTAAATGAAGCTTTATTTTATATTTTAATATGCTCTAAAGATTTTTTATTGATGTTCTTAAATTTGATACAGTTTCAAAATTCAAGGAATTTTTAGGTAACTTTAGAATAAATGACTAGTTTTGGTTAAAATCTTTTCAAGGATAGACAAATGCAATTGAATGCAAACTGTAAAAGCAAAGCACAACGAACAGTGAAGTTGGAGAAAACGGAAAGGTTATTTCTAAGCATTTGGTCCTTTAACTTTTGCAAAGTCCAGTTACTATACAGCTTCCTATTATGCAAAGTATTTTATGCAACAGGAGTTCATAGAGCAGGGAGGGAACTGGAGGATGAGAGACTCCAGATGTTTAAATGATAGTGGAAATACATGTAAGACAACCCAGGCTATATAGTCAAACAAAGGGTCCATCCTTCCGGACTCAGTGTCAAACCTGATTGCTTATCTCCTTTAAGATCCTGATTCTGGCTCTTGACTTCCCTTAAAACATTTCTCTTGGTCTGACAGTGTGGCTTTATGGTTAAGGCAGCTAGATCCTAGTTGGTTGACCCCATGGTTTGAATCTTGGATGAGGTGGCTTGAGAAATATGCTAGACGTGTGTGTGTGTGTGTGTGTGTGTGTGTGTGTGTGTATGCCCAAAATGCCAAAAGAAGGGAAAAAATGGAGGAAAAGGAATTGGACTTTTCAATGCAGTAAAAATTTCTTCTTTTTAGAATGGAGTTAATTCTGTGTGTAGCTTATTTCTTTGTTTAAATTTTTCTAACTGTCTGTGCAAGAAGACTGCTTTGGTTCAGACAAGAACACTTTCAATGTCGATTGCTGTTTCCCTTGAAGCCTCTGGATCTGCAACCCCTTCTCTACTTTTTTTGTTTGTCTGTTTTTGGGAGAGAAGTACATGGACTTTGAAGAGAGAAGTACATGGACTTTGAAACAGGCTATCTGAACTCTAGGCCTAGTGCTTTCTGGTAATTGACTTCACTCAATGATAACAGTCATCGGATGAGTACTCATCTGTAAAAAGGAATGATGAAAACGTATATTTGTGTTTTATTGACACTGGACCTTTATTTGATAATCAGTACATATCCCGTTTATTGAAGTTTTAAAATTAAATTGCTAAAAAATGTAAACAATGTATACATTTTTGTCAATATGGGCTCAATTCTATTTACTTTTCTCTATCACTGGTGTTTGCCAGTTCAATAAAAAGAAAAAATATTAAATAGAAAAAGAGAATATTGTTTGTGAAAAAAAATATATCTTGATCTTTGTGGAAAAACAAAACAAAACATGTATGGTTTATTTAGCCTATGAACGGAGACCAACAGAATATGCTTTAAGGTGAATAATAATAAAACCTTCTCTAAATAGCTACCACCACATATAGCTGCCAGACTCAAATTGAAATTTTACAATTAAAGATGTACCCTTTTTGGGGACCAGCAGGTGGCATGTTATTTAAAGCAATGGATCCCATATGACTGACTTCGAGGTTTGAGTTACAGACCCAGATGTTTGGGAAACAGACTGGGTGCATGTGTCTGTGTGCCCAAAATCCTAAAATGAGAATAGAGAAGGGATTGCAGCATGGCCAGCCCCGTTGGGGGGAGTGATTTATCACATTTTCCCTCTCTCTGTCTTTATCTGTCTCTTTCTATGAGCACATGTGGCCTATGGCAAAAATATGAAAAACAAACAAACAAACCAAGTACCCTTTTTAGATCTTGAAGACACTCCTTCAAAAGGTTCATTTTGGGACCAGCAGGTGGTGGTTAGGGCACTGGACTCCCACATGGCCAACTGCAGACCGAGTCATGAGCCTGGAAACTCGTCTTCTTACTTTCCCTCTCTGTCTCTCTCTGGTGAGTATGTGGGCCCTATAGCTAATTACAAATAATAATAATAATAATAATAATAATAATAAATAAAACAAATAATTCTTACAAAAAAGAGTCCACATCAAAAAGAAAAGACTCCATAAAAGCCCAGCAATATTAGTTATCTAAAGCATCTTAACAGAAATGGAGGAGAGGTAGATGGGCCATTGGCTAAGTATGTGTGGGAAGTAAAAGAAAGAGGGACACCTTTTACTTCATGTTCACCTTCACCTTTTATTTATTCATTTATTTATTTATTTATTTATTTTTGACAGGTTTTTGCTATAGGGCGCGTGTGCTCGCCAGAAAGAAGACAGAGAGAGACAGAGAGACAGAAATCACTCCCAGGGGGGATGGCCACGCCGCAATCCCTTCTCCTCCATTCTCCTCTCGGGATCTTGGGCATGCACGCACGCGCGCCCGGCGTGAGTTTAAGCCGCCGAGTCTGGGACTCGAATCACAGTCGACTACATGGGAGTCCAGCAACATAGCCATTACACTAACTGCTGGTTCCACCTTCCCCTTCTGATTCAATTTTCCTAAGGCTAAGCCCTGTTTGCATGATGCTGTTTATTTATTTATTTTTTTTCCTCAAGAGATTACATGACTTCCTTAACATATCATTAAAATAAGTATCCACCAGGGATATAAATACTCAGATTAGCTTTCCCTCAATATTTTTTAGGCTTTTCCTGAGTTTAAATATTTTTAAAAGGTACTTTTGAATTTGTACTATGTGCCGTTATCACTCTGGGAACCTTACAAATAAAAATATCCCTAACACATAAAATCCATCTATAAACATTTCTGTGAATAACCTTGATATGTTGATGATAGCACAGGAAATTTTCCCTTCCTGTTTAACATATCAGAATGATGATTTTTTTCTTTCTAAAATTATTCCCCACCAAATATATTTTTTTCACAACCAAAAAAATGATGTTTAGGATGGTGACAGGTTGTGATCACAATTTTCTCTGTGCCAAGGATGAATTTTTAAAAATACCACTCTTGCAAGATTGCCAATCATCATTTAAATTTTTTTCTATATATATTCTTGAGAACTAGGTCTATGAAATACAGATGATAAAAAGGCAACCATTATGTTACAAGTGATATTATCTATATCTAGTAAGGTCTTAGAACTTGAATTTCAAAGGGTGTAAGAAGTTGCAAATATGATCCTTTGTTAAATGCCCTTGGATTATCCATTCATTTCTTGCTAGCGCTAAACCAGGAATTATGTAAAGTACTAAATACACAAAGATGAACTTCATGGTAAATAAAAAGATGTAAGTTGTTAAGTGGTTTGGTGATATGTATAAATATTCAATATAAAGTCTGTAAGAAGTTCAAGAGAATTTAAGTAAAATAGTTTACTATGTGTCATAAAAAGGGCAATGTGACAAATTATCTAAAGGGCAAGGTGCAATTGAAATGAATGGCAGGAGCCAGTAATTGGTGTGGTGGTTAGGGTGCTGGATTACCACATGTTGACTGTGGTTCAAGTCTGGACCTGGCAGCCTGAAAATCATGGGGGTACATGTATGTGTGTGCACAGAATCCCAGGAAGAAATCGGAGGAGAAGGGATTGTGGCATAGCTGTCCTCCCTGGAGGGGTGATTTTTTCACTTTCCCTCTCACTGTCTCTCTCTATCTCTGGCCAGCAAGTATCTGCATCCTATGCTAAAAATCTAAAAAAGAGAAAAGAGTGGCAATTTCTTAAAAATAAGAATGAAAAAACTGCATAGACAAGAGAGAGAAAAACAGCAATCAAAAGCCAGCTTAACAGCACAGTGGTAATGTGTTGCTTAAGCAAGACTGGATCCATGTGAATGGGTATGGACTTGGTTCCTGAATTGACCTGTGCACACCAGGTGTGTGTGCACATGATCCTGGCAGACTGCGACGGCTTTGGGCAGGGAGTATTGTGGTATGCCACCCTGTTGATGGTGCCTGTCTCACTTTATTTCTCATGAAAGAAATAAAAACAAACAAACGAACAAATGAAAGGAGCTGATTCTTGAATGAAGGATAGATATTTGACTAACCAGACAGATTTGGTGGGTAGACATATGGCAAAGAATTAGCATTCTGGATAGATGGGGTTGCGTACATAAGAGTTGTATGTGGCATCTGCAAAAAGTTCAAGGAAAATACAGGTATTCTGAAAAAATTATGCATGAATTTCAACTTTTTTTTTTTTGCCAGAGGTCCATGAGCTTGCCAGAGAGAGACAGCTGGAAAGGGAAGAAGAAAGCACCTCTCAATGGGGAATAGTCATGCCACAATCCCTTTTCCATTTCTCCATCCTACTGGGATCTTTGGCCCTCATGCATATGTATCCTATGTGTTTTCCAACCCTTCAGGGTGAGATCCAAATCACAGTTGACCATTTGGGATCTGTCTCTCTTAACTACTGACCTACAAAATTTTTTAGCACCAAAATTGAGGCCAGTCAGGTGGCATGGTGGTCAAAGTGCTACACTCCCACATGGTTCAAGTCCTATATCTGGCAACCTGACATTGGGTATGTGTGCATACATGCCCAAAATCCCAGGAAAAAAGGGATAGTAGTACAGTCATCCCTGTGGGGGTGGGGGTGGTTTCTCCCTTTCCTTCTCACTGTCTCTCTCTGGTGGGTGCACGCATCTCATGGAAAAAAAATAAAAAAAAAAGTTTTAGCACTAAAATAAATTTGTACTTTAATTTCATTTTACACCAACTTCTAGAAGTCCCCTCTTCTCTGATAGAAATTAATATTTAAATATTAGATGACAAAAAAAATAGAAAGATGACATTATATGTGTAATGACTAAGTTTTTTTTTTTCCCATTGGAGTTAACAGTTTCATAAAGGAATAAAGTTATTGTAAAACTGAATCTTTAAACATTTGGGAACCAGCAGTTAGCGTAATGGCTATGTCGCTGGACTCCCACGTAGTAGACCGTGGTTCGTGTCCCGGACCCGGTGACTTAAAACTCACGCCGGGCGCGTGTGCGTGCGTGCCCAAGATCCCGAGAGGAGAATGGAGGAGAAGGGATTGCGGCGTGACCATCCCCCCTGGGGGTGATTTCTCGCTTTCTGTCTCTATGTCTCTCTCTGTCTGTCTGGCGAGCGCACGCGCCCTATAGCGAAAAACTCTCAAAAAAAAAAAAAAGAAAAAAAAACTGAATCTTTAAACATTTTACCTATCTGGTTTGGATCCAATAATTTAAAATGTCAGTAAATTATAAATGGTATGTGCATATGCAAGAATGTATTTGAATGTTAAGGAAGCACATGAGAATGTCTAAATCCTTCTATTCTCTCCTCAAGATAAGTCTCTAAGCTGTAAAATTAACTTTGATATTTTTTATGTTGGAACATGTGAATATATTAGTCTTTTAAAAATTTGGGGGTATATTTTTTGACTTTTATTTAGGAACTGTAGATGCTATGTTAAATGATGAAGGGTTTACATATGAATATACTATCAAATATTTATACATTTTATCATACATAGGAATAAAAAGTCCATTTTATTAATTAATAAATCACTTATAATAGTAAATTACTAAAACCAACCTGAATATTCAGTAATAGTGGAATTACCAAATCAAGGTATATTTATAATTTGGAAATACTATGCAACTACCCGATGCTGATTTATAATAATAATTTTTAGAAAAATGCTTAGGATTAAACATGAAGTAAATACATGAATGAAGGCCTAGTTGCAATAGCATGCTGCTAGAGTGCTCTGCACCTTTGGTTGGGACCATGAGGGAGGCCTGGGTTTGATTCCTGGTCCATCCTAAAGGCCACGCCTGGTAGCTCATACTTTTGAACCCAGAAACTTGGCAGGCTGAGGCAAGAGGCTTGCAAGCCTGAGGCTGGCCTGGTCAACATAGTGAGGCCCTGTGGAGACCCTGTCTGCAAGAGCCAGGCACAGTGGTGCACACCTGTAGCCGAGAGGCTGAGGTGGGAAGATCTAGACACAGTGAGACCCTCTTTTGAAAAACTAAAATAAAAAGCTGAATAAAACATGTTTGAGATTTGTAATAGAAATATTTACATATATCTCTTTTGTGGATACTAAGTCCCCAAAAAAGGAGCTTGAAATAGCAATTTTTAGAGTTGGGACTTGGCAGACAACTTGGCTCCAAGCAGGTACTCTTAGTTATCACTCAACACCGCCTTCCTGGCAAATCACGAAAGTGTTAGTGGTTAAAATTTCTTAACATGCAGTTATAGTTTCTCTTAATTGTTTTCTCCTTGCTTCATATTTTGGCTAAAGTTTCTGTAATTGGTATGTACTATGAGTACTACTGTTATAAACTCATTAGTTTTTAGATAAACAAAGGTATGTCAAAGAAGTTGGTTCTGAATTTAACTAGAATGATTGAAAATTTCTTTTTGTCTTTCTTATCCATGTCAGTTAGTCTTGGAACAAACGTGAACATTATTACTTTTATTTAAGTAATAGACAAAGGCAGATGAGAGGCATCGCATTCATTCATTCATTGTAGTAGCTCAATATATAACAGTTTATTTCCTATACATGACTGGTAAACTCTATAATTAGAGTCTACCTATTTTTTAAAAGAACTATATTATTTATTTTATTTTATTTGTTTATTAGTTTTTAAAAAATCAACCAGAAAGAGGGAGACAGGAAAAGTCACAATGTAAGCTACCAGGTACAGGACTCAAACTGCAGTTGGGCATGTGGGAGTCCAGCACCTTAACTACCATGCCACCTGCTTGTTCCTTGAGTCTACTTTTAATATACATTATGCAAAGAAAACTTGCCTATTGTTTTTGGAAGTCTTTCAGGAGTGATGCAATTTTCTAATAAACTGACCTAATATTTAAATTGACCTTATTATTTAAATAGTTTAAATAATATTTAATATTCCATATTTGGAATATATAGTTGAAAAAAATGTGATAATCACCAGTCAATGACTGAAAATGACAAAACTAGGCCAAATTATGAAATGCTAGTTGCACCTTGGACATAATATAATTAAACTTCAAAATGATCTTTTCACATATAAATTAATTAAAACCCCAAGTCTTGTGTGAAACAATGTTTACAGGTAATCAGTAGCAAAATTAAAACAAGATTCTATTCGTATTTAAAAACTTCCAAGTCAATATTCTTTTTCCTCTGTAGTATTGCCTCCGATTATTCTGAATTTTTCTTATTTGTTTGAAAATACTTTAATAATTTATTTTTCAGTTTTCTAATATAGACATTACAACTCTAAATGTAAATGCACTCATTAAGTATAAAAGGAATCCTAATGAAATCTTTACTACTTTGGGTCATTTTGAAGTCATATGATGTTTTGATATTCTCTATTGTTTACAGCTATGTTGAGTGATTTTACAAAGTTCTTATGTGATATAAACATAAGTGATTTAACATATTTAATGATGAAATTTAACATATTTAATGATGGAATGTATAAAGCTATAATATATGTAATTCTTTAGTTAGATATCAGATTAAGGTTATAATTGGAGACACAGAATGGTTCCGAATGTATTTCATGGGATTTTTTTTTTTTTAAGTTAATACAGGGCCCAGCAGATGTCATGGTGGTTAAGTGCTGGATTCCCCCATGGCCAACCATGGCTCAAGTCCTAAACCCAGTGACTTGAAAACCATGCCAGGCATTTCTGCATGTGTGTCTAAAATTCTGAGAGGAGAATGGAGGACAAGAGATTGTGGTCTAGTCATCTCTTCTGGGGGGTGATTTCTTACTTTCCTTACCTCTGTCTCTTTCTCTGGTGAGGGCATGTGTCCTACAGTATAAACCAAAAATAAATAAATAAATAAATAACCTCGATAACAATTAAAATAGATATTTAAAATTTTCTTTTAAAAATCATGTATCTTTTCTTACTAATGTGAGGATTCTATAATGATATTATAATCTGTTTCAATTTGAAAAACCGAATATTTCTCACATTCTTTAAACTAAGTGCTGTGATAAGCATTGTGGAACTGTTCCTTATGCTACTTCCTAATATAGACCAATATATCATGTCAAAGAATAGTTTACTAAAGGCAATTTGAGGGACCAGCAGTTAGTGTAATGGCTATGTCACTGGACTCCCATGTAGTCAACCGCAGTTCGAGTCCTGGACCTAGTGGCTTAAACTCACACCGGGCACATGTGCGTGCATGCCCAAGATCCCGAGAGGAGAATGGAGGAGAAGAGATTGCTGCATGGCCATCCCCCCTGGGGAGTGATTTCTTGATTTCTGTCTCTGTCTCTCTCTGTCTTCCTGGCGAGCGCACGCACCCTGTAGCAAAAACCTCCCCCTCCCAAAAAAAAGAAAAAAAAAAGCAATTTGAGGAAAAGGACAATAATAAGCAATTTAGGAATCTATAAGAATTTTTCGTGGTCTGACTTAATCCACAGGCAAAATTTTAAATATCCATTGTAATACTGCATATGCCCTGGATAATACTTCATAAATATTATTTTGCTCTGATAAGAATTGAAAAATATTAAACAATGGTGTATTTTATTTTTTTCTCCCTGACTAGTCTCAGAGTACTATTTTTCCAGGTTGATAGTTAAGTGCAATTATATGTTTCAGCAAAAGTTGTGTAATGTAAGTTTGACTACTTATAAAAATTAAATATCCAACAAGGGTAAGTTTCTGAATAGAGTTATCCCAATATGAGGAGGTGAGTCAAGTAGAGAACAGAGATAAAGGCAAAGAAGTGAGGTTCATTGCCTCAAGGGTGCGACTGGTTTGGAGAGATTATTTAGAGAGAGCATAGAGAAGACCAGAAAAGTGATACATGAACTATGCTTGGAAAAACCAGAAGTCATATGGGTAGTATGAACACTAAGGAAAAACAATATAGTGGTTTGATACTCAGTCAAGGATGAAAAGTATTCTAAGAATAGACTTAGAGGAAACAGGATTAAACTAAAGGTTAGTCATGATTTAGGCAATTAGAATGTTACTATTGACATGGTTTTTGATGGATGAAGACAGATTGCTGGGGATTTAGTACTACAGGAGATTTTAGAAAGTTCTAGTCTTCACAGAGAGAAAGAACTAGTTTGATGGTGATCTTGGGTTGATTTAGGGTAAAAGAGAAGCAAATATTTTATTTTCTTTAGAAGGAAGAGTCTTATTTAGTTATAAAAGGCAGAAAAAAACATGTGGTAGCTTGTCCTAGCTGATCTTGGAAAATACAGGCATATTTCTCTTATCTAAATTTGAAGGTAGAAAAGGATGACTGAATATAAGAATGAAAGCAGAGGAAAGATTACCCTGTAAGATCAACTATTTTATGATGGTATTATGAGAATAAAATAAGTGTTTACAGGGGCCTGCAGATGGCATGATGGTTAAGGCATTTGGATTCCCACATGACTGATAGCAATTTGAGTACCAGACCCAGTGGCTTGAAAATTATGCTGAGTACTTGTGCCTGTGTGCCTAAAATCCTGAAAAGAAAATGGAAGAGAAGGGATTGCAGTGTGACTATCCCCTCTGTGGGTTATTTCTTATTTTCCCTTTGTCTTTCTCCTCTCCTGTGAGCACATGTGCCCTATGGCAAAACCTAAAACAAACAAACAAAACAACAACAACAAAACCGAAAGTGTTTGCAGATGGTGCTCAAGATTTTGAATAACTACTTTGACAAGGAGCTTATGGCTGATTGGAATGAAAAAAATCGGGGACCAGCAGTTAGTGTAATGGCTATGTCGTTGGACTCCCACGTAGTGGACCGCGGTGTGAGTCCCGGACCCAGTGGCTTAAACTCATGCCAGGCGCGTGTGCGTGCGTGCCCAAGATCCCGAGAGGAGAATGGAGGAGAAGGGATTGTGGCGTGGCCATCCCCCGGGGGGTGATTTCTCACTTTCTATCTCTCTGTCTCTCTCTGTCTGTCTGGTGAGCGCACGTGCCCTATAGCAAAAACCTCTCAAAAAAAATAAATAAAAGAATTAAAAAAATCAAATTCTGGACACATTATGAGAAAATTCTAGAGAAAATCTTATATCAGTGATGAAGTCAAAAAGCAAAGCTTTCTGGTTCTTCCTAGCAATGCTCAGTGGTCTAAGGCTTGGAGTGGATGAAAGAGATGGTTAGATTTTTCTAGAGACAGGATTATCAGGATAGTCATGGTGAAAAGACAAATAGACCAACAAGTTATAAATTGAGCTGAAGGAGGAGGGTTCCAGACAATTTGAATTAAACAATAGGTATCAGAAAGCCATACCAAAGGTTGATTCAGGAAGCCTTTGAGGCTTTAGGGTATTGGTCCTAATTCATTTTCTGTAAAGTTTTATTTCTATCAAAGTTTAATCAGGACTAAGCTGAACAATTTGATCACTACTACTCTATTGTTTGTTTCTATAAACACAGGCCAAAGGGAATAAAAAAATATCAAGCTCAAAATGACATCCATAGTCCAAAACTTAGACTATTCTATCTTCATGGTTGAAATAAAGTAATGATGTAAGGTTATATTTTATCATAGAAATATTCACAGTAAGTTGAAAGGCTTAAAGAAATTATAATAAAACTTTCTTAGAAAATTATTAGAAAATCCTAATCACTAAAAAAACAATAAATCAATGGCTAAAGTTACTTTTGGGTAAGTAAATAAAATGAAGTTTTATTCTCTTTTTTACTTAAAGAGACAAAAGTGGTGTGCTATAATGATAGTTTTTATTGTTGTTGCAAGATTTTTGTTATAAGCCACATGTGCTTGCCAGAGAGGCAGAGAGAGAAAAAGTGAGAAATCACCCCCGCCCCCGCCGAGGTGGTTGCTGTATAACCGCAATGCCCTCTCCTTCATTCTCCTCTCATTTCGGGAAGGCATGCACGCGTGCTCAGTGTGAGTTTCAAGCTGCTGGGTCCAGGACTCAAACTATGGTCAGTCAGGTCAGTCATGTGGGAGTCCAGCTCCTTAACCACTATGCCACCTGCTGGTCCTGTTACAATAATCTTTAAAATAGCTTATTTTAGCGTTAAGTGTGGCCTGTACCAAGCTGGAAATATTGTTTTCCAACGTTAGCCATCTGTTTATGTTTAATTCAATGACATTTATAATGAATTAACCTAAATAGTTTAATATTATGCATCTCTTATTGAGCAAGAAAAACTGTTCATAATGTACTTCGCTTCTTGGCTTTCTCACATTTATTCTACTATGTTTTATGTAATCATCATAGATTACAAATAGAAAAACTATGTTTATTTCAGTCTTTGATAACTTGCTAACATTTAAGAGTTTTGATATTTGACCTCTAAAGCTGTTGTGAGGACTTAAGTTCAGCTTTGAGTTGGAGAAAGTAGGCATTGGAATTTTAAATATTCATCTTTGTTAATTTTATACTATATGTAGAAGACAGATTATCATTATAAACACTAAAGGAAATAATGATTGTATAAATCCCCATACTCCGATTCTTATCCCTGGGTAATGTGATAAGCCTAAGTATAGTGGCCTATAAATGCAAATTTCAAAGACCATCATAAAAGAGAAATGGAGAAAAATGGATTTTCTCTTCTTAGGTGCAGGACACAGAAGCAACAGTCTCTTCCTACCCTCCTAACATAAGGGAGAAAAATCTTTACTTCTTAGACGTGGATGGGAAGAATCCTGTGTTCGCACTCAAATATTTTATAATATAAATACATCTATCGCTCCAAGGGCCAGATAAGATCCAGTGTCTCTGGATTTTATGATCTAAAGATGCCTCCAAGTTCCCAAGACTCCTTTCCCCTTGAAATGTAAATTTGTGCTTCCAAAATTAGGTCAGTCTCTCTGGAGTCCTCTCACCATCTATATACTTGTAAATTAACTTTCCAAGGTTTGCTATTAACTGAGGAAAAATTTTCAGAAAGCCCCATTTCTACAGAAAAAAATATTGTCGTTCCCTATGTTATCTAGGGCTATTTTAGAACGAGGTGATAGGAAAACTGAGGAATCAAGTAATAGATAAAACAGAACACAGATGTGATGTCCACTTAGCCAGGATGAGGGCTAGAGTAACTTTCTGACAGGTGACATATTTAGAACATGACTCTGGGTGAGTCCAAGGACAGATTTGGGGCCCAAATCCTCTAGTGAGAGAGGCTGGCATTAGGTGTACCAACTCAGAGGACGAGTTTTTGTGTCCAGAGTGCAGAACATTTTGTTTTAGTTTTTTTTTTTTTTTTTTTTGAAATGTATAAAAAGAAATACTATCAAAAATAGGATAAGGGCATTTTTTTTAGGTTATGAAATTTCTAAATTATATACTAGATATGGGTCATTTTTTATTAATTTTTTCAGCTCTTACATAGCATTTCCTATTAAAAACTCATGTCTCCCTTAAGTACTAGAAAATCGAATTTTTATTATTTCTTCAATACTTCTCCTTTGTTTTTATTCTCATTTTTTGAGGAGGTCTTTACTTTTTATTTCTATGTTTAGATTTGTATATAAAGTACTTTTTTTTAAAGAGATTTTTGCTATAGGACACATATGCTTGCCGGAGACAGAGACACAGAGAGAAGAGAGAGAAAGTGAGAAATCACTCCCTGGGGAAGGATGGCCATGCCATGTCCCTTCTCCTCCATTCTCCTCTCAGGATTTTGGGCACCCACACACACAGGCCTGGAGTGTTTCAAGCTGCCAGGCCCAGGACTCACACTGTGGTCGGCCATGTGGGAGTACAGTGCCTTTACTACTATGCCACCTGCTGACCGCAAAATGTGCTATTTTGATACATGTATATAGTATGTAATGATCAAATTAAAGTAATTAGCATATCCATCACCTAAAACATTTATTATTTCTTTGTGGCGGAGACCATTCAGGATCTTTGTAGTTGCTCTCTTCAAATAAGTGATTTGTTATTGTTAAGCTGTTGCAACCCTGTTGGGTAATAGGAGGCTACAACCTATTTCTTCCATGTATAACTTTGTACCCCTTGATTATTCCCCTCCTCGCCTTCTTCCTATCCTGCCCTATCCTATCTTTCTCAGAATAGAATGGGATTACTCTCCTATGAGATCAGTTTTCATTAGATTTCACAAATGAGTGAGATTACACTGTATTTTTCTGTGCCTGGATTTTTCACTTAACATCATAATTTCCAGATTTATCTAGGTTGCAGATGAAAGCATTTCATTTATTTTAAGACTGAAAGTTTGTCATTGCGTATGTATACTA
This sequence comes from Tupaia tana, assembly GCA_026018925.1. Classification (NCBI taxonomy): domain Eukaryota; kingdom Metazoa; phylum Chordata; class Mammalia; order Scandentia; family Tupaiidae; genus Tupaia; species Tupaia tana. The sequence continues at coordinate 54,392,949 of JAKSZU010000003.1, forward strand.
TATTTCTTGATCCATTTGCTGGTGGACACTTCGGTTACTTTCATAAGATAGCTATGGTAGAGTAGGTCTCTAATAAACATGTGAGTGTAGCCATATCAATATGCTGGTTTCAATCCTTTTGCATATATATTCAGTAGTGAGAGTGTTAGATTATATGGTAATTCTATTTTTAGATTTTGGAGGGACTTCCATATTGTTTTCCATACTGGGTATATTAATTTACATTTTCATCAAGAGAATGTAAGAGTTCACCTTTCTCCACAGCCGCACCTTCATTTTTTGTTTGCTTGTTTGTTTGTTTATAGCCATTCTAACTAAGATGAGATGATGTCTTATCATTTTGATTTGAATTTCCTAAAGATCAGTGATTTAAGCATTTTTTGTTCATGTATTTATTGGCCATTTGTAGCTCTTCTTCGGAAAAAGATCTGTTCAAGTTTTTTCCCAACTTTTTGATGGAATCACTTCTTTTTTTTTTTTTTTTTTTCCTATTTGAGTTGTTTGAGTTTCTTACATATTCTGGCAATTAACCCTTATCAGATTTATAGTTTGCAAATATTTTCTCCCATTCTTTAGGTGGTCTCTTTATTCTCTTGATTATTATTTTGTTTTCCTTAAGAGAGATTTATTTTTTCCTACAGGGATCATGTGCTCACCAGAGATGCACAGAGAGACAGAGAAACAGAAAGTGAGAAATCACCCTTCAGGAGGGATGGTCATGTTGCAGTCCTTTCTCCTCCATTCTCCTTTTGAGATCTTGGGCATGCACACACACATGCCTGATGTGTGAGTTTTAAGCCTCCAGGTCTGGGACTTGAACCACAGTTGACTACTTGGGAATCCAGCGATGTAGCTGTTATGTCATCTGCTGGTCCCTCTCTGTTGATTATTTCTTTTGCTGTGTAGAAGCTTTTTTAGTTGCTGTAATTCCATTTTTTCTATTTTGTTTTTGTTGTCTGTTCTTTTTGGGTCATGTCCAAAATTTCTTTGCCCAGACCAATGTCATAAAGCATTTTTTCCATTTTCTTCTACTAGTTTCAGATTTCGTATTTTAATCTTTAATCCATTTTAGGTTGATTTTTGCAACTAGTGAGAGATTGGTGTCAAGTTTCATTCTGCTGCATGTGAATTTCCAGTTTTCTCAGCACCATTTGTTGACCATACTCTCTTTTCCCCAGTGTGTGTTCTTGGCACCTTAATAAAAAAATCACTTGGCAACAAATGAGTAGACTAATTTCTGGGTTTTCTATTTTGTTTCATTGGTCTATATATCTGTTTTTACTCTAGTACCATACTTTTTTTCCCTGTTGCTTTACAGTTATGTTTTGAAGTCACATAATGTAATGCTTCCTACTTTTTTTCTTTTTGTTCAAAATTGCTTTGACTATTGATGATCTTCTGTGTGTCTATACACATTTTTGAATCATTTTTTGCATTTCTGTGAAGTAGGCCATTGGTGCTTTGATGGGGATTGCATTGACTCTCTAAACAGATTGGTTTGAGTAATATGGACATTATTTAATAATACTAATTCTTCTGATACATGTATATAGATTATCTTTCCACTTATTTGGCTCTTCTTGAATTTCTTTCATCAATGTTTCATAGTTTTTATTGTAGAACTCTTTTACCTCCTTGGTTAGATCTTTTCCAGGACTTTTCTTTTTCTTCTTTCTTTCTTTCTTTCTTTCTTTCTTTCTTTCTTTCTTTCTTTCTTTCTTTCTTTCTTTCCTTCCTTCCTTCCTTCCTTCCTTCCTTCCTTCCTTCCTTCCTTCCTTCCTTCCTTCTTTCTTTTTTTTCTTTCTTTCTTTCTTTCTTTCTTTCTTTCTTTCTTTCTTTCTTTCTTTCTTTCCTTTCTTTTGTAATTATTGCAAATGTATGTTACATTTTAAAATCCAATTAATTAGATGTGTCTTCTTTTATTTCTTAATTTTTTTCCTTTTGCTCTTTCTTTTATATTCTGTAATATTTCTTTGGCTATTGTTCCAATCTTTCTAATTTTAAAAGTTCTGCAAGTATATACTTATATTCTGAAATCTCACTATTATTCTATTTTTCATGTTCTTTTTCTGTTTTATGAATTGGATATCTTCACACATATCTGATGATAACATTTAGATTTTCATTTTAAAATATTTTAAAAATGATCTGTTTCTTTTAAGGTTATTTATTTATTTTTTTCTGTTTGTCCTGTTTAGTGCTCTTCCATATTAAAGCTTTTTTCAAATGTAATAAGATCTTGGCTATCTTTGTTTTTTTCTTTTCTAGAAAGATTTTTGCTATAGGGCATGTGTGCTTGCCAGAGAGACAGAGAAAGACAGAAAGAAAGGAAATGAGAAATCGCCTCTCAACCCACCCCCAGCCCCTCCCCCTAGAAGGCATGGTCATGCTGAAATCCCTTCTCTTCCGATCTCCTCTTGGGATCTTGGGCATGCACACACACATGCCTGGAGTGAGTTTTAAGCCATTGAGTCCGGGACTCAAACCATAGTAGACTACATGGGAGTCCAGGAACGTAATCATTACACCATCTGCTGGTCCCAACCTTGGTTATATTTCTATATTTGACAATAAAAAGTGTAATTGAGGACTGCAGAAGGTAGGTGGGATTTTCTAACAGATAGCTTCCATTTGGAGGGGATGATGCAGAGTCAGAGATTCTGATTATGGCCCTAAAAAAGGTACACTTCCTAGAAGGAGGGAATTTTTGTTCCCTCTGTAGTGCAAACTTCTTCACACATTTCCCTGGTTCTTTTTTTTAAGAGAGATTTTTGCTGTAGGGAACATGTGCTTGCCAAAGAGATAGAAAGCAAGAAATCATGTCCTGGAGGGGATGGCCATGCCACAATCCCTTCTCCTCCATTTTCTTCTCCGGGTTGTGGACATGTATACACATGCACCAGGTGTGAGTCTCAAGTGAACAGGTCTGGACTGAACCATGGTTAACCATGTGGGCGTCTGATGCCTTAACCACTACACCACCTGCTGGGCCCTCAAGCCACTTTTTAAAAGAAAGATTCGTGGTGATTTTATTGTATTAAAACATGTGACTATGGCCAAGTGTTGAAGTATTATTGCAGAAAAAAAGCTTCCTTGTAAACTTAATGACTTCCATACCCTAGCCCTCATTCAGGCCTTCTTTAACTTACAGTTTCTAAATTCCCAGTTTCTCTATTTTTTCCCCTTTACTTTTGGCCTCTCCAGTTGAAGCTCTCCCTTTATGTGGAATTTTCCTTGGCTCATATTCAGCTAATATGATTTTCTCTGCAATTGGTCTTCTTTGTTTTTGTTGTAAACTTGCACATGGAAAAGCCCCCATTCGTGCTTTTGTCTTACTTTGGATGTACACCATTTTATTCCTTTTCTATCATTTTTTGTATGTTTTATCTCAAAGTTCTAAATTTAATTACACATCCTAAGCTAGGTACTAATCAAGGTTAACTTTTGTAGCTAAGAAAAAGTATCTATGAGATGCTGTGTGAAAGGATTTAAGAGGGAAGAAGCAGAAATGAGAAGAAGGCTAGATCTTTGTAATCTTAGTTTTAAACAGAATTTCATTTGGCCTTAAAAACAAAGAGAAAAACAAACAGAACTCTAATAAGCAGTGAATAGGATGAAGCCAAATAGAAAGTCATGTTTTCAATTCAATGTAACATGTGACTACTTTAACTATGGTGGGCTACTGGTAGCATGGTAGGTAAGGTGACTGGATCCCACATGACTGATTGCACAGTTTAAGTCCTAGACCCAGTAGCTTAAAAAACACACCAGATGCTTGTGTGTGCATGCCCAAAATCCTGAGAGGAGAATGGAGGAGAAGGAATTATGGTGTGCCTCCCCACCAGAGGTATTTTCTTTCTCCTTTTCTTTTTCTTTCTCTCTCTTGTGAGCACACATGCCCTATAGCAAATTAAAAAAAAAAAAAAACAAAATAAAAAGCAAAATAGGTAGCCAAATAATAAGCTAAAATAATCTCCACAGTAGATAATACAGGGAACTGTCTACTATGAGAATCTTGTAGGTCATTCCTGTTGTCTGAAAAGCAGCTACTTTGAGTTTCACAGTTGAGTTTCTGTGATTATCTAATTTACTTACTTTCTTGGTATCAACAATTCCTTGGGTCCACTTAGATGTTACAGGTGTTTTTGCTGATTATTCATCATATCAAATGATGGAACAAAGCACTGTAATCAGAGTCACCGTTGCTCCACATTTTAGAGGGTCTACTTAGTGTCTGTGAGAAATCCTTAGATTAGGGTAATGCTTTCTTTATGGCCTCAAAAAAAAAAAAAAAAAGATTATTAGTGATTTAAATGGACAATAGACGATTCATTTAGACATCCTGGGTGTCAACAAATAATGGTTTGGTTCTCTGCATGGTAAATCAAAATGTACTTGGGATAAATGGTTTGTACTACAAAATGATAAAATCTGTGGTTTATAAAGTACTTTATAATTAAATTTCACACTCTATAATTAACACAGACCGGAGATGATTCTCTAATTGTGGTTATTAAGTAAAATGAAGTACTTTGCAAAATGAGAAATATTTTGGACTTGCTATAAAAGATTGATGTAAAAAAAGTAAAACATCCATATAGTTTTAAATTCATAGTGCTACAATGATGATAATGATGATTTTCATTGAAGTTTAAAATAACAATCAAAAATAGTTTTACAATTCATAAAAAAAAGCTATAGCACTCCACTATCATCTTTCGTCCTCCAGTATCTCCTCCTGTGGCAGTTAATAAGATAATATAGATGTACATTATTCTTTTAATTTTTATCTTAAATGCATATGTGTATATAATTCTTAATGAAATATGATTCACATGTCACAAGATCCATCAATTTAAAGTATATTTCAGGGTTCATAGTTTATTCATAAAGTCTATCACATAGTTCAACCATCATTATTATCTAACTCCAGAACGTTTTCATCACCTACACCTGTTCTTCCCCCAAAACATTTAGTGCTCCATAAGCTGTCTCCCCCTCCTCTGTCGCCATGGATTTGCCTTTTCTAGACATTTATATATGTGGAATCCCACAAAATGTGGCCTTTCCTTTCTGGGTTCTTTCACTTAGCGTAAGGTTTTCAAGGTTCATTCATGTTGCAGCACGTATCAGTATTTCATTTATTTTCATAGCTGAATAAAAATATTTCATTGTATGGAAATACCACATTTTGTTTAGCTTATTGTCAGTTGAGAGAACTTGTCTATTTCTGCTTCTTGGATATTATTGAGTAATGCTGTTATGAACGTTCATATATAAGCTTTTGTGTGAGTATGTATTTTTAATTCTCTTGGATATATACCTAGGAGTAGAATTGCTGGGTCAGGTGAAAGTCTATGTTGGACATTTTGAGGAATCACCAGACTGTTTTGCACAGTGGCTGGTCTAGTTATAGCCTAGTAGAAGTGCTTCAAAGTAGTGCATGAAAGTTCATATTTCTTCATAGCCATCCTAATGGATAAGTAAAATCTCATTGTGATTTTGATTCGTGTTTCCTTAATGACTACTGATATTGAGAATGTTTTTCTGGTCCCTATTGGCTATTTGTGTATCTTTTTGGGTGACATATCTCTTCAATTTCTTTTCCCATCTTTTAAAATGTAATTCTTTGTTATTTCTTGTAGCTGTTGTGTTACATGAGTCTTTATATATTCTGAATGCTAGACCCCCATCAAATATATGATAAAGAAATGTTTCTCTTATTTTGTGAGTCGTCTTTTTCTTGATAGTTTCCTTTGATATAGAAATGTTTTTAATTTTGATAAAGTATAATTTATTATTTTTTATGATTTTATATATTTAAGTGCCACATTTGAGAACCTGTTGTCTAATTCTAGCTCACAAAAATTCGGACTCATTTTCTTCTTCGAAGAGTTTAATATATTAGATCTTACATTAAGGCATTTGTTTTATTTTGAGTTAATTTTTGTATATCATGTAAGACAGAAATAAAACTTTATTCTTTTGCTTGGCTGGCTAGTTATCTTACCACTATTTGTTGAAAAGACTAGTATTTCCTCCATTTAATTTTCTTTGTCAAAATTAATTAAAGCATTACATAGTATTTTAATTCTAATGTAAACCTTCAGAAAACCCATATCACTTTTATTTTCTATCTTTTCTATTTGATTACTTTCCCCTTTCTGGAAGTTCAATTAATTCTAAATGTTTTGAAATTCTATTATTAATGCATTGGTCTAGGACATTTTTAATTCCTTTTTCTAGACCTTTATTTTGACATTCTATGGCAATTTAAAAACATGTCTACGAATGTTTGACACTTTTTCATTCAAGAGGTGGAGTCTATGACCCAGATGGGTCACAGACTTTATGTGGGCTAGATTACATGATTCGTTCATAACCTATCGAGTCATTGTAAATGATGTTGTGTGACCTTTCAAGGCTAAGTCATTAAATGGGATTCAGCTTCCATATTGCTTGTGGAAGCACTTAAACTAGTGGCTTGAGGTACCATAGAAGAAATTTAACTGTCTTGTTATTTCAGTTTTCTATAGAGGCCAGGTCACATGGAGAGGCAAGATGTAGTCCTTATGACTTCAGCTAAGGTCACAGATGAATCCCAGCATCAGTTGCCAGATAGATGAGTGAGGATGGCTTCAGATTATTCTAGCACCCACCCATAGAGTCGCCTGCAGCCACTGAATGTTCCCAGATAAAGGCCAGAAATTGTGCATCAGAGACATGTCATTCTTGCCAGGCCCAATCTAAGTTCTTGACCCCTGAATCCATGAGCATGGTAACACAAGTATTTAAGCAGCTAGATTTTAGAGTATTTGGTTATTTGGCAGTAGTTACTAAGGCTCTATTCTTTCAATTCCGAAGGGTAGTGTTTTCATCCTTTTCCTATCTTTCTGTTTGGATTGGCGTTGGTCCACCTACAGTCATTCTCTAATTTTTCAACTCCCTCCCCCCGTTATCTGTTATCTATTTTTGGTATGTGTGTGTGAGTATGAGTGTATGTGTTTTCCTGTGTGTCTGTATGTCTATGTATGTGGGTTTGTAGTGGGACTAGTTTCCTGAAGTTTTTCAAATTCATTTGTTGAATTAAAATTTTTTACCATAATTTTTTTTAACTTTATTTATTATTATTATCATTATTATTTTCCAGTTTGATCAGAGAGAGACAGAAAGAGAGAGAGAGGAAGTGAGAAAGCAAACCACCAGGTCCGAGACTTGAACTGTGGTCAGCCGTGTGGGAGTCCAGCGCCTTTTACCGCCATGCCACTTGCCGGCCCCTTTACCATAATTTTTAAAAGAGGATCTTGGTGTAGGGAAGGGAGCCTGTGCTCACAGGGGAGAGAGAGAGAGAGAGAGAGAGAGAGAGAGAGAGAAAAGATGGCCACAACACAATCCCTTCTCCTCCTGCAATCTTGGGCACACACGCACACGTGCCAGGCCTGATTTTCAAGCCACAGGGGCTGGCACTCAAAAAGTGGTTGGCCATGGGGGAGTCCATTGATGTAACCACTATACTGTCTACTGGTCCTATCACAATATTTTTTTACAATAGTTTTTCTTCATGTTCTTTGCTTCTTTTTTAATCCTTTTGTTTTTTGCATTCATGTAATGTCATATGCTCTTCTTTTGGGGATTTTAATTTCTGAGTTGTATTATATTTTCTCTGGCTTCTCTAGTTCCCTTTCTTCTACTTATTTAGTTTGGCCTATCTTTTATCCATTTTGAAGACACTCCTTAAGTACCTGATTATCCTTGGCTATCTGTCTATATTTATGTTAATTTGCAGCTACGTGTACATTTTTAGTGCTTCTGACTTCTTGGCTTCATATTATAGATAATGTTTTTATTAGGCTATTACTTAATTTCAATATTTAAAGATAATATTTTCTTAGGCCATTTCATTTTTTTCTGAGAGAATCTATGATCTCCTGCCTCTAAAGTGTTGCAGGTAGTATCCATCTGGCTATAGTTCATACTAGGAATGATGGGAGGATTGGGCCCTAAGAGTTTCTCCATTCATTTAATTCCCCTAATCTTAGCCTCCTGTCAATCTCTTACTTCTCCTGCACTGATCCGGAAACTCTCTGATTCAGTTATTCTAAACAAAGAAATCTCAGACTATTTTGGTGTTAGTGGAGGAATGTAGTCATTTGAGGAGCACATCTGGAGGTGAACAGCAATTAATATAGGTTCTAATAAATTTCCTGGTATCTGTTTTATATGTGAAGTTGCCTACTCTAGGACTTTGAACTTCCAAACATTGTGAAGTAATTATACCTTTTTTCATTAGGATGGCCCTCTGCAGGTACCCAGATTGGCACTTTCTTTGCTCTAAAGGCCAGTTACTACTAACTCTATGCTTTAAATCTTACAAAACCATGTTGAAATACCTCATATATTATTATCTCTCCTTTTTATCTTCTCTTTATGATGGTAGCTTTACATGTTTTTTTTTAATTTTACTGTTATTTTAGTGAAGTGTGGAAGAAATCATTTTAGCAATATTAAAGTAAAATTTTACAATAAGTTTTTAAAAATATGTAAGTAAGTTATTAATTTTAGGACATGGTATATATATCATTAGCAGGAATAACATAATTATTTATATTAGTATAAGTAATTAGATCATGATATTTAATATGACTGAACTTTTGGGACATCTAAAACTATACTGTATCACATATTATCTTTGCACCATATTCTTTGGAAAAGTGTACATATATATGTATATATATATATTCTATGTTTCACATTATATGTTCAAATTCTATGTTTCCATAGTCTATGTTTCAAATTATATATATCTGTAGCTATAGTTCAAAATATATGTAATTACTATTTTTTTGTTTCTGTTTTCCTAGAGAGGTTGGCATCTGGGGGTTAGTAAAGGAAGAATTTTTTCACTCACAACCTTTTGGGCTTGACTGGTAAATTAATTACAATACTTTCTGTCTACAGTACACTTGGGGAATTTATTTAGATCTGCTCTCAGAGCAGACTTCCCAAGAGAGTACAAGTCAATTATGGTTGAACTCTTCTTGTCTCATTAGCTACTTGAATAATAATACATTTGAATGATGGCCCAGGAGACTAGAATTAGGAAGTGCTTGTCTCAGTCCCAGATGAGCTTCTTAGTCAAATAATCCTAAGTGTCCATTATTAGTTCAAGCTGTGCTATAATACTGTCTCCGGAAAGTTCTCGCTTTCAGAAATACTGGTGGGGTACGGCTTTATCTGCGTTTAACATGTAATGATCAAATTGTATTAGACATCTGTGGCTCAGCAAATTACTTTTCAAGTCACCAGAATTGCTTCTAAATCAAGATAAGATCCAACTAGTGTGTCAGTTTGCTAAGTTTCCACTTGTAAAATAGGTACATGGTGCATTCTAAAAACAATCGAGTTTTTAAGGTTTTATAATATTACTGTTTCTACGTAACCAAAAATAACACCCAACCAAAATTATTTGTTTTATTATTTTCATGGGCAGCCATCTTTTGATACATGGAGAGAAAACAAGCTGGGAATTTATCTATAAAATTCTGCAAATGATTATGCCTTAGGCCATTATTAAATAACTTGTTTAAGAGAAATGATTGCTTTTTGAAGTGTTTCCCAAATGCTTGACAAAATAAGGTCTAAGTACAATGAGTAGTTGAAGTCAGGGTTTATAAAAGAGAAATGCAACCTGCAGTGACAATATGAACAGCTGACCCAGAAGAAATACAAACATATATTTTTTGATTATTAGGGTTATTTAAAATTTTTTTTTTCCAGTAAGGCACATGTGCTTGGGGTAGAGATAGAGAGAGATAGTGGGAAGGAAAGTGAGAAATCCCTCCCCCCACTAGGGAGGATGGCCACACCACAATCCCTTCTCCTCCATTCTTTTCCTGGGACTTTGGGTGTGCATGCACACATACCTGGCTTGATTTTCGGGGTGTCAGGTCTGGGACTCTAACTGCAGTTGGCCATGTGGAAGCCCAGTGCTGTAACCACTGTGTCACCAACTAGCCCCTCCTATAAGTTATCTTTTAAAGTATCTGTATGTGCAAAACTAATAAATAAAATCAGTGAGCTTTTAAATTTATCTTTGCAATACTCAGAGAAGGTGAAATAGAATAAAACTCAGCATTATTGCTCAGTCCCTAAAGAGAACATATTTCTTATGTGATTTGTGCTTTGTTTTAATAACCTATTTAGCTGCTGTCCCTGATTTGTAGTTACAGATTACCTTTCACCTTATAAAAGACTGATACTCACTATTTGGGACATAACCTTCTCAGACATCCCATAATTCAGTGATAAGATGAGTATACTATTTCTCTTATTTTATCTATAGTCTATATTAAGTTCTTTCTAATGTGTTAATAGAAAATCTTTTATTCTAATTCTAATACTGAAAAGTTCAGAATTTACTAGAAAGAGGTTTTTGCTGTATCTAATACAGGAAATAGCATGCATTTTTCTCTTTGGTCTCCCTATTTACAGATGGTCAATTTTTTTTCTCTCATAAACACTTTTTGCTTTTTAAATTTTAGAGAGAGAAAGAAAATTTATGTAAAAGCTTCCTCATTTACAGTCACTTTCCAGTTTTGCATCCTTGAACTTCTACACAGGATTCATTTGATTGAATTAGAGATATTCTGAGACAAACTCTTACATTTGTCTTAAATAAGTTTCATTCTCTTAAAATAAAGACTAAACTTATTGTTTATGTTTTGAACCCTTCTGATTTATTCTCTAGTAGTAACCATAATTTCAATTTTTGAAATATCTCATTCTCATTCTTCCTCCTCCTTACTGAGAAAAAGTAAGAGAAAGAGATGAGATAGAGAGGAGAGAGAATATGCCATGTGTGTCTCTATACCCTAGACAATTTCCAGAATAAATCAATTTTGTTTCCCTTTCTTAGATTCTATCTTTCTCAGTGGGTCCAGGTTCAATAAAAGTTTTTCACAGTTTATGAAAGTCACCAAATAGATGCACCAATGATCCATGGAAACACTTCTGAGAATAGTATCCTGTATCTCTAGCTTCTCATAGGCTCCTCATTAAAATGAAAAGCAGAGGGATGGGAACACATACAACAAGAGAGTTCTCTCATGAACCTAAGCAAGATGGGGAAGAATGAAGCTAATAAATGTGTTAGTAGGAAGCACATGTATGCAGATGATTTTTCTCTTCCTCTCATGATTATCTATTGGGAAGATCAATGTATTCTAGCCTCTCATTAACCAGACATCAGTTTCCTAGCCTAAGCAGGCTGTTATTACATTTTCCATAAATCCAATGTTGATTATGTCATAGAATGCACATTAAGCAAGCACTTTCGGGGTTAGCCCAACAGTCTAGTGGTTAAGGAAGCTGGATTCCACATGACCAACCTGGCTTCAATCCTGGTCCCAGTGGCTGGAAAAACTTGTGGGGCACATGCATGTGCTTGTCCAAGGTCTCAACAGGTATAAAAATGGAAGAGAAGAAATTGTAGCATGACTATGCTCTACTGGGGACTGCTTTCTCTCCCTCTCTCTCTCTGCCTCTATTTTTCTCTCTGGCAAGTGCACATGCCCTCCAGCAATTAAAATAACACACTAAAAAACACAAGCTTATCATTGAAGAAATGAATACATAGCACCCAATACAATATTTTAAGTGTAACATCTGCATCATAGCAACATTAGTGTGTTCATACAAAGGAGAGTCAAAACCCGAGAGAGCAGGAGGAATAGAAAGTTGATTGCGTGACAGGTGGAAAAACTCCACGTTATAGTGGAGGGCACATAGCAGAAGGTGGCTGTTGGGTGAAATGTGTAGATCTTTGAACTGGGAACTGAGAATCTTCAATATTATTCTATAAAAGATAAAATGTTATCAATAAATATGACTATTTTACACATTACTTGTTTTAAGGACCAATCCCCTAGAGAGAGAGGTAGGGGACAGAATTTGGCTTTGGCCTCATCCCTGTTTTGTTTTTTTTTTTAGATTAATTTAATTTTATTAATTATTATTATTATTTTTAAATTTGCTATAGGACACACATACTTACCAGAGAAAGAGAGAGAAAGTGAGAAAGTAAGGTGCCAGGTCCAGGACTTGAACCATGGTTGGTCATGTGGGAGTCTAGCACCCCAACCACCATGCCACCTCCTGGCCCTCATCCCTGATTTCTACTGGCCAAGGTTGGCTTGTACACCCTCCTCTCCCCCTACCTTTGTGTCAGTCAGTGTCTTGTTATTGTTCAGAATCTCCTGATCCACTAAGTCACACACAGCTGCCCTCTCTGCACCTTTAAAGCGCTATGTGCTATACTTTTCATCTCCACCTGGATTCCCAGCACTGAATCTGTTGCCAGCTGGATTTAAACGGAGAGCAATTAGATTAAACTAATGATAACAGACATACACATAGCTAATAACCCATTTTCAAGCACTTTGAGAAAAATTTGCATTTTAAAATAAGACATTTTAACCATAATAAATATTTGGTGATAATTTAGTCACTATGAGAAAGTGAAAAGATAAAAGAAAAACAGAGAGAAGAAAATGCCAAGAACTGTGAGAATATTTTCAGGGAGAAGGCACATATGTAATGATTTTTTTTTTTTTTTAGAGGTTTTTGCTATAGAGAGCGTGCGCTCGCCAGAAAGACACAGAGAGAGAGAGACAAAAAGCTAGAAATCACCCCCCAGGGGTGATGGCCATGCCACAATTTGTTCTCCTCCATTCTCCTCCCGGGATCTTGGGCACACATGCACAAGCACCTGACGTGATTTTAAGCCACTGGGCCCGGGACTTGAATTGCAGTTGACTACATGAGAGTCCAGTGACATAGCCATTATGCCATCTGATGGTCCCGTGACTTCTAAGTATTAGAATGTAAGAGGAGTTAAAAAAATTCGTGGAGGAATGGTATTAAGTATGAACTTATTTTGTTGCAAAGATTTCTTTGAAATTAATGATTAGTTCTATCATAATATGCATTTTCTATTTACTTTTGAAGACCTTTGTATAATTGTCTATGTACTTTATCTCCAAATATGACTCTTACCTGCTGGGATTTACTTTTTAGTATCTAGTCAAATACTGTCTGCAATTTTGTCCACTTTTTTTCTTTTTTCTTTTTTTGGAGAGGCTTTTGCTGTAGGGTGCGTGTGCTTGCCAGAAAGAGAGAGACAGAGAGACAGAAAGTGAGAAATCATCCCTCAGGGGGGATGGGGATGGCCATGCCACAATCCCTTCTCCTCCAGTCTCCTCTCGGGATCTTGGGCACGCACGCACACGCACGGCGTGAGTTTAAGCCACCGGGTCCGGGACTCGAACCGCAGTCGACTACATGGGAGTCCAGCGACATAGCCGTTATGCTAGCTGCTGGTCCCTAATTTTGTTCACTTTTGTATGCATTAATTAATATAATGTCTTAGGTATGACAGTCATCTTGGTTACTTACTTGATGACAGTTTCAGTGCTTATTGGCAACATAAATTATGAGTACAATTCTTGTCATGCTCCTGTTTCCCTTTATTTATAATGATTGAGTCTCTGCTCACTAGAGTAGTGAATTTTAGTTTTTGGTAGAACAAGTTCTATTTTTCAAAAAGGACAGCTATAAATAGAGGTGAAATGACCTCCAAAGAAATAACAAGCAAGCTAATAAAAACAGCAACAAAAATATCTGGAGGTGTCTGCCTATAGGCCAAGAGAAGGGGCTTGAGAATGAGAGCTACCTTGGTAGTACATCAACCCTAGAGTCCTAGGCTCTGGAACTGTGGAAAATAAATTTGTGTTATTTAAGCCACTCATTTTATGATATTTGTTATGGCAACCTGAGCTAAGATTCTTAAACCATTTTGTCAAAAATACAACATATTTATTAAGAAAAAAATTAAACAAACAGATAAACATTTTAAAGTGGTTAGCACTAAAACTGAAGAATTGAGAGTTCGTTTTTAACCCACAAATTTTTATATTAGATACATATTTTCTTTTCTTTCTTTCTTTGTTTTTTTTGAGAGTTTTTTTTTTTTTTTTTTTTTTTTTTTTTTTTTTTTTTTTTTTTTTTTTTCCATAGGGTGCGTGTGCTTCCAGGAAGACAGAGAGAGACAGAGACAGAAAGCGAGAAATTACCTCTGGGGGGCGGGGGGTGGGTGGCCATGCCGCAATCCCTTCTCCTCCATTCTCCTCTCGGGATCTTGGACATGCACTCACACGTGTCTGGCGTGAGTCTAAGCCACCAGGTCCGGGATTGAACCACAGTCAACTACATGGGAGTCCAGCGACATAGCCATTATGTTATCTGCTGGTGCCTAGGTACATATTTTCTAGTGCGCATGTATTAAGCTCATTTGGAAAAAAGAAATAAAGCTGCTTTTACTAAAAGTGAAATCAGGATTCTTCTTTTAGGAAGAACACTTGAATTCAGTGTCAAAAGAACAATATCATTTTGATCATTTTACTTATAAACTACTTCCCTTATCTAAGCTTATCTAAGCAAATTAAGCTTCTTGAACTTCAATCTCTTCATTTATAGATTGTCCATAATTTTATTTGCCCTAGTCAAAGTCTGGGAATTTTGTCAGGAAAACTGAGATAGACCATAAGAAGATTTTATAAATCATAAAATTATTTTTCATATGTGCAGTATATAAATAAGTTAGTCATTAAATATGTTAAGAAAACATCTTTCTGAGCAAGAAAGATCTTTAGATTTGATAACTTTAGGAACTAGTTAGAAAGTAGTTGGAAACTAGTTTCTAAAGGTGGAGTTAGTATACCAAAGCATACAATGATGTTTTTCAAAATGCTGTTCAGTCATGTGAAAGTGAGTGAAAATTGAAACCATCAATATTGCCAACCATGTCTGGAACTAAGAACACTTTCTCATTATTTTGAGATGTCACATATTTTCAATGACATGGTTCTTATCTTTCTTTCTCTTTTTTAAAAGCATCATTCAGGTATCCTCTCTCTCTGTTAAACATACCTCTTTTTCTCCTTTTCAGTTTTTCTGCATTTCAGTTTTTGCAAGTGATTTCCAAAAATTGAGTGTTAACATCCTTATTTCTGATGAGAGTGGATTAATCAAGATCTATGTCTCCTCTCACTTTCAATAGTTCGATAAGATCTATTGACAGAAAACAGTACTCTGAATTTTCCTGTGAAAAATAGGTGCCATTCCCAAACCTGTCCACTCTCTTGATTGATGCTGAACTAGCTTTAGCAGTGTCTGCAGTAAGATATTAAAAACAAGCTAAGTTTGATGTTGAGTAGCTTCACTGTGTGTTTGACAGATCATTCACTTTAAAAAAAGTAGTCCCATTTTCCTGTCACTTACCTTCATTTTATTATAGGAGTAAAAAGTTTGGTATAACAAAGGTCATGTGTGGTATTACATTAAAAACATGACATTGCTGGGAACCAGCAGTTAGCGTAATGGCTATGTCGCTGGACTCCCACGTAGTCGACCATGGTTCGAGTCCCGGACCCGGTGGCTTAGAACTCACGCCTGGCGTGTGTGCGTGCATGCCCAAGATCCCAAGAGGAGAATGGAGGAGAAGGGATTGCGGCATGACCATCCCCCCTGGGGGGTGATTTCTCGCTTTCTGTCTCTATGTCTCTCTCTGTGTGCCGAGTGCACGCGCCCTATAGCGAAAACCTCTCAAAAACAACAACAACAACAAAAAACATGACATTGCTTTCTTAGAGGACAAGTTTTCCATTGAGTGAGTGGCATCCACAACTAAAAATACATTTGTCCTCTGTATCATCTTTTCCTCAAAATAGATATGTCACCTTGTTAGGAGTCATGTAGATACTCATCATATGTTTATGATCATAGACACAAAACCTTCATATTTTCTTTTTGCAAATTGGAAGGATAGAATATTTGCAATGAAGAAACTCCCAGGGCATGAAAATGCAAGGTTACAGGATTTGAGTTGTCAGCTCAGATTAAAAAAAAAAAAAAAAAAAAAAAAGGAAGTATGCACTGTTTTCGCATTAAGTGTAAACTCAGTCTGGTTTGCTATGAAACTTCTTTAATTGGTGTTCTTTTAGAAAAGAGTATAAAATGGTTGATGTTTTGCTTTAGATTCTTTATGTTCAGAGAGTGTCAGATTAACCAGATAAAAAGTAGATCCTTTAATAAAATATGGAGAGAAGAGACAGTCACAAAGTTGAGCATTTAGAAGTGAAAACCCAGAGATATTACACTTTCAAAGTGAAAATGCTTTATTTTAAGGAAAAACAACTTTCAGAAAGTTTATCTGGGTGCTTATTTGTGATTCATTTGTTTAGCTGAGTTTTGATAACTTTCTTGAGATCAATTCACATGTCTAACATTGTCATGGCACATGTCAGTTCTGTGAGTCTGGGGCATTAACACATCTTACTCTTTGCTCAGGGCAGACACTCTGGGGTGGAAGGTAAGAAAGGTTACAGAGAAGCACAGCTGCGAAGAGCAGTCCAGCGCTTCTCATGTGAATCTTGTCAAATTTTTAAAATTTACTTTAGGCTGGTACCGAGTCCCAAAGAATCACTGGATTAGAATTTCTTAGGTATCGGGGACCAGCAGTTAGCATAATGGCTATGTTGCTGGACTCCTATGTAGTCGACCACGGTTCGCATCCCAGACCCGGTGGCTTAAACTCACACCGGGCGCATGTGCGTGCGTGCCCAAGATCCCAAGAGGAGACTGGAGAAGGGATTGCGGCGTGACCATCCTCCCTGGTGGGTGATTTCTCGCTTTCTGTCTTTCTCTGTCTTTCTGGTGAGTGCATGTGCCTTATAGCAAAAACCTCTCAAAAAAAAAAAAAAAAAAAAAAAGGAAGAATTTTTTAGGTATTGTAATGCTTCTTTATTAAAAAAAAAAGACTAAAAACGTATTTACTTAGTCTGTGTAGATACACATATAACCACACACACGTATACACACATACATATATTTGGTCACTATTAAAATTTTAGTGAGTGTCTGTTCAAAGCATTTCTAGAATGTCCCAAGGAATATGGACTATCACAGGAATAATAAAGTATGGCATGTAAACCTTTGTAAGTTACAATATAACCAATAAAGTTTATTAAGTTCCTTTTATGGGTAATAATTTTTGCTAGGAGCTTAGTATAAATGACATCCCTCACAGATTTAAAAATCGCATTGGGAAAGAGAACAGAGACAGTTTCAGTTAGAATGATTTACTCTGCAAGTAGCAAAATATTCCAATCTCACTGGATTAAGTAAAGAAGAAATATATTGAAATGTCAAATGCTGATGTTTGGAGGAATTGGTTAACTTAATCCACCCGCCCTGCCTCTACTTCCTTGACTCTCTTGGCTCTGTAGATTAGTAGCAAGATGTGCCTTATGTTCAAGGGGTATAACTTTCAGAAGAAGTAGAAACCTGTAATTCCAAGGTCCAGCATTCCAGGTAAGAGTCTTGGCCAGTGTCTCTCCTTGAATTTAAAACAATCACTTAAACCTCAAGGTTGATGTACAGTAAGAGAAGAGAAGAATAGATTATCAAGGGAAAAGCCTCAATGTTCTCATTACATATAATTATACAAACCACGCATACCAAACTTGGGAAAGTAAACAGAATCATTGCTACAAGAACTCAGAGGAAATAATGGTTATCAGGATTAGAATTAATGGGAGAATTCTCCTTTAATGGAGAATATGGGATTTGTGGTAACCTATTACAATAAAAGTAGAAGTTAGAAAAGGAAAAGAAAGAAAAATAGAGATTCTAGGCAAACAAAAAAAACAAAACAACAACAAAACCAAAAAGCAAAATAACCAAAAACCAAGTCATAAGGAAAAATCTGCAGACAGTCTTGCACAGGGTGTGTGAATCAATAAGCAGACCAAACTGTACTGAATATTGTGTACAGAAAGTGTGAAAGAGCCCAGACTACAGAAATCCTAAGGGATTGTATGCACTATTCAAAGAGATTGGTGTATATTTATCCTGTCCTGTAATTACACAGTTACACAGAAAACTTGACTTATGTTTATGAGGCCTAAATTACCATTTGATGCTGACTATCTTTCCATCCTTTCCAGTAAGTCTTATAAATTTGAGTAGATTTGAGACTTACAGAAGAGCAGTGAGTGTACCATGAAAGTAACTATAAGATTATAAGCAGAACAAAATTCTGCTTCAGGAATATGTCCATATTTAAGCAGTCAATGTGAAGGTGAAATTTAAGAAAGCTCTGCTCTGAAACTGAAGAAATAATCTGTGTCAATGCTATAAGAATAGAGTTGTGGATAGTAAATGTGGCAAAAAAGAGACCCAACATGGGTGACCTTGGAGATTATAGTTTTGGTACAGTGAGAAAAGTAATCCCACATAACCAAGGTTTAAGGCTTAGAAGTGAAGAAGTGCCAATGCAGACTAATATTCAGCCATTTCAATTTTTAAAAGAAAGATAGTGATAAGATTATAGCTCAAAATAAGTTAAAAAATTGTATTTGGAAAGGAGGAATCTGTACAAAGAAAAGGAATTTTAAAACAGAATCTAACTGAGAAAAGTAGCATGTAATGTGACTGATAATAAGACAACACTGTAAAGTAGAACCTTTGGCAAGACAGACATTTTTCTCAGATACATGTTGAGATAAAGGCAGTTGCTTTTGGAGAAACCTTTATTTTGGTTACAGATGATATTAAGTAGCTCACTAAATTATTATTTTTACTTCGATATTTATTAAGCATGCATTATATTCTAGGAACCATAAGAAGTGCTTTCTGCATAGAATTTAATTCTTGCAGCAATCTTATGGGATAAGTAACAAAATTATTCACATTTTACAGTTTATAAAACTGAGGCTTAGTGTTTACGCAACTTATCAAGATCACAGAGCAATGAAGGTATGATTTAAACTCAGGCCTAAAACTGCATTTAATCCCATATTAGTCCTGTCACGTTGGCCTTAATCTCTTTTATAAATTAGAAGAGAATATGTTTTGCTGACATTCGGCATGAGTGTGGTGTATGTTTATGAACTAGATTTTAGAACGGCTTTAGTTTAGAGATCTAGTCTAGGGTGGACATGAAATATGAACGTTTAAGTTAAATAGTGCAGATTTATAAATTTTATATTGAGCTGATCTGGGAAAACAGTGATAAGGCTTGTTGAAGCAATGCCATATTCATGAACTCATGGCTTTGCCCTTCTCCAGCAGGGAGCAGCACACACCAAAAAATGCAGCCCTGTATTCCACCTGCAAACAATACCAGACCAAGAAAGTCTTCTGAAGGCTCCACTGTATAAACGTAGTGAAGGGACTGAACGTATAGTAGGATCCAGTCTTCAGAAAGCATTTAGTGAAATTCATGGATTACAGCTTTCCTCCTTATTACATTATCTATCCATTAGTTAAAAGGGCTATGTGTCAATCCTGTTTGAGAGTCATAGGAGAGCCTCTTAGAAACTAAACTGATTATATACTAATCTCAAATCAAATGATCTTTAAAACTCAGGGTGATAAGAGGAATTTTTCAAAGTCAATGCTTAGAAATTCATGCATTATTTTCTAGCACCTAAAACTTTGGTGTGTAAATAACACAGTATTGACTCTTTGAAAGCAAATACAATATTACTACAAGATGGAATTTATTTTTTGTTATTTATTTATTTATAATTTATTTTGTTATTTTAGGAGGCCATTTTTGTTTTGAATATGGTGCATCTTAAGTTTGTTATTTGATCAATTCAATTCATATCAGTATTACTGTATGAAATATTTTGTTTTCAAATATTGTTTTTTGTTTGATGGTTTAATTATTAACATACAGAAGAAAAATCAGGATTGTGATTGAGGACACAGACTAGACATTTAGAAATGGAAGAGAAATTCAGATCATCTACTGACAAGAAAGGTTAAAAATAAAGAAGCATTTTCTTTCAACATAATCTTGGATTTTTTCCTTATGCATAAAATTTTAAAGTTAAATACATTCATTCCAGCTTGTGAGTGTTCAGAATTACCTATAAGAAATAAGCTAAAATTTGGGGCCATCAGGTACTGGAGTGGTTAAGGCACTGGATACTCTCACATGGCCTACTACAGTTCAAGTCCTGGACCTGGTGGCTTGTTGCTTTTTCACTTTTCTCTCCCTCTCTCTGTCTCTGTTCCTCTCTAGTCAAATTTAAAAAAAAATGGAATGAATAAATACAAATTAAATAAAGAATTCTAAAATAAAAAAGAAATAAGCTATAATTCGTTGCCACCTAACAAGTGTTGTATGTATATTATGTCATTTAATTAATTGGTATTATTTTACAGCCAAAAAAGGAAGGCTTTAATAGATTATATACTCTATCCAATGACATATAACTGGTGAAACGAGAATCTAAGCACAGGCCTAATTAACTCCAGATTTTATGATATGTTCAGCATACTAACTGCCACAATCCTAATATTCAAGTCTATCATCCAGAATGTTTTCTCATGAGCTAAGAATCCTAAGAAGGTTTGAAAGCAAGATGACTTAGAAGACTAGCAATGAAGTAGACTATCTTCTCAAAGTTCCCCTCTTAATTCTCTATCAGTATATTTCAGAAGATAATCCTTAAATCTAAAATGGAGGATGGAGTAGGAGGAGGGAGTCTACATAAAGACAGTGAATCATCCATAACAGTGATTAAAAAGGTGTGTTCTGAAGGAGCTGTATCCTTTTATTCCTGTCTGTCTTCCCTGGGAATACTCTTCTCCTCAGGCAGCTAGTTGCTACGGTTCTCTTCTCTATCACTCCCTTTGTGCTGTGCTGGGCAGCCTTCTCTGACTAGTGGCCTATACCTAGTCTTTCAGATATGCTGCATCCCATCAGAATATACGACTCTGTCTGAGGACTACTAACCAATCAACAAACTACGTTCAATAACATATGCAACTTGGGAACCAGCAGTTGGCGTAATGGCTATGTCGCTGGACTCCCACGTAGTCGACCGCGGTTCGCGTCCCGGACCTGGTAGCTTAAAACTCACGCCGGGCGTGTGTGCGTGCGTGCCCAAGATCCCAAGAGAAGAATGGAGGAGAAGGGATTGCGGCGTGACCATCCCCCCTGGGGAGTGATTTCTCGCTTTCTATCTCTCTGTCTCTCTCTGTCTGTCTGGCGAGCGCACACGCCCTATGGTGAAAACCTCTCAAAAAAAAAAAAACCAAAACAAACAAAAACAAAACATTTGCAACTTAAAATGAAGTTTTTTGGGTCTTTATACAGTTTAATTGAGGAATAATTGAAATACAATAAATAGCACAAATGTGTAATTTACTCAGTTTTGACATTTGTATATACCTGTATGATCATTACCTTAATAAGGTTAAAAAACATCATTTCTATAACTCTGAAACGTTTTCATGTGCCCCTTGCAATCTTTTCTTCTGCTCTTGTTCCTTTTCCCAGGCAAGAGCTGACTTGCTTTCAGTCATTACAGTTTTTTTTTTTTTAATGTAAGATCTAGAATTTATTAATGAACTCATACAATATGTAGAAGTTATATGAATGGACAAGAAGCCGAGGGAAAGATATTTGATGTCTATATTCATCACAGCAATGACAATGAAAACTTCAGTGATACCAATATACATTTTTTTAAAGAATTTCTTAACTTTATTTATTTATTTATTCATTTTTAATTTGATCAGAAAGGGACAGAGTGAGACCAAGACAGAGAGAAAGAGGGAAAGTGAGAAAGCAAGCAGCCTGGTCTGGGGCTCAAACTGCAGTCGGCCATGTGCAAGTCCAGCATTCTTAACCACCACGCCGACTGCTGGCCCCAATACCAATATACATTTATGTGAATGAATACAATTTAAAATATTGATGACTATACTATGTGGTGGCAAGGTGAAACAACTGAAAATTTCATAGTTTTGTGGGAATGTAAAGTGGTACAACCATTTTATAAAACAGTTTTGACTAATTTTTAAAAAGTTAAACAAATACGTACTATATAACTTGGACATTCTACTTCAAAGTATTTACCTAAGGCATGTAAAAAGCCTAAGTTCACATCAACACTTCACTTCCACATGGCTACTCATAACAGCTTCATTTGTAATAGCCCTAAATTTGAAACAACTCAGATGTTCATCAATATGTGAACAATAAACAAATTAAGATGTATCCATACAATGGAATATTATACAGTAATAAAAAAGAATAAACTATTGATATGAGCAACAACATAGCTGACTCTGAGAATTTACATTTTAAAACCACTGCCCAGCCTTTAAGTTAGAAGTTCTCAGTGAAGGATATAGAGGAGGAAATGAAAAAAAGGAGGGATATATGGGCTTATTATAGGCATGTAAAGATATTTTTCCCTCAAATGAGCACAAAAGATATTTTTCCCTCAAATGAGCACAAAAGATACATTCCGTGGAGAATATTCAGGCAGAGACAGAGAGAGAGAGAGAGAGAGAGAAAATACAAACATATTAGCAACCTCTTTTTATCTCCCTTGTCTCCTTTCCTTCAGAGTAACTACAGATATGGTAGTAGAATAACTCTTGGGTTGTTGAGAAAGTCAAGGCACATCTTTGCACAGAAAAACAGAAAAATACATCATGCCTGTCCCAACAACCTAATAGATGTTCAGTAATGCCCTCTTATCCACAAAGGATACATCCCAAAACCCCCAGTGGCTACCTGAAACCATGGATAAACCATTCCCTATATATACTATGGAACCAGAAGACAATCAGCAGGTTGCATATACAGTGTTGGATACAGTGGAACAAAGGTGTTATTCACCTCTCAGGCAGAACAAAGTGACATAGCTCACGATTTCATCACACTACTGAGAATGGCATGCACTTTAAAACTTATGAATAATTTATTTCTGGAATTTCCCATTTAATGTTTTTAGACCTTGGTTGACCGTGGATAACTAAGGCCGTAGAAAGTGGTACTGTGTATAATGGAAAGGATTACTGTATTGAACTTGGAGTGTCTTTAGCCAAACCACCCAACCTGAACTCTTTTTTTTTTTTTTTTTTTAAACCAGGGGTAACCTTCAATATTGACAATGTGGAAATAGTTATCCTTTTAAATCTTTTCTCAATATTAGAAGAGATCCATGATGATGACAGATAGGAAAATCTGCTGACCATAACTCTACTTGAATTTCAGGGTCCAAATAGAGACCAAGCAAACCTCAGAGTTAGGGTGCATTTGCTTCTGGGTAATATGACTTCAGAGTTGTTTCACTTTGAAGATACGCATCGTGACTTAAAGAAAAATATGAGCCCTTTAAATGAAGTAAAAGCAGAATTATTCCATTCCTTTTATTAAGGCTTTTTACCATACTCTCATTTCTTTTTGTTATTCATTCTGAACAAAATGATTGCTTTCCTTGTGAATATGAAAAGTTCTTGATTATGGATTTGGTATGGTAAGCTTGTCTACGCACTTTCAATGGGTTCATGAGTACTGTGACCTTTATCTGCTCTCATTAACAGCAATCTTCCACACCTCTCAGGCTTGCAATTAGAGCCACTAAACTACTTGTTTTCCTTTACTCTTTTTCTTTTTCCCGTTTTAATTTCATCTTGCACTGTTCTGGTAAATAAATTTGCATATCTTATTTCTGAAGCTGACAATACGGTACATATTCAGTAATCTCACATCTCTGTATATGACCCAGTGGGCCCCTGCCCCTCACACTGACCCTCCACATTTGCTTGCATTCCATATACCCTAATTCTATATTTTTGTTTTCTCCAGATGTTTTATAATTGCTCACATTCTCTCTTACAAAAGAAGTCCCCATAATATTAATTAGGAACAATCTTCTGCTTGGATCATCTAGGTCAACTTATGTTAAATGAAAACCTCTTTGACAATAATAGGACCAGAATCTTCCTCTAAACTTAGAGAAAGCAGATTATTAAAAGAAGCATGATTAGTATGTACCTGTCACAGATTGTATGTACAGATCAGTATGCCCTGTCAGTAACTGTGGAAATTTGACTAAAAGTAGAAGGGAAATAAGCAGACAGCTCCATAAACTTTGCAACAAAGAGGAAGTTGTGTTATGTTTTTAATATGGGAAGCACTGTAATTTGACTGAAGTATTTTATATAAAAAATACCATCACTAAATTGTAATTTAGAATTGAAAATGTAATCATCAAGTTTTAAGTGTGGTGGTAGCTTTAAAAAACTTTCTCTTATAGACCATGCATTTATTGTTGTATCTAAAAAGTTATCTCCAAATCAAAAAACATATTCTAGGAATTCTCTAGATTTCTATTTTACATTTAGATCTATGATCCTCTATTTAAAAGTTTATTTGTTTTGTTCATAAGATAGACAGAGAGAGAAAAAAAGACAAGTATACTCCATAGGATCTCATACTTTGTGGTCCTCTCCATAACCGGCAAGAATCATGGGCATGTGTGCACAAGCACTTGATGTGTACAGGTCAACCTGGGACACGTTAGCACTGCACACCGCATCTGGGCTTATGATGCATTTTGAGTTAATTTTTGTAAAGGATATAAGGTATTTGCTATATTCATTTCTTTTCACATGGTTATTCAGTTGTTCTAGCACCATTTGTTGGAAAAACTTTGATCCATAAAAGGGACTTTGCTATTTTGACAAATTCAGTTGTCTAACTTTATATGCATCTATCAGGTCACCGAAAAAGTCATTATGTATTTTTTTATCTGTTTTTCAATGCAAAAATGTGTCATGACTTTTTCAAAAATGCAGTATTTCTGGGATATCTGTCCTGTTCCGTTGAGCTATTTGTCTATGCTTTTGCCAGTACCACACTGTTTTGAATATTGTAGTTTTGTAGTAAATCTTGAAGTCTCCAATGTTTGTTCATCTCCTTTAATATTAGGTTGATTGTTCTGGGACTTTTGCCTCTCCAGACACATTTTAGAATTTTTTTTTTGGAGCGTGCGCTCGCCAGACAGAGAGAGACAGAGAGACAGAAAGCAAGAAATCACCCCGCAGTGGGGAAGGCCACGCCGCAATCCCTTCTCCTCTGTTCTCCTCTCAGGATCTTGGGCACACGCATACGTGCCCGGCTTGAGTTTTAAGCCACTGGGTCCGGGACGCGAACTGCGGTAGACTACGTGGGAATCCAGCAACATAGCCATTACGCTAACTGCTGGTCCTTAGAATTTTTGATGTATAACAATACAAGGCAATTTTCTGGGGTTTTGATTATGATTGTGTTGACTATAGATCAACTTAGGAGGAATTGCAATCTTGTTAATATTGAATCTTTTTACTGATAAACATGGAATATCTCTTCATTTAGTTTTTTCAATTTCTTTCATCAGAATTTTGTAATTTTCTTCATATAGCTCTTATACATATTTTGTTAGATTTATACCTAAGTATTTTATTTTTAAGTATGCTAATATAAATTGTAGTGTGATTTAAACTGCAAATTTCACTGTTCTTTCCTTTTATATATGAACATGATTAACTTTTGTATATTAACCTGTACCCTACAATGTACAGTAATCACTTAGTAGTTTCAGGAGTTTTTCTGTCATTTATTTTGGAGTTTATACATAGGTAATCATGTCATCACCTTTCCTTTGTTTTTATGTTGTCATCACTCTTTTTCTGACTTTTGTGATTTCAGTTGATGACTCTATATAGTTCCATTTTTCTCTTTTAGCATATCAGTTATACTTTTAACAATTCCTTTTTGTAGTTGTCCCAAAGTTCTCAATGCACATTGACAATGAATCCAAGTCCACTTTAAACTAACATTATATCACCTTACAGGTAGTGCAAGTACTTTATAATAACAAAATAATCCTTACACAGCTGCAGAGCTGGGGTGTTGCACTGTGATGCTAGGTCCATGTGGGAAGGCTCTGGGTTCAGATCTTGAACTAACCTGAGCATAACAAGTATATCCTTAGATGTAATCCTGGGTGGGTAGATGGCTGCAGGGAGGGATCACAGTATAGCAGACTCTCTAAAAATACCTTGCCATGCCCAGTCCTCATGCACATACACAAAAAGAATAAGTGAATATACTTTAAAAATAACAAAATATGGGACCAGCAGTTGGCGTAATGGCTATGTCACTGAACTCCCATGTAGTCAACCACAGTTCGAGTTCCGGACCTGGTGGCTTAAACTCATGCTGGGCGTGTGTGCGTGCATGCCCAAGATCCCAAGAGGAGAATGGAGGAGAACGGATTGCGGTGTGGCCATCCCCCCTGGGGGGTGATTTCTCGCTTTCTGTCTCTCTGTCTCTCTCTGTCTTTCTGGCGAGTGCATGCGCCCTATAGTAAAAACCTCTCCCCCCCCAAAAAAAAGGAAAAAAATAACAAAATAATTTTAAATCCTCTCTTACGTAATGACGTCACTGCTGTTATTCATTTCACTTATGCTTAAGCACTATTTTATTCACCTGTCATTGAAATTCAAAAAGTAAGGGGTACTTTTTTAGTGGAGCAAACTCTGTTTAAGAGAAGTTAAATTATTTGTTGCAGATGATGTGAACTTAGTGGGACAACTAGGATGGATCTTTTAGTAAAATTAAATCACATGCATATTTGGTAAAAGGGAAAAAGGACTGCAGAGAGACCTCTTTCAACATGGTGTGGGGAGGGATGGGACCACTGAAGTTTTTGTAGAGGATGCTATAGAGCAAGATTACTAGCTTCATTAACATAAGAAGTCACGGAAAACTTAACTGAAAATAAATCAACATAAAAGATAAAAGTATGAATAAGGAAGTAGAAATGATTGCTGTTTTAAATTTTGGACTTTACATTTGGAACATTGATTGACACTTGAAATCACTTTCTTATTTCCTTCTAAAAAATGTAAAAGAAAAGAAAAAGGAAGAAAAAGAAGTTGTCAGCACTCGTTGCTACAATTGTCCTCTTATTCTTTAACTCATGACTATTGTTTGCCATCACTATTAGCTAAGTCACTTTGCCAAAACTTTGTCAATGACATCTGTGTCATCAAATTCCAGCTGACATTTTCTAGACCTCATCTTAGTTGACCTTTTCTATACATAATATAATTATTTTCTCTGCTCTGGTTTTTAAATCTTTTCTATCTTGTTACTTTACTTCATAATCTGAATCCTACTTCTTTTATTTTTTTTTTTTTTTCCTTTTCAGTCTCTCTTGCAATCTTCTCTTTGCTAAACAACTTCATAGCTCTTCAAGGCTGTATTACAAGCTCTTTTTTTTGCTACTCTTCTCTCTTTAGACAACCTCATTTGTATCCACTCTTTCTATGACTTTCTAGTTTAGATGATTCATAAGTGTCTATCTCCAACTCAGACTTCTCTCCTGAGCTCCAGACAAGAATTTCTAACTGCCTACTCCACTCCACTAGGATGTCTCAGAGGCCTTTCAAATGGATCATGTTCAAAGCCACCCTTATATACGCTTCCTAACTTCTACCACTTCCTACATCAGCAAGTTGCAACCATCCCTGAAACTTCTTCCCCTTGACAGCCTGCTATCCTTACCATATCTTATGGTGATGGATTAATCATCAAGATATCTTGGCTTGGCACCCAGAATACTTCTTTTCTGTTTGCCTTTTTATTCTTCACCTCTAGTATCCTAGTTTGAGTTATGTGTATCTCCCTTTGGAACATTTGAATAGTTGCCTACTCATCTATTCAAATCTACTCTTCCTCCCTTTAGTCATTCTTCTACACCACATTCTTCTACGTTGATATTTTCCAGAGGGTATGTGAATGCACATGAGAGAGACAGGTAGAAGAGAAGAGAAAAAAGAGAAAAGAGAAAAGAGAAGAGAAGAGAAGAGAAAAAGAAAGAAGAGAGAGAGGAAAGGGAGAAAAGCACCCTCAGTTTAGGCATGGGTGCAATGCAATTCCTTCACATATTTTTTCATCCTAAGAGGATTTTTAACACACATGTACATGTACCTCGTGTGTTTTTCAGGCTGCTGCAGGCTTGTATTTGAACTATGGTCAGACATGTGGGATCTGGCTCCCTTAACCAGTAGGCCCCAAGACCAGCTCCAGTGTGATAGCTTCAAATTGCGAATCTTACTATACCATCCCATTACTATACACTAGTCCTTAAAATAAAGACAAAATCCTTAATATATTTTAAAAGGCCCTACATACTCTGATCTTTTCAACCTCACCTTCTTATATTCTTTCCCTTCCTCCTGGAGCTTCAGTCATCTCAATCTTTTATATTCTCCATGGTATCTCTTTCCTCAGGGCCTTTTCACATGCACTCCCCATGGACTGGAGTAGTTAATCTCATCGCAACCTTCTTACTACTGCATCCTCATCCTCAATTCAGATTTGTGTATTCAGAGAAAACTTTCTGACCCCTTTAACTACACCACTGTTCACATGCTATTCCTTTATAGTAGCATGTTAATTGCTATCATAACATATTGTGTTTTATACTTTCTGAGTAGTTGATTTGATTAACAGAATTTTTCCTCCTACATTGGAAGTTCCATGAAGATAGAATTTGTACTCATTTTAACTTACCACTGTAGTCTCCTAATTTGGCACAGTGCCCATTCTATAAAGCGAATAATATATATTGACTGAATGAATAAATAATTGAATGCCTTGACATAGTCAAAGTTGTAAATATAATCCTTATCATATAATTTCTCTTGAGATAACATGGCTTGTATCCCTTATTGCAGTAGATTTTTTTGAAAAGTCTATTTAATCCACTCACATTTCCTTCAAATGTCTAAGTTTGAATGTGTGTATTAAGTCTTTACTCAAATTTAAACTGAAGAGAGATATAAGTAGAAAGAAGATAATACATGGGACCAGCAGTTGGCATAATGGTTATGTCGCTGGACTCCCATGTAGTAAACTGCAGCTTGAGTCCTGGACCTGGCGGCTTAAACTCACACCAGGCGCGTGTGTATGCATGCCCAAGATCCCTAAAGGAGAATGGAGGAGAAGAGATTGGGGCGTGACCATCCCCCCTGGGGGATGATTTCTTGCTTTCTGTCTTTCTCTGTCTTTCTGGCGAGTGCATGCGCCCTATAGCAAAAACCTCTCAAAAAAAAGAAAAAGAGGATAATACAAACTAATATTTTGTTTCGATGTTTAAAGCAATGTCTCCCCCACTGCCTAATTGTAAGAATGACAAACTCTTTGATGGCCTATTTGTTTATTTCATGAGATAGTAAAAGAGAGGCACTCTCCAACCTCAATTAAACTGTACCCCAGACTCAGCACAGGAACTCATGTGCATGTCCAACATGTTCAGGGAGGCCTCAGGACCCAAACCTAGGACACTCCAAAGTGGATTCCAATTGCATTACTGCTGAGCCCCCACCTGGCCTCAAAATCAAATTTCTTTGTCATGGACTTACATATCTTGTGTGCTTTTTTCCTGATTCATAAGTGCTCTTGGGATCTCATCTGACCAATTTTTTGTCAAGGGCAGAACATGTTTGCTCTTCTCCATTATAAGAAAATTGTTACTAATGTCTTTAGGTAGGAGATACACTAGTTAAGGTTGAGTGCTGATAGTGTGGCTGTACCTAATATGTGATTTATACTCTGCATTTGTGCCTCTTATGTTTTACTGCATAGTCTTTTGGGAATTCTCAACCTAAGTGCTAACACTTTTTAGGTCTAGCTATGCGGGTTAAATCATCTAGAAAGTAGCTAGACTGAAGAAGCTATGTTAAGATTATGATAACAGCATTTTAGTGAAAAACTAGTGTCAAGGAAGAATTTTGCTCAGATGGATAACCTCACATTAATTTTATACAAAGGGGCAAGTAGTTTCCTAGAGAAAGAGGCTAAGAATCTTGCTTTTTGTTCAGCGCTTTAAAATGACAATAAATGAGATTTATAACATTCTAATTAGTACAACTTTGGAGCAGGCAAGATTTATGGTGAGGCAGAATTTGGGTTTAAGCATTGCAATTTCACTATTTAAATATAATATAGCTATCTTTATGTTTCATAACTTAAAGGTAGCCATCTTTATCTCATGTTTAATTCACCATGAACATCAGGAGAATTCCAAAGGCCTTTCTTAACCCAGTGTTTTATTTTATTTTATTTTATTTTCCTTTTAAGAAAATTACTGCACAGAATCTCTTTCTATAGCACCTAAGCTCCATTCATGAAAGAGAAGTGCTGGTTGGTTTAAACCCATTATCTACAAGGCGGCATCACCAGGCCCCGAACAATACTCCCTCTCCTAAGAACTGAACTTTGTCAATAACCAAAGGTGCTCTCTACCACAAGAAACTCTGTTTTCCATGTTTGTGATATAGCTAAAGGAATACAAGTAGCACATTTATTCCACTGAAATTTAAAGGCCCTTTGCCTGAAAAAGCGGTCATGAAGTTCATACGACAATGTTATTACTGCTAACATATTATTTAATATTCCCCAAACTGTATTTTCCAAATACAAGTTGTATAAATAGGGTTTACCAAAAGAAGGGGCCTTATGATGTTTTCTTTTTGGAGATTCATAAGAGTAAAGAAACATATTTAGTTTTTTGTTTGTTTTTTTTTAAACTTGTATCTCAAGCAACTTACTTGATGAAACTCATTCCTTATCTTAGTCTATTTGGACTACTATAGCAGAATATCATAGACTGGGTGGCCTAGACACAGCAAAAGTTTCTCAGTTTTGGAGGCTAGGAAGTCCAAGATCAAGTTTCTGGCAGGTTCTGTATATGGTGAGGTCCACTTTCTTGTTCATACAGGGCTGTCTTCTCCTCTGTCTTCAGATGGCAGAAAGGACAGAGAACTTTCTGGACCTTTACATAAGGGCATGAATTCTATAAAGGCTTACCCTCACGGCCTAATCACCTCCCAAAGACCACCTCCAAATATTATCTCAGTGAGGATTAGGATCCAATATATGAATTTAGGAGTGACAGAAACATTCAGTCTATAGTATCCCTCAACCCTGATTTTCGCTGAAATAGTCCAAGAAGCTCTGTCATTAATTCAAAATGTCTTTGTGACAGATTCCTCATATTGAACTTCAGTCTCTTCACAGTAACTTTCCAAGTACCTATTTAGAGTAATTCTTTGCTGAAAAAATTTAATGAATAAACAAAATGATTAGTAGATAGGTGGCTGATAGATGGATGAACAAATACATAAGTAAACAAAAATAATCCTTAAGCCTAACACAGTGAATTTAATATTTAAACATAGGTATAATAAAGATAAAATAAGCATTGCTAAAATCAGATAGTACCAGTATGATGAACCAGTATTTGCAACAGATATTTAAACATTCTTCCAGGACCATCAAATGGCATAATGGTTATGTTGCTGGACTCCCATATAGTTGACTGTGGTTTGAGTCATGGACTTGGTGGCTTAAAACTCACTCTGGGCATATATGTGGGTGTGCCCAAAGTCTTGAGAGAAGAATGTAGGAGAATAGATTGCGGCATGGCCTTCCCCCCAGGGGGTGATTTCTCACTTTCTCTCTCTCTTTCTCTCTGTCTCTCTGGTGAGCACATGCACCGTATAGTAAAAATCTCTCTCTAATGAAAAATTCATTTAATCAATATATTAACATTTTAGGGGATACTTCTAAGTTGATTCCTCTTTTACCTCTACTTTTTAAAAATTCCTTCCTCTTTCCCAACCAAGTCTTCTGCTACATGAAACCACCTTTTTTTCTATCACACAGCATTACAATTGCATGTTAAGTTTTCTGTGCCCTCCTTTAATAACTACTAATCTCTAACATGTACCAGGTGCTCTTCTAAGCACCTCTTACATATTATCTGTACTCTAAGCTATAACTGTTGTAACCATCTTCATTTTGTAGATACAGATGCTGAAAAGTTAAGGACCTCTTTTTAGACTATATAGCTAATAAGTGAGAGTGGAGATGTGGGTCCAAATACCTAACTGAAGAGCTCTTATTTGACACAACTTTTTTTCTATTTACGTCCTCTCTACTCTGGAGAGCTCACCTTGAAAGTCAAGGGCTTGATTCTCCTGGTAACTCACATTAGTTCCTCACACATGCAAGTTCCAATGACAATAAATATTACAAAAATTAAACCTATATGATTAAATTAAAAATCATAGTTTCCAACACTTCACAAGGTAGTCATTATTGTTCATCATAATAATTATGAAGCATAAAGAAAAAGGGTAAACTATGTTGAAAATATTCTACCTCAGAAGACAGAAAAAAACCATCATATATCATAACTATTCATTATGGTTTGAGATTCCTGAGTGTGAAAGAAGAAAATGTTCATCTAATCTAAAAGCACCCTATTTTGTAAGAAATCTCCCAAATATGCAGCTGGCCAGAAAAATAATTATGCCCTTGGAGTTCTAGATGGCATAGATTTATCTTATTCTGCTTATGTGAGTTCTATATCTGAATGGAGCTTTTTCCTTTCAAAATTCTTACTCAACTATGCTGCCCTCATTTCTTGACATCCCTTTTTGGAATAGTAATAAAATATAGCCCTACATGAGTTAACCAATGAAGTGATTTAAAACTTGGTATTTCTGATTGAGCTCTAACATCTGTAGTCAGCTGACAGCTGGAGATCGACATTACAATTAGTGTGTGGCTATTTGATATGCCAACATCCTGGGTTTGGAACACTGGTGAAAACTTTGGACTGAGCTAAGCATTTTACTGTCATAGATCACAAAGTAATATAAACAGACATCTATTGGGCCTTTGCTGAGCTGAAGTGTAAAGAGAGGCCAGCCTCTCTCATGGAGTAAGACTTTATTTCAGGGTAAAAAAAGAAAGACTTTCAAAGTGAAAATATTGTTTTCAATAGGTAAATATCACAATGTCTCTTAACACTATTAGATAATCCTCAGAGGTAACAGCAGATGGAGTAACGGTTATGTTGCTGAAATCCCACATAGTCGACTGCAGTTTGAATCCTACACCTGGCCACTTAAACTTCACCAGGCGCTTGTGCATGTATGCCCAAAATCCTGACAGGAGAATGGAGAAGAGATTGAGCCATGGCCATCCCCCCTGGGGGGTGATTTCTCACTTTCTGTCTCTCTGTCTCTGTCTCTCCAGCAAGTACATACATCTTATGGCAAAAATCTATAGAAATAAATAAATAAATAAATAATCCCCAGAAAGTCACATTGTGTATATTCACTGTTCATGCTCTGTGCGAAATTAATAGATTGCAAGCTGGTTGTGATTTAGTCTTTCTGTTAAGGATGGGGAAAATTTGCTTCTTTGAATCTCCTTAAAAATAGGAAGTGATACCATTTACATCTTTAGAATTAAAATAGAACTGAGAAAACACAAATTGAGTACATAAGTAATAAAAATTTATTGAATCTCTTATACATTTTAATATTTTTTTAATTAAAGAAGTCCCATAAATTGAATAAAAAAATTTTACAATCCTCAATCAATTGAACTTAAATTTGTGAGCTTAGGGACTAAAAACATGGTAAATTTTACTTGTTTACAAACACCCATTTCTGTATTTTACAAGGGTGTTTTAGATCTTTGTGAAGTATGAGATGATATGGTTGATTATATTCAACAACTTGGCTTAATGCTATACAGAAAGAAGAAAAATGCCTTGAGAACTATAAAGCTTGGTGAGTTTGTAAGTTTAAGAAAGGACAAAAGAGGAAACTTGAAACTTTTAAGATGATTTCTCTACATTGAGCTTGCTTGCATGCATGTACGCACACAAAAATATACATAATATGATGAATAGAAATGATTATATTTCTTAGAACCAGTATATGGAGTAATGCTTATGTCATTTGACTCCCACATGGCCAACCACGGTTTGAGTCCTGGACCCAGTGGCTTCAAAGTCATACTGGCTGCATGTGTGTGCATGCCCAAAATCCCGAGAGGAGAATGGAGAAGGGATTGCGGCGTGGCCTCCAGGGGGTTCTCACTTTCTGTCTCTCTGTCTTCCTCTGTTTCTCCAGTGAGC
This sequence comes from Tupaia tana, assembly GCA_026018925.1. Lineage (NCBI taxonomy): Eukaryota > Metazoa > Chordata > Mammalia > Scandentia > Tupaiidae > Tupaia > Tupaia tana. The sequence goes on from JAKSZU010000003.1 coordinate 54,426,872, forward strand.
ACATGTGCCCAATAACAAAAATCTCAAGAAAATAATCATAGTTCCAGACATTAAATATGAAAAGTATGTGCACAAGAAGGTCTTAATGGCCTTGATTTATTTTCTTATCATAAAATAAGGAATATTCATTCAGAGTTTTCTTAGTAAAGGTCACAGTTGTTAAATTTTCTAAAAAATCTTGCTATTTTCTGCAAAAAAATTTATTATTTTCAACTGAACTTTATCATAAATGACTAAATATATCCTTATACATTTCAGTAAAGAAAATATTTCTCTATGTAAGAAATTTAAAGAAAAATATATTCACAATTTAGAAAAGTACAGATAAGAGATCACGTATTATCTACTTACATTTATAGACATTTAAATTTCACTAAACTCTTCATTAGTGATCTGTTATATTGCATGTTTTGAAGTGTAAGCATTTTTCCCAACTCTAAAGAACTTTGATCAGTAATATGGCTTGTAATCTCTTGGAATGTTATAGATAGTAGTCATTTATAGTAGAGGCTACATGCTTTAAAAGTTACTGGTATTTAAATAAAGCTATGTTTTAGGGCTATAAAGAGTATAAGTTCCACAATCTGTTGTATTATTTAGGAAATAAAAGCTGCTCAGAGACAGTAGGGGAAAAAAGAGTATGGAAATTTAGTGGTAAATTTAGCAAAATTATTGTAACAATAATATTAAAAAGTTATGAAACAAAATGTTTAGGAATCCTAAAGGTTGGTTTCGTTATTATTGTGTGTTGCCGAGCTTCAAATTTCATCATTCTTTTGCAAGCAGTTAGACTAAAGATGTGCTCCTAGACACATTCCAAGGTTTGTGTTTCTTATATAATGAACTCATTAGTTATTCCAGGCCTTTTAGATGGGGTGCAGTTCGTTATGCAAAACCTTACAATACATTTGACTTACATGTGTGTTCTGAGCTTGACAATCTCGTGTCAAGCCTTCTGAGACATGTGGACAGGACCCAGTGTACGGAAGTGTCAGTCAGGTGGCAAAGGCAAGCGTGGTGTTGCTTTCTCTGCAATGGCTTCAGGGTTCTGCAGTTTTTCTGAAGAGTGACAGGTTTGATTTCTTTGCTAGAAGCATGTCTAAATCTCACTGACACTAATGGGTTACCGCAAATGGCTTTGGGATAATGGAGATTGTTGACATATTTATGCAGCCTTATTTGGAATATAAAATAAGCATGTGCATTTACCAAGTGGAAATTTTACCAAATATGTTCAAGATATTTTTTAAGTCCGAATTGAGTAGAAACAAATGATGTCCCTTTACTCATCATACATAATTTTCTTAAGACATTTTTATTATTTCTTCTTTCAAGAAACACATTAGTACAGAACTGGGAACTTTGAAACACACACATACAAACACACACAAACACACACCCAGAGTAATGGAGCATATGCATAACTCTACTTATCTAAAAGTGGATTGTCTGTTTTTGTACTGTTCACAAGGTCTAGAAAGGACTTACTGGATCATGCTATTTTTTTAAAGAGGTTTTTTGCTATAGGGTGTGTGCGCTCACCAGAAAGACAATGAGAGACAGAAAGCGAGAAATCACCCCCTGGGGGGATGGCCACGCCGCAATCCCTTCTCCTCCATTCTCCTCTCGGGATCTTGGGCACGCAACACATGCGCCTGGTGTGAGTTTAAGCCACCGGGTCCAGGACTCAAACTGCAGTTGACTACATGGGAGTCCAGTGACATGGCCATTACACCAACTACTGGTCCCGGGACCATTGCTATTTTGGTAAGGCTCATAAAGAAGGAAATACAAGGTGATCAGATAGGTAGCAAAGACCTGGCAGCTGAGAAAACATTTACAAGAAAACCTAAAGATTGAGTTAATCAGTCAACAGGGAGAAGTAAGAGGAGTGTTCTAGGAAGGAGAATGCTTTCTAATGAATTTAGATTTAAGAATAGCAAAGATGGTAAAGATGAGTAGCTTATCAAAGACATTTAAATAATATAGCAATTAAACTTTATCCTATAGCTATTGAAGAACAATGAAAGCATTTGAGGACCTGTAGAATAAGGCTCTATATTATGGATAGTTTCAGAAGATGATAAACTTACTATTGGGTGGACAGAAACTGTGTCCTGATTGTCAGGTTTTGATTTGGAAAAAAAGAAAAAAAGGAAACTGTTCTAGGAATCTCTGCAAGCAAGACAAAATAGACAAGGAGTAGTGATGAGGGAGAAAAGAAGATAAGTAAATATTTAAATATTCAGCTTAAACTTTGTACCTATTGACCAGTATTTTTCCTTTCCCATAGACTGTGGTGTCCTTTTGCACAGCACAGTGACTACCATCAATAATATTCCAAAATAGCTAAAAGAATTTTAAGTGCCCTCACCAGAAAGAAATGATATTCAAGGTGATAAATATGCTAATTACTCTGATTTGATCACTTTACAACGTGCACATTTATGGAAATATCACTTAGTCACCCATAAATGTAAGCAATTATCAATAAATTAAAGATAAAATTTAAAAATCTTTTAAAACAGAACCATTTAGAATATAAAATCAACAAAGCTTTTTGAGTAATTTGAGATGGTAACAACAGGTAGAAGAAAAGGTAAAACCTAATCAGGTTTGAACAACTGAGAGAACTCATTACAGGATAGTCTTGGTAATTGTAAAAAATTATGAGTTTAATTATGAGAATGTTGGTATATGCTTCAAGAAGGATTTAAGATATGCATGTAGGAGTTGGGAGACACATCTTTCCTGGAAAGAAATAAAGCCATGAAAGCACTTACGATTTCTAAGAATGTGTAGAAGAAAGAAAGAAGGTGGTCTCCAAAATATGCATAGTAATACTAATACAGGTGATCAGAGAAGTCTGAGGAGAACAGAAAGATGGGAGAGAAACCAGGGAAGTATGGCCTCTGGAAGCTAGGAGAAAAGAGAAAAAAAAAAAAAAACAAACCTTTTTCAGAAAAACTTGCTCAACTCCCATTGGTTCATCAGTTTATTAATACACAGGTACTTGCTAAGCTCCTACTTTGAGTCAAGAACAGCTGGGTAAAACCTATAAAGGAGCTCTGCTTTCAGGAGCTATGGTAAATGGAGAAACAAATGTAATCCAAGCAATCACACACATAAATATTTCCCCATTGGGCCAGCTCCACGGCCTGGTGGTTAAGGGCGACAGACCTATGGCCAACTGTGCAGTTTGAATCCCAGACCTAAGCACTTGAAGAACACTGTGTGTGTGTGTGTGTGTGTGTGTGTGTGTGTGTACGTGCCAAAATCCAGACAGGGTTGGGAAATGGAGAAGGGATTGCAGCATGCATATGCCCTACTGGGGGGTGCTTTCTCTCCTCTCTCTAGTAAGTGTATGTCCCCTCTGGAAAATAAAAAAAAGTCCCTGTAAACTTTAATAAATTGCAAAAATTGTAAAGAGCTATACATGTATGTATAGGTGAACTTCTATTCTGTGACATCTGAGAACCTCTGTCTCAAGAAGTGAACTCTTAAGTTCAAACTAATTAACCTAGTATCTGGAGAATGACTAGGAGCCATAATTATTGGAGTCAGTGAGGACACCTGGCTGGCGGAACTGCAAGTACAAAGCACCTAATATATGAAGGTCAGGCCCATCTGACCTACGCTTTAGGAATATTCCTGAAACTTTATTTTAGCAGGACAGTGATCTAAGCTTCCAGAAGTTTTAAGATGTAAAATTTGGGCCGTCCCTATAGTACAACAGTTAAACACTGTGCAGAGAGAGCCAGATTCCACGTGGCCAACCAAGGTTCAAGTCCCAGCTCTAGAGGCTTGAAAAATGCACCTGGCAAGCATGTGCCCAAGGATTCTGAAAGGATGGAAAAGTGACGGAGGAAAAGGACTGTGGCATGACTGTCCCGATTTGAAGAGACATTCTTTCTTTCTTTCCTTTGCTATCTCTCCCTTTTTTGTGTGCATGCATGAGACCTCTGGCTTTTTTTTTTTTTTTAAGAAGTAAAACTTTATTACTTTTGGGCAAGCAATCATACAGGGAAGGAAAGGGAGAAAGCACCCCCAATAGATCATGGTCATGTTACACTTTACTTATCCATCCTGCTAGGATTTGGGACATGAACACACATATACCGTGTGTGTGTGTGTGTGTGTGTGTGTGTGTGTGTGTGTCTGTGTCTCCAGGGCTAAGATCTGAATGGTGATTGGCTGTGTGAGATTCAGCTCCCTAGCCACTAGGCTATGGGGCTGGTATCTACATTTCTTTCTAAATTTCTTCCTTTCATGAGAGGAGGAGAGATTCCTCCCCACCCCTGCCCCAACAGGGTCTTGCTAGGCCACAAACAAACTCTATGCCCAAGCCTTTTAGCTAGTTAGGATCATGGACATAGCTGCAGACACACCCAGTGTGTTTAGGTGGGTCTCAAAACCAAATCTAGGGCTGTCCCATATGACTCCAGTATTGTACACCCTACTATCCTGCCACCTGCACACCACTGCTGGGCCTATATACAGTTTTATAATAGAATTTTATACCTTTTGTTTCAAGAGTTGGCAATAATTATGCCTCCCCACTATAGGTATTATTGCTGCACACACCGTAAATGTGAATAAAAATTTTGTGATGGTTTCTTGAATTGAGCAGAGACAAAGCATTTGTAGACTCATTGTGGACTGACAGATTCATTGACTCTAACTCCAAAGGAAATAAAATTATTTCTTTTGCTAGTAATTATTTCATATACCTTTTTAATATAAATGTACACCTGTATGTAAATATTTTGAAAATGGACTTAAATACTCAGATTTGCACTGTAATACAATAATTATAGGTAGTAAAGATTACTTTATTTCTTGGTTTTCTGGATGGAGTGCTTTCTATGTCAAATTTTTTATGGTAATTCTAACTGGTTGTTTTCTCCAGTATAAAGCTTTTAAATGTTTAAATATAAGCATTTTCTTTTGGTTTTGCTATTTAATTGCAAAAAAGTTTTTATTTGACCATGCTTCTTTTTTGGAAGGAGAAGCTCACCACAATATATGTTGAAAGAAACAATTTTTAATCATATACGTGTGCTGGATTTTGTTTCAATATGACCACTTTTGAACATCTGAATGTCTTTCAAATAAAATAATGGCTTTGACTGTGTCTCATATCTAATATTTTTCTTTACTTGAAAAGTGTAATGATTATAAGGCCATTATTGCCCTATTAAGTTAATCAAGGCCTTTTGAGTTTCCTTTTTCTCTCATATGACTCTATTTATTACTTAACAAGTGTGACAAATGTGGCTTAAAATAAACATTGTGCTATTACTAATGAAAATGTGTTGGCAGCAACAGGGGTGGTAAAGGAAAATGCCACAGAGCCCTCATTTTCCTCTTGATTTGCTGTAGTAGTGGCTGAGGAAAAGTAATAAACAGAATAATGGAAGGGCGACTGTTTCAGCAGAGTGGAATTTTACTTTGATTTATTGAAAGGATACACATCAATAAGCAGGCAATTGGTTACAACTTACAAAACATAATAGTTGGCAGACATCAAATTATTTTTCTTCTGATTTTCACTGTGAGCTAATCCAGATTTGAAACACAATGCAGATGAATAAAAAAACACTTTACAAAATTAATGCATACTTAGGTTTAAATAACAGCTTAAAATGATGGAAATAAAGTAACAAGAGCATGAGAAGAGACTATAACTGTCTACAAATTTGGAGCTATATCGATAACTTTATTAGCCCTGCATTTGACTAAAGTACCGTATATTATGAGCATCAGAAATGATCATATACTACAGAGCTAGAAGCACAAAATGAATAGAGTTTTATTATCCATTTCATTACAGTTATTGGTCATTTGAATTTAGTTCACATTTGGTTAGAAAAACGTGTGATGTAAGTGTGCCCCCCTGTGGCTGTAAATTGGTTTGTACAAATATCAGAAAGAGACCTAATGGAAAGAGGGCTTTCATTGGTTATATTATTTACTGAATTTTTACTTCGTCCCAAGCAGAGATCTGTCTCTCCTATTTTAAAAGTCAATCTCAGTTAAAGGATTCACAATTTCTTTTATAATTCTGACACTTATTTTTAGTAGTCATACATTTTTTAAGGTTTGTTTCTTTCTTCTCTCCAAGTGAGACAGAGGGAAAGGGAGGGAGAGCAGGAGAGAGGCAAAGCCTCTAATGGGATCTACAATCCAGAGAGTTCAGGAAGCCCTAGAACATGCATACATGTGTGCTCAGTGTACTTATGGAGTTCTCCGGATGCTGAGCTCAAACTTTCACATGTAGGTGAGGCTTCCCAGGCCTTGTGTTACCACTGCACCACTGCCCAGTCCTTAGGGTCCTACATGTTAGCCAATACATCTATCTCTGATTCTGAAATAGCATATCATAGTAAAGCCACATGAATCAACAAAGAAGATTTTTTAAACTTGTGTACATAGTGTTTGGTTAAGACAAACCTAAGCAAATTATCTGCAAGTGTTTAAAATACATCTTGTAATGAAATAGATTGATGGACCAGACAAGAAAATTTGTGTTAGTATAGGCCAGTGGCCTGAGAAGGTATTTTGCTATTTATTTGATGTACATAAAGACTTCATTTGCTTATAAACTTTGTTGATCAATAGGGTATTGGATATTTATAATAAATATTGGAGATTCTACAAAATTTGAAACTCCTTCTCCATAGTGATTCTTTGTAGAGTTCACAACTTCCATAATATTTTGAAATAAATGTCTTGCCTAGTTAACACTCCTCTTCATTTAACTCTCTAGTCATTAGTCTCAGGATGCAAAGTCTCATCTATGGACAGTTCATACTCTGGAAAGCTCTGCAAGGACTGGCTGTTAATGACCTCATATTGAGTGTAAGCCCACAGCAGACCTCTGACCGAGTGTGGGGAGCCTGCATTGGGCATGACTGAGCTAGGAGCATTAAAAATCGAATGCAGATAGGATTGGGAAACATTTTGAGTTCAGAAAAGAAACTTCAAAGAATGGAAGAGGAACATGTTAGTGTAACCTTGTTTGGATGCGTTTGAGTGGCGTTCATATTTGTTGTTCGTTTGAACATCTTTTATTTCTTTGAACACATGTCAAGTGGCAAAAACTAAGACTGCCTATTTGGGACACTGTAAAAGCAAGGGAGCTGACTTTACAGTCAGAAGGTTGAGTGGCTAATGGAAACAGGTGTTTCTATTTTAATCAGTTATAACTGCTGGTCTTATTAAGAGCTTCTTTTGCAAGCTAAAAGCAATTTTTTCTATGTTTTTATTTTGTTACTTTTAAAAATTAGCCCAATGCCAACATTTAATATCAAAAGTTAAAAAAGTAGGCTGACCTCATAGTCTAGTGGTTATAGTTGGAATCCTAGCCTCGGAAGCTTGTGTGTGCCCTGCTCCAGATCCCGAGAGGATGGAGAAATGGAGGAGAAGGGACAGTGGTATGACTATACTCCATTAGAGGGTGCTTTATCCCTCTTCCTCTCTCTCTCTCTGTCTCTCTTTCTCTCTCTGGCAAGCATACATACCCTCTGGCAATTAAAAAAATAGATTTAATTTTTAAGATCGTAATCATTAAGAAATAATAAAAACACCAATTTTATTTTTCCTTTACATAAAATTCTGTCTCCTTAATTAAAATTCCTGATTTAAAGAAACTTATTTTAAAAGTTTAATTATAAAAAGGAATTTAATTTTTAAAAAAAATAAGCCTAAACTTACTTCCATTGTTAGTTTGGTCATTTAACATACTTTTAAAAGTTTCCAGAAAATGGGAACCAGCAGTTAGTGTAATGGCTATGTCGCTGGACTCCCACGTAGTCGACCTCAGTTCACGTCCCGGACCTGGTGGCTTAAAACTCAGGCCAGGCGCATGTGCGTGCGTGCCCAAGATCCCAAGAGGAGAATGGAGGAGAACGGATTGCGGCATGACCATCCCCCCTGGGGAGTGATTTCTTGCTTTCTGTCTCTATGTCTCTCTCTGTCTGTCTGGCGAGCGCACGGGCCCTATAGCGAAAACCTTTCCAAAAAAAAAAAAAATAGTTTTCAGAAAATGATATTTCATAAATATTGATGTCTGTCACTTTTTCACAGGCTGAAGTGAATTATGTATTATTATTTTTAGTGACATTTTCTATATAGGGCACGTGTGCTCGCCTGAAAGGCAGATAGAGACAGAGAGAAAGTGAGAAATCACCCCCCAAGGGTCCACGCCGCAATCCTTTCTCCATTTTCCTCTTAGGATCTTGGGCACGCAGGCACACGTGCCCGACATGAGTTAAGCCACCAGGTCTGGGACTCTAACCGAGGTTGACCAGTTGTCCAGTGACATAGCCATTACGTCAATTGCTGGTTCCAGAATTATGTATTTTTTTAAAAGAATTATCTATTTTAATTTTATTTATTCATTTTATTTTATTTTTTTAATATGACCAGAGAGAGACAGAGAGAGAGAGGGAAAGTGAGAAAGCAAGCTACCAGGTACGGACTCATACCGTGGTCGGCCATGTGGAAGTGTACACCACCTTAACCACTACCCCACCTGCTGGTCCCCAGAATTATGTATTTTTAAAAGCCAAATTGACTCATTTCTTTTTCACTTTTGTCTAGGAAGGAATCCTAAAGTTGGAGTCAAAATCTAAATAATAATATTAATATTTCAAATGCCTTATTTTTGTTCTAGAAAAATTTCCTCACACTGATGAAGTTAGAGTAAGGAGAAAGACAAAGCAATGGGCAAAATTTTAGTATTTGTAATCTTAATTTAAAATGTCAGAGTGTCAAATATCTTAAATCAACCCAATATCAAATATTGGATTGCTGTCACACGGATATTGATTCACAGAATGAAAATTTTATTTAATACTTGAATTAAATGATTACTCTTTCATTTCTGTGCCTGGTATTTTAGGCTACTTAATATTTGTATTTTGCAAAAGAATTTCAAATTCATTTTTAATGTACTTTATTTTCTACTTGACAATATTTGTTGATAACTTCTTTGTATTTGCAGGGGAGGGGCATAAACACTCTAGTCAAGATTACTTATTGAGCTTTGAGCTTTGGTTATTCTTCTGTGCTTAGAATGATAACATGTTATATAATAATGATGCAGCAATACTGAGAGACAGAGATACCTAAATCCACCTGACCGGCATATTGGCAAATTATTTAATTTTTTTTTCCCTGCATTTCACTTAGCTTGTAAATACCTAATTAAATTTCCTTTAAGAATCATTGTACGTCTTATTTATTAACCTAGTTTATAACCTGATTTGTATGTCAGTTTCCAAACATGTAGGAAAGATACATGGTATTGAGACATGCTTTAAAAGTATATTATGCAAACTTTTTAAAAAGAAAAAATAATCACCTTTTATCCATAAATGATATGGCTTGTTTGTAAGGCACTAATTTAACTTTTAAAAAGTAGGCTCTGGGGCCCAGCCGGTGGTATGGTGGTTAAAATGGCTGAATCTCACATGGCCAGCTGTGTGGTTCGAGGCCCTAGACCTGGCACCTTGAAAAACATGCCAGGTACATGTTAAGGCATACCCAAAATCTCAAGAAAATGGAGAAAGGATTGTGGCATAGCCATCTCCATTGGGGGATGGTTTCTCACTTTTCCTTTTTCTCTGTCTGTCTGTCTCTGGCAAGCCCACTCACCTGAAAGCAAATTAAAAAAAAAAAAAAGTATGCTCTGACCATTAGAGTTCAGTAAAACATTTAAAATTAACCACTCAGTACTAGAATAATCCTATCTGATTATTTCTTCTACCTACTTCACAAGACCAAACATACTAGTGCTAAGATGTCGGATTATTTTTCTCTGTTGCAGTCTAGAATTCTTGTTCCAAGCCCATGTGGCCATCAATTGTAATAAAGTTCCATGCCACTGAGGAGTAAAATGCAGGGAATGGGTACTCTATTGAAGAGTATTATTCAGCCTATCAAGCCTTACATTGTGAACTCAACCATATGCTTTTCCTTCTTTTCACTCAGGATGTTGCAAATAGATATATTATTGAAATTGTCAATTCTAGGTAAATTCAGCATTAATGAGTTTTTTTTAAGGAAAAGAAATGTAGCAGAGAAAACTTTATACATTTATTCTACATATATAATTTTTCATCACCAAGAATATGTGTAGCACATACTTCATCTGCAGCTGCTAACTAGCAGGGTTATTGACCAGTAAAATGCCTTGTATCATTTTTAAATTGTCTGTACGGTACAGACATGGCTACGTTATCAGCAAAAACAAATGCTTTTTAATCTTTGGCCAATATAAATGATACCAAATCCTCTATATTTTTCACTATGCTATGATTAAAAACAGGCCACAATGCCGAAGTTTATTTAAAAAAAAATTCAGATTCACCAATACCCATATATCAGGTTCTAGACTTGAAGATCCCCATCCTGCATGTTTCAGATTAACTGAAACTTTTACAGATACAGATAACAATACATCAAACTTTCTGCATGTGTAAAACCTTTTTGCTTTATAATGCTAGTTCTATTTCTAGATAAGTTGATAAACTATTCAAACTAAACACATCACACAGCACCTTTTAGTTTATATTTTTAAAAGTACACATGAGCAAGAGTAGAAGAGGAGAGTGCTTAGAAAAGCCCACAGTCTTTTAGATTCTCTTTGATTATTATATCTGTAACTGCATCAAACACAAACTTGACGTTCTGGGTATCAGTAGCACAGGTCATATGGGAATAGATTTCCTTATCTTCTTTTTTTAGATTCAGGTCTAGAAACTGGTTCTTGATGTAGTTCCCTGCATCTTCGAATGTATTTGGCCCTTGTTAAACAGAAAGTATAAGGTAGTAAACATTAATTGCATGTTACAAAGAATGAACTATAAATAATATCAGTAAGTGATATCAGTATGCAATTTTATCTGCTGCTATTTGACGTATAAAGGTCAAATATCAGGAATCTGTTCCACATCTAATTGGTGCTGAGAACTGTGTATACCTCATTGGAGACTGTTGATAGCTAACATGGAATCTCTGCATCAAAAATCTCATAATACAGGGACCAGCAGATGGTGTAATGGTTACATCACTGGACTCTCATGTAGTTGACTCAGTTCAAGTCCTGGACCTGGCAGCTTAAAACTCATGCTGGCTGTGTGTGAGTGTGCCCAAGATCCCAAGAGGAGAATGGAGGAGAATGGATTGTGGTGTGACCATATCCCCAGGGGGTTGATTTCTTGCTTTCTGTCTCTCTGGTGAGCACATTCTCCCTATAGCAATAATCTCTCTAAAAAAAGAAAGAAAAAAAAATCTCAGGATAAGTTGAAATACCAATGTATTTGCCCAACAAAGCAAAGGAGCAATCCAAACCTATAATACATGAAATGCTGTGTGTATTTGTGTTCATTTGTGAGTATGAATTTTTAATACAAATAAAAGAGAAAAAGAATGAAAATAATAGATACAACATTGCAGAAGGAGATGATATTTGAGCTGAACCTTGAGAGACAGGTAGTGGGAGAAGAGATATGGTGTGAGTGAAAGTAAAATTGACAATGGCCTGTACCACTAGACCTGAGTACAGGGCTGAGCTTTGAAGGATCTGTTTGGATGGAAATGAAAGATTTTTGCAGAGGAATTATAGGAAATTGAATAGTATAGATGGTATGGATCACACTATAGATTATATTGTTAACTTCATGGTAAACAAAGGAGCCAAGATGAGACATGTAGGTTTAGAGCTATTCTTTTATTTTTTTTTCTTTTTTTGGAGAGATTTTTGCTATAGGGCGCGTGCGCTCACCAGACAGACAGAGAGAGACAGAGAGACAGAAAGTGAGAAATCACTCCCCAGAGGGGATGGCCACACCGCAGTCCCTTCTCCTCCATTCTCCTCTTGGGATCTTGGGCACACACGCACATGCGCCCAGCATGAGTTTGAGCCACTGGGTCCGGGACTCGAACTGCGGTCGACTATGTGGGAGTCCAGCGACATAGCCATTATGCTAACTGCTGGTCCCTAGAGCTATTCTTGACCAGTATTTAAGAGAGCAGGAGCATGATGAAGCCTATGCTTGGAAAAGTTTAATCTAGTAGTAGGATCAGTGATGCCATTGGAAAAGGCAGATATGAAATAGGTAGGCTACCAAATATAGGGCACCTGGAAAGGACCTGTTGATTGGCTTTACAACACAATATACTCATGGGGACCTGACGCAGGATGGAGCAGCAGCATAAAGATTATTAGCAATGTAAGATTTTTTTCCTGGGTCTAGCAGATGGCATAATGGCTACGTTGCTGGACTCCTATGTAGTTGACCACAGTTCGAGTCCCGGACCCAGTAGCTTAAACTCACGCTGGGCACATGTGCGTGCATGCACAAGATCCCAAGAGAAGAATGGAGGAGAAAGGATTGTGGCGTGGCCATCTCCCCTGGGGGGGTGATTTCTCATTTCTCTCTGTCTTTCTGGCGAGCACATGTGCCTTATAGCAAAAACCTCTTAAAAAAAAAAAAAAAGTTTTTCCTCTACTTTATTGTAACTAGGAGCAAATTTCCTTGAGGGACAATCTTTAAGACCATATAATATGGCTAAAAACTAGCATTGGTAATTGTATATGTTGGCAGGAATGTGGGGTCACAAGAACTCTTTTTCATTGCTGTTGAGAATGCGAAACAGTCACTTTGGAATAGAGTTTGGCAGTTTATTACAAAGCTAACAAATACAATCCAGCAATTGCTCTCCTATTATTTACCTAAAATTATTTACCTAAAACCTTCTGTCAACACAAACCTGCTCATGGATGTTTATAGTAGTTTTTTTCATAATTGCCAAAAATTGGAAGCAACATAGATGTCTCTCAATAGGCACAAGGATAAGCAAACTTTGATTTGGAATGGAATTATTCAAGAATTTGAAAACTGAGCAATGAATCCACAAAAGGACATGGAGAAAACTAAACGCATATTGCTAAGTGGAATAGGACAGTCCGAAAATGCTATATATGGTATAATGCCACCTGGAAAAGGGAGAACTATAGAAACAGCAGAAAGATCAATGGTTTCCAGTGTGTAGAGGGGAGGAGGGAGGTCTGAATGGGCCAAATACGTGTCATCCTCAGGGCAATAAAACTATTCTTCATGATACTCTAATGGTGGAAATGTGAACAGCAGGTGGCAAAGCACACAGAATCATACAACACAAAGGGCAAACACTCCCTGGACTATGAACTTTAGTTAATAATATATCAGTATCTGTTCATCAATTGTAACAAATATCCATCAGGGGAAACCCTGGGGGAGGGAATGAAAGAGACAGTTTAAGGGAACTTTTCCTTTCAAAGAATTCATTTCTGTGTACACTAAAAATTGCTGTAACAAATAAACCCTTTTACTTAAAAGAAAATGTATAGATAACCTATAATTATAAATCTATATTTAATTTGTATTAGTCAATATAGAATATACTCATATTTGATCGCATGACAAATTTTGCATATATAAATGATATTACAATTATAGAAGAAAGGTATAAACACTAATTATAGAATAACTAGCATAAAGATCTGTTTTGACAGAATGTCATGTTCCTAGTAAAATCTGGGCTACCTCACATATGTAAGTGGTGAAAACTGGGCTTACATATTTTTTTAAAATTTAAATTTATTTATTTGCATTCATTCACTGTACATCATTACAGCATACAAAATGAGATTTTTCCATCCAGGGTACACTGTATATTGTCTCAATCAAGCACATCAACAAACATGTTATTTTTGGCAAATAATTTTCCATTTCTTGTTTTCTATATGTTTTGCTTTTTTTCCCCCCATCCTTGATTCCATCTTACCCTCTGCCATCTTCCACTCTCCTCCCACACTGTCTCTGGTATCAATGTTTGCTTTCTATACTGTTTTCCCCCCACATTTTATTGAATTACTAAAGACCTTAATTAATCTAAATATTTTCCTAGCAAACACAGCTGATATATACATTTCCATGGACACAAGTCTAACTTTAGGCATCCTATAAAGTAGCACCTAGGTGGGGCTATATATCTTACTGCAGTCATTGAATAGATGTTTTTTTTCCTGAAACTTTTTTTTCTGGGCTTGTATTTTTATTTAAACCATTCATATTTCCATATTACATAATTTTATTAACAATAGAGCATCCAACTTTTCAATATTAAAAAATAAATTGTTTCTGACGAAAAAACAAGCCTTCTATAGAACTTGACATTGATAGTCACTGACTGAAATTTTGGGACTTAAGAAATCTGAAAGAAGGGAAGATGCCACTATTCTCAAACTCATTCACGATGTCCCTCTGAAAACAGTTAAGGCATTCTAGAACCACTGAGGTCCTATATAGTATTGCAAGGTCTCATTAGGAGATACATTACAAATACTAATTTAGAATAAAATTTGCATTCTTATTACAATTTGTAATGTCATACATTATATGGAACAGTAACTGTGATCTATCTAACCTCTTTCAGCCTACTTATTTAGGCTTTATTTTAGTGTAAAAACATAAATAATATAGAAATTGTTGCTCTTTATTTATACAATTCTTTCCAGTTTGGTTAACAAGTGACTCAAAAAATGATCAAACTCTTTGTCCTTGTAACTATTAAATGTCAAGATTCAAACAAGAAAATACGTGTCTATGCTGGGATTTATTACCACAGAACTAAAGGAAAAAAATCTTACCAGTGTATTCTGGAAAGCAGATACTAAGATGCACCTTGGTTACCTTTTCTTGAAAGAGATCTTTTTTGTTGAGAAACAGTACAATGGAGGTTGTTGCAAAATACTTGTGATTACAGATACTGTTAAATAGATGAAGGCTTTCATGCATTCTGTTCTGTTAGGAATAAGAGATGAGAACGTGTAGGATTATTAGTTGCTAAATCTGAATGTTGAGCATTTTAAACAAGGATCTAGAAAAAACATCCATCTTTACAAGACCTTCACTGGGCTGAGCAATTTAGTAGTAATGTTATCAGAAAGCACAAATGTTTTATTTTACCTGGTCCTTTTTGCTTTTAAACTTACCACTTCTTCATCTTCCACCAGGACCATGTCATAGGCACTGAGTGCAGCGCAGAATATAATGCACGTGACTCCTTCGAAGCAGTGAATCCATTTCTTTCTCTCTGATCTCTGTCCACCTACATCGAACATTCTTTAAAAAAAATGAATAATGAGTCTTTCAAATATTCTCCCAAATTTGCATTAATAGTTAGAATTATAAATGAATGATTCTATAGCTTTAAAATATATTTCTTTGATTTTTATTGATAATAAAAAAATTTTATTTGACAACTTGCTATTCACGGATTATGGAAAAAGAAGTTCCTCTTTTGGGGGATGGGTATTGTCTTCCTGCAGATTAAAGTAGAATAAGTCATACACTGACTTTGAGCAACTGTGAAATTTAAAGCACTTTCAAGTTTCAGTGAAAAATCACTAGTTTTTGAGGATTTTGGTTAAAGTTTCTACATGTGCTCTTGGATGATGGTAAAGAACATTAGAAGCTACTATAGTTCTGATAACTATGATTCATGCCTGTCGTCTTAGCTCTTTCTACACTTGTTTGAACAATTGCTCTTTGTGCTCTTTGGGCTATATACACTGTGCTAGTCCTATTGATGCAAAGATGAAAAGATATGGTCACTATCTTCAAAGAACTTGCTGTTTGGTGGAAAGAAATTTGTATTCACTTGTGAGGCTTCTGCTGTTCTGAATCCTACCTGCCTCTCCAAGCCTATTTCACACTACTTGTCTCTCTTTAGTATAGACTAATTGCAAGGACATTCTTTCAGTTCCTCTGATATAAACCTAAGGTTTTTGATGCCTCAGGACTTTTGTACAGGCTGTCTGTCTCCTTTCCCTGTGACACAGATCTGTTTCTTCCTTACATGAATACTACTTTTTCACCTTTCAGCGTTCTGTATCATTATCTCCACAAAGCAGTTTCTTAAGCCATCCTTGTAAATTATTTCTATTTCCTATTTTCTTTTGGTGGCATCACTCTTTCTTTCCTTTATAGTAATCATCACAATCAACAACTAATTGGTTTATTTAGTTTTACATCTTTAACATCTATCATCTCTCTAACAGAATAGCAACCTCATGAAGATAGAGACATTATATTAGTAACTGCTACATTTTGAGTGCTTAGCACCAAACCTGATATATAACATATATGCAGTAAATATTTGCTAAATATATAAATAGATTTCATGTTAATGGAATGGGGAGATTTTTACACAAGGCACATTAGCAAGTCATCAAAGAATGAGAGCACACAGTGTTTAAAATGTGCTAGTAATTTATATTTTTGGAAACATAAATAATAATATGAAAACATTGAAATACATGGCCTAATAATTATCTACTTCCTCATTAATTTACCACTCATTCAACAAATATTTATTGAGCACTTATTATATGTCCAGTATTTAAATTTAACCTCCAAAATCTTTTAGTTTGATGGTGGTGGTGGGGATGGTGCATGTGTGTGTGTGTGTTTGTTGGGGGAATAGACTTAAGGTACCTGTATAGAATAGGGAATGTAGGAGTGCATTGTAATTTAAACTGGAGTAAACAGAAACTATAAAGATGACAGATGTATAAAAACCTAAAGAGATGAGAGACTGAGCCAAGTAGATATCTGGGGGAAGAATGTTTCAGGCAAAGGCAACAGAGGAAACGGTAGGAGCAAAATCTCTGAGGAGGCAGGGGCAAATCTAAGACGAGTGGCCAGCAATAGATTTACTGGATCTTCCTTGTTGTATGAGAAGTTTAGATTTTATATAGCAAGCACTCGGGGACCATGAAAGACATTTAGGAAGGGAATCCGCATTATTTTGTTTGTTTGTGATTGTGTTAGATCTCTTTGATCTAGGTCCAAAAGACAGATTTAATAAAGAAGAGACTAGAGACAAAGAAAAAAGTTATGGGGCTATTGTAATAATGTGAACTTGAAATATTAATACCGAAAAACATCCAAGCTACATAGACTTTAAGGGTAATAACTGTACTTGGAATAATAAATGTTTACTAGCTGACCTAACTAGAGAACGGATATATAAAACTAAAATTCCTCAAATATAGGAAATCACTATACACATCAATACAAAAATCACTCTCTTCAATAGTAGATTAAGAGATGCTATTGACAGGAATGAAAGATGAATTCTCAATTTCCTTCTCTTTATCTCTTTCCCTAGGAGTGCACATACTCTATGGCAAAACAAACAAATAAACAAAAACTTACAGTATTAAAGATACTAGTTCAGCGTTCAATTGTTAAGTGAGCTGGAAATTTAAACTCAGTGTCAATCAAGACTAGTGTATATACTACCTATTACTAAATACATATGCAAAATAAATGAAGAAATCAAAATTTTACTTTAAGTTATATCATGTAAAAATTAGCCAATAAATGAAGTTCTTAAAACTCAGTCAACATTCCTAAGGAGGCAAAAATAGTAAATATGCTTCAGACATTTAAATTTTGGTTAAATGGCTTGTTAATCTGTCTGTTATCAAACAGGACACTGGGTTAAAAAATTTACCCCCCCCCCCCTTTCTGGATGGTTTTGTTCTATTTTTTAAATGAAGGTAGTATAGACTTTCTGCATTCCAGGTGTGTATATTCTCCATTTGATTAGATATGAATATATTATAGATTATTCACTGGGAAAGAGCTTCCATGGTTCTTGCCTCCTCTTTTCTTTAATTTCCTCCTTAGGTTTTGTTTAATAGAAAAGTAATCATGAAACCCAGACAAAGGTAATCAGATAAATTGAATGTTTGTACAAAGAAAGCCCAATTTTCAATTTCCACAGCCCGAATGGTAGTGCTCTAGGAACCAAACTCCAGGACCATTTGGTTCAGTTTCCTTTATTGGGGCCAGCAGGTGGCATGGTGGTTAAGGTGCTGGACTCCTACATGGGTGACCCGGGTTTGAGTACCAGGCCTGGAGGCTTGCTTTCTCACTTTCCTACTCTCTCTCTCTCTCTCTCTGGTGAGTGCACATGCCCTGTAGCAAAATTTAAAATAACAATAAGTAAAATTAAATAAATCTAAATAAATTTTCTTTATTTAGCAAAATTTGCATTAGCCCTGGTGGCATTTTGTTCTGCCATCTGTTTTTCTTTGTTTTTATGACCAACAATCCAAGTTTCTTCCATTTATTGATACTTTCTTCTTTTAATAACATTTATATTACCAATCAGATTATATTTAAATATTAAAAGTCTAAGAAAGAACTTCTTTTCCTAAATTGATTTTGTATAATTGCTCAGATTCTCTGTATGGTGACCAATATTTAATTTCAGGGAGGATAATCTTATTTCTCTCACACTGATTTTTTTTTTTTTTTTTTTTTTTTTTTTTTTTGGCTTATTTATGGCAAAAGGTACCTAGCAGTGAAAACAACAAAAACAATCAAGAAATGAGAATTCTAATTTATGGACTTTATAAATGCCTCAGAAAAAGAGAAAAAGGAACTTCATATATTGTCTACACATTTCTATAATATAATGGTCTCACATGAAGAATCTCAGCTAAAAATCAGAGTAAGAGCAAATCCAGTGATCTCATTGGCTTTGTCTTGACTTTCACTGATAACTGAGCTTCTTTATGGTTTACGCATGATATATTAATCCCCATGTGTAAGAGGTAATAATTCTCTTCAGATAAGCATATACAACTATGATAAATAACAATAGTGGGAATATTACCGCAAAGTTGTTTAAAAGTCAGATTCTGGAACTAATAGGTGGCGTGGTAGTTAAGGCGCTGGACTCACACATGGCTGACTGTGGTTTGAGTACCAGACCTGGTGACTTGCTTTTTACTTTCTCTTTCTTTCTCTGGTGAGTACACATGACCTATAGCAAATTTAAAAATAATAATAAATAAAATTAAATAATTCATTTAAAAGTAAGATTCCAAATGTATGTTCTCCCTGACAAATAGATTCATATCTATGATTTTATTTGCTCCTCATAATTCATCGCTTCAGAAGGGAAAATAGTATCACACCCATTCTACAAGTGAAGAGACCAAGTCTTTGAGAGGCTAAAGGATTTTTTTTCCCAAAGCCAAAATTAGTAAGAGGCAGAACTTATGTAATATGACCCTTAGTCCGGTGTTCTTTCAGTATGTCATGCAACTTTCAGTAAACATGTTTTCACAGGCTTAGCTTTGCCAAGGAGGGGAGGACAAAGATTACTCGTGTGCATTTTACTCATATTGATAAAATGGCTTCTGACAGTCTATTGTAGATAAAATGCTTATAATCTTCTCACTTTATTACTCACTCGATAAACAGTATAGTTTTTCTATGCAGATTGATGTAGGAGACATAAGTCCAGGGAACATTATAGATTTCTCTAACACCATCTGCCATTATTGAACTGAAATACTCATTAGAAAAATTAGCTTTTATAGTGAGTTTCCTAGATATTATGTTAGCTCCCCAAAAAGTTACATGTTGTTTTACTGTTATTATAGTAATTTATTTTCATACATCTCATTTCAGTTATAGTATTTTCTCTAAATTTTCCTTTAAGCCTTATTTTACAAAGGTATAAAGTATCACAACCTATTAAAACACTTTGGAAATTTCTAAAGTGGGATATTTACTTATGTATTTGATTGGAGACATAATTCTCTTTTATATATGAAAACAAAACACAAACAAAACAAAAAATCTCCACTGTGACTATTCTGTGAAAAACAAAATCAGAGAATAACATGTATACTTGCTGCCTCAACATTTGAACTTGTCAAATGTAATGAACAAGTAACAAGGGGAGTTAACATGCTTAAATACCTTAATTCCCTGAATAAAGTAAGTGAACCCTTAATGATACTGAATAGAACCACAGTCCTCATTTTGGGTAAAGGATTTTTTTTTGGTGGGGGTTAATAAATAATTTATTATGTCTGGTATTTAGAATTCTTAAAATTAAAAAGAAGTAACTGCTATTTATGATGTAGTTAGAAATCGAAAGGCGATACTTTGGTAACAGAGTATTGACTATTTATTTATTGCACTTGACAGTATTATAGAGTAAGCCATCAGAGTTTTATGGCTTTATATTAAACAGTTGACTAAACAGTTGAATTTTATAGTTCTATTTTAAGCAGCTGGTAAAGCTGCTTTATGGGTTTAGGTTAAACAATAGGCTAAATATTTGACCACCCAAGATTATTCACACTTTATATCAGAATAGATTATTATGAAATAATCTGCCCTTTATGATTGTCACAAAATTATTACCTAATCAAAGACAGTTAAAAAAATCAATAATGCTTTTGCAACTAATTTATTTATTAGATGTCTTTGTTTATCCTATAAGCTTGGGACTATTTTTGAAAAACCAGTTACTGACATTTTCTGCTTATATAGTTGATCTAAAATGAAGATGCAATCTAAGGTATGGTGGATGGTGGCATAGCAGTAAAACAAGACTGTGAGGCTGACCCACATTGGAAGGTTCTGGTTTGCTACACAAAACTTCCCTGCTCATGCCAGGCCTGTGATACCTATGGTCTGGGGCCACTCAATGAAGCTAGGATAGATAACAATCTCTCTCACTTTCTAGCTCATTGAAGAAATAAACAAACTTGAAAACTTAAAAAGCTGGATTCCTTTTTTTTTTTAAATTGAATCTGAGTAGACATTTATTTTGAACTGTTCTATTGGGTGGTAATTATTCAAGATGTTTGCTTTATCAGAGTTGGTATAACTTCTTAAGATAGTTACAGATGAAAAGGTCAATAGATAGGTCAGTGTTATCACTACCCAGCTAGAGCAAGATGGTCTAACTATATCGCTCTCTTGTGCCAATTCTTGATGCGAAGGATATGCACAGGGCTCTTTGTAAATTCCCTAATTGTGCATGGTTAAACAATGGAATTAAAAGGATTTATAGGGGACAGTAGTGGGTTTACTGTTACAGTAGTGCAGTAACAAAATAGGATGTCTATGAGGCAATCCTACATGGGTTGATTACTGGTTCAAGTTTGGAGATCTCCTTGAGTATGCTGGACACATGCTTGCCCATGATCTGGGGCTGGCTGAGGCTGGGGTTGGATCATGGATCAGGGTGCTATCTCTCTGACTCCCTGTCTCACTCATGGAAGGAATAAGTAATCTTTTAAAAAGCCCAATGTTTAAAAAAACAAGAGAGGATTTATAACCACAGGAAGATAATAAAGTTTTGAAATCCTTATGACTGTTAATACCATTATATACTTTCTATTAAGTGTGTGTTTGTGGATACATATATATATGCCCACTAGATAATTCTTTCATTAATGAATAATGGAATTCATCAAGTCTTTAAAATAAATTATGTTACTAAAATAAATTAGACATCATATTATATAATTTGATATTTCGTAATTAATCATGAACATAGCTAAACAAGTATACATGAGTGGATTTCAAACAGCTTGTGTAAAAACTGGAATTAAAGTATGAGTTTATTTTGGCGCAGTAAAATTTTGAAATCCATGTATACTTTTTCATAATAGGCATTTTTTATGAACTCTTTGAAAACCCCTCATAGTTTATATGAGTTACTGCTTTGTGAGATCTAATAGAGAATGACAAAGCTAAATTCAGATGTAGCTGCTGGGTAGACAAGGAGACTCCTCAGCTGAGATGACTCATACATGACACAAATGGATACAGAGTACATGACTCAACTTCATATTTTAGGAAAACTGCACTCTATCTCATATCATAGATCTGCTCAAACATTCTTGAAAACAGTTATGTTTAATATACAAAATATAAAGGTTTTTGTTGTAATCATTGTTGACCTTTTTTCCTTTGGCTTCCATATGGTTTCAAGTCCTTTTAATACTACTTTATAATCATAGAAGTATTATAGAGAAAGTTACTTCTCTATAATTGTTCAAAAAAATCCATGTAGGGAACCAGCAGTTAGCGTAATGGCTATGTCGCTGGACTCCCACATAGTCGACCACGGTTTGCGTCCCGGACCCTGGTGGCTTAAAACTCACGCTGGGCGTGTGTGCGTGCGTGCCCAAGATCCCGAGAGGAGAATGGAGGAGAAGGGATTGCGGCGTGACCATCCCTTCTGGGGAGTGATTTCTCGCTTTCTGTCTCTATGTCTCCGTCTGGCGAGCGCACGCGCCCTGAAGCAAAAAACCTCTCAAAAAAAAAAAAAAAAAAAAAAAAAAATCCATGTAAATCTATTTCTAAGTAACTTGTTCTGAGCTATTATTCTATTAACAATACAAAGGCTCACATTTGCATTGCATTTTCCATTTGCATAGTACTACTTCAACATCTGTAGAGATAATTTATTTTACAGTTTGACATTTGGAATTTCGGTTTGATAAGAGCGCTAAGGTAATTTCCATTAAATTAGATGATACACGAAGATGATACAGTCTAGTGGCAGAGATGATTTTTCATTTTGGTGCTCCTGTTTAAAATTCTAGAGTTCTCTAATTTAATATGTAAATTAAGTCCTTAGTTTTAAATAGTCATAGGATGATTTATGCTATGCAAATACAAATTAATGTTAATGTAATATATTTTAATACCTGAGTGCTTGCTGAAGTGAAGTTCGAAGGTACATTATTTTCATACTTCCTATTTTGAAATACTACAGAATTTTGTACTATAAAAGTCTGTGTACTCCTAGATGATCCTATTTGGCACTTGAAAGAAAAGTGATTTAACTGTGAAAATTTCTTAAAGGATTAGTATATCCCAAATGCTGTGAGTAAACTTGCATTTGAGTAAGGAGCTAATGTAGCCTTCATTCTTGGGCCTTATCAAAGATACCTTTAATAACATACTGTCTTGAGTCTGAAGGAAAGCAAAGCTTCTCAAGAAAATCAAACAGTTCAAAACAAGTTTTGGTGAATGGAAAAGAGGTAGTAAGTGCAGAGCAAAGAGAAAGTTATACTAAAATAATCCCAGGGCTAGCCTATGGTGCAGTGGTTAAGATGGCTGGATCCCACATGACTGAAGTGCTATTCAGTCCTGGGCAGGCTGCTTGAGAAACATGTTGGGCATGTGTGTATGTGTGCCCAGAATTCGGTAAGGGGGAGAAATGAAGGAGAAAGGATTACAGTGTGTAAGGATTACATGCTTCATGGGAGGTGCTTTCTCACTTTCCCTTTCTGTGTGTCTCTGTGAGCATATCAGGCAAAATTAAAAAAAAAAAGATAAAATAATTCCAAGTGAGCCTTACAATCTAATTCACAAACACCTTATTTTGAACATCGATGCTATAATAAAGAATTAGTAAGACCTTTCTCGTTCCTTCATTAGAGTGATGGTAGAATAAATCACCTTCCCATTTAACCTAAGACAGTGCTTCATGATTCTCACCCCAGAACTACAAAAGGACTGAGAAAAATCATCAGGCACCAATACACCAATGTGGGTTTGGAGGTCTAATCTCAAGAGGCCTATCATGAGGGGAATATATTCTAAAGTAATATTCATTTTTTATAAAACATTTAAATGTTGGATTCTATTAAAATATATTGTAATTAAGTTTTAGTTTTTTTAAGAGAGATTTTTGCTTTAGGGTGTGTGTGCTTGCTGGAGAGATGGAGAAAGACAGAGAGAGAGAGAAAGAGAGAAATCATTTCACAGGGGGAATGACCACACTGCAGTCCCCTTTTTTTTTCATTCTTCTGTTGGGATTTTGGGCACCCATACGCATGTGCCCAAAGTGACTTTCAAGTTTCCTGGTCCGGAACTCAAACCATGGTCAGCCATGTTGGAGCTGATTGCCTTAACAACTATGCCAAATATAATTAAGTTTTAAAAATTTATGATTATTTGTATTACTAGGTATTGAGGAAAATAGATGTCCCAGGAAATGAATATAATTTTCTAAGTTTTTGCGTTTTTATTGGGAATCATCTTGTATGCTAGGCTTAGAAGCACTGACTTGTGAAATATCACAGGGTCCTGCTACCTCAAAGATATTTTCCCAACAGGCTATCATTTTATCCTTCCTACCCTTCATCTCTCTGAAAGGAATTATAAATAACCGACAATATTAGAAGTGGCACTTACTTCAGAGTAAAATAATGGTTTCTACCCCACTTTATCTAATAAACCATCAGTGCCATACAGTGTTAAAGAGTGTGGTCTTTGAAGACAGATAGATGTGCATTTTAATTCTATGTCTTGCACTTTTGTGTAAAACCTTGGGGAAAGATTTCACCTTGTGTTCAACTCCATTTCTTATTTTTTTATCCTATATAAGAATAACAATAACCAGCTTATGTTAGTGTGATGGAGTAAAGATGATGTGCAAAGAGTGCTTGTCATAGTGCATTTACTCATTCAGCAAAAATTGACTATAGGCTTACTCTGAGCTAGCCAATGATAGCAAAGGAGGTAGAATGGTAAACACACATGGGCCCTGGTATCCTGGAGCAAATAGAAACAAAAAGAGCGAACTCTCAAACATATAAGGCATTCTCAAATATTGGTAAGTTAAAAAACAAAAACAGAAACAAAAAAAAATGGAAAGTAGTTTGATGTATGAATATTTTATTAGTAAGTTAACAAACAAAAACAAAAACAAAAACTGGAAAGTAGTGTGATGTATGAATATTTTAATGGTGATAGCTCACACTGATACGGCTAGTAAGAACTGTTTATTTGCATTTATTTCCAATTCTGCATTTAGGGACATCATGTGGGTAGACTGCAATTGCCAATGGTGGGAGTACATATATTGGGGAACTCCTCAAGGGCTACAAATAAGCCCTCTCCCCAACCACCCCTTCCCACGTATCTTTCCTCATTGCTGTAGAGTGTCTGTTTTAGTGTTTACCAGCATGCAGGTGGTTATAATCTTGACAGGGATATGTACGGATGATAAATAATCAGAACACTCAAGGCTTTGTGAGGGAATGACGTTTAATTTGGGATTTGAGGAAAAGAAGGAGATATTCCTTGCAGGTATCTGTGTCAAAGATAACAGCAAGTATGAAGGCTTGGAATGTTTAAGAAAAGATATATAAACAAGAAAATTTATGAGAGTGATATTTCTGAGAAGAAACTAAATTGGTTGGTGTCATAGGGAGTGACCAGAGTTGTAAGTTTCTAGGTGTTCACAAAGTGACAATAATTGTCGAACCTGGCATTTGACCCAGACAATTCCAATAGTTAATGTAAATAAGCTACATCAGGTTCTAACTCTCTGGAACTGTACTTCCTCTAATTCTCACAACAAATTTATTAGACAAGTAAAGAAAAGGTGGCTGTGTACCTTTACTAATACTGGAGAACCTGAGATTGAAACTTTGACCTGCCTGGTCTCAAGGCACACAGTCAAATATGGTCTGTTTCAGTGACAAATTTGGAGAAAAAAATGAAAAGTAAGACTGAAAAAGAGATCTTCAAAGATGTTTTGATAGAAGTGGGTGGGGAAGAGGGGAGAGGAAATTGAAATTAGGCTCCCAAAAGAAAACTCCAAAAACTGGATTAAAGATCAGGAGTCTAGACAAAGTAGTTGTCAAAGAGGAACTACGTAGTAGTGGAGCCAGGACTCGGGAAGGAATTTTCTTTCTTTTTTTATTTTTATTTTATTTTTATTTTTTTTTTATTTTTAATTAAATTTATGTATTTACATTCATTCACTGTACATCATTACAGCATTTTCTTACATTTACCAAGAGAGCTTACTGACCCCAAACTATGGAGTCACTTTGCCCTGCTTTGATCTTTGGTTCGCCTTTCAGAAAACTATTTATGGGGTTGAACTCTCAATATAAAATTTGAAGCAATTTCTTTCATATTAATTGAAGATGTCCTGTTTCTATAATAGGTACTCTAATTAGACATGTATAACTTTTTTTTAAGAATTATTTTATTTAACTTTATTTATTATTATTATCATTATTATTTTCCAGTTTGATCAGAGAGAGACAGAGAGAGAGAGAGAGAGAGGAAGTGAGAAAGCAAGCCACCAGGTCCGAGACTTGAACTGTGGTTGACCACGTGGGAGTCCAGCGCCTTTAACCACCATGCCACTTGCCGGCCCCATAACTTTTTTTTTTTAATACTTTAATTACTTAAAAGCTTTTATTCCACTGAAGCAAATTTTATGATATTGACTTAACGTTTTCTTACTTTTTCTTCACAAATGAGTACAAACAATTTGTCGCTATTTCTACAGTTTGCCTACTGTTTAAAATGTTCTTCTTGGGACCAGCAGATGGTGTAATGGTTATGTCTCTGGACTCTTATGTAGCTGACAGCTGTTCAAGTCCAGGAACTGGTGACTTAAAACTCACACTGGGCACATGTGCGTGTATGACCAAAATCCAGAGAGGAGAATGGAGGAAAAGGGATTGCATGTGACCATCCGCCTGGGGGATGATTTCTCACTTTCTGTCTCTCTGTCTCTCCAGCAAGCACATGTGTTCTACAGCAAAAATATCTCTTAAAAATAAAAAAAGATTGGGGCCAGCAGGTGGTGTGGTGATTAAGGTACTGGACTCCCACATGGCTGACTGTGGTTTAAGACCCAGACCTGGTGGCTTGATTTCTCACTTTCCCTTTCTCTCTCACTCTCTGTCTCTCTCTCTGGTCAAATTAAAAAAATAATAATAATAAATAAAATAATTATTTAAAAAATTTAAAAAAGAGTTCTTGTTGGATGCATTGATGGCCTCACTAATTATATTTTTATTAATTCATATTACTAAAGGATAGGGCTAGATCCTCATATTAATGTTTAATATTCTAGCTAGTCTACAATCCACAATGCTTCAAGGGTATTTTCTACCACTACACTATGAGTTCCCATTTCTTGGTATAGCAAATGAATAATTTTGCAGTAGAAATTCTAGGAAGGTCTTGATAATGCAATAACAATAAAAATAATGCCTCTTTTCCATACCTGAAACATGCTTATAAAATGTTTCTTGTTATTCTAGTACATACTACCGCATTCAAATAATTTTTAAAATTATTTGCATTTTTTTTAAATTGAGGAAACAAATTTTGTAGGAATATTTCAAGCAAATGGGAGAATAGGAAGGCAAAGGAAATAGGATCTCTGGCACCTGTGGCTTAAATATTATTTAAATACATTTTCTCCCCTCCCATCCCCCTGCAAAGTACAGTCAATTTAAAGTATGAGGACAGTCAAACTGAGCCCCCCACTTCTGAACACAGAAGCATGTGAGCCTGGAAAGAAAGATGAGGTCAGGATGAAGGTGGGCTAAGGGCTCCAGAATACAATGGACAGTGGTACGGGAAGGAAACTAGGCCCAGTGAGCACGTCCAGGGATTCACAGCACCTGAATTTCTCAGCTTTTCTGCATGAGAAATATTGAGTCTGATGTGTACGTCTGTAATTAGAAGGCTTTTAATCATACCTGAAGTGCAAATCTTTGAAGGAGAATTGAGTTTCAATAATTCCAGTCGTTTTCACTCGAGAATGTAGAACATCTTGCTCGTTCGGCACATACCCAGGAGCTGTTATTCTATCTAAATCATTAAGGTAGCTAAGAAAACAAACACAAGTCATATATACTTTTTACTTTGTACTTGAAGACAACTGTGTTCAGTATAAATTAATTTTTAGTTTAGGGTCCATCAAAAATAATAAACTTCAATTTGGGCTTCTTCAAACTCTGCATATAGGAATTACGTGAACCATTACATTGAGCCAAGTTTCCATATAACTTAAATAGAAAGGTAAAAATTGGAGTACTTCTATTAAGACAATTTGAGAGATAGAGTTCAGCTCAGTACTGTTGTTCAAAAATTGAATTTGTTCAGGAAATACGTTGAGGGGGTAATCTACCTTATCATCTAGCACAGTATCTTTAAAAAAGCCATTTTAGCATTAAAAATAGCAATACAAGTCATTTATTTTTAGAGGATTATTTTAGTTTTAAACAGAAACAAACTAAAATTCAGACATTTTTATCAAGGGCAAACAGAAAAAAT
Source organism: Tupaia tana (assembly GCA_026018925.1). Lineage (NCBI taxonomy): Eukaryota > Metazoa > Chordata > Mammalia > Scandentia > Tupaiidae > Tupaia > Tupaia tana. The sequence continues at coordinate 54,454,861 of JAKSZU010000003.1, forward strand.
CACACATCTGAAAGACACACAGGTATAATGTAAACATTTATCACCACTGTTTTATTTTAATCGACATAACTAGTTCTTAAAGAGTGACAAATAAAGATATATGTGTATCAAAGAAAGTATTGGCATATTCTACTAATTGGTTTTTTGATAATTCTATTTTAGGAAGCAAATCTGCTTGTGAGTTTCCTATGGACCAAGTTTGCTTGTGTGGTAGACAACATTGTTAATCAGTTGGTTCATGTAGTAGTAAAATATAAATAAGCACATCTACCAAAATATAGGTTACAGCCATTTGGATGATGGCTAAATGAAAGCATTGGTAAAGACACATTTTAATATACTGTTATTTGCATGTATAAATCATTTCAAGCAAAGCAGAGGCATTAGCAAAGTGACAAATTTGCATTTAAAGTGCTTATTTTAATAACAAATACAAAATGTGGGTCTTCAAGCCTGTGTTCTAAAGTTTAGGCCAAACAGAAGTCCCTAACAGCTTTGGCTCAAATAATTTAAAAAGACTTCTTTTTTTGAATCCTGTAAACTTAGTATTTCTTCCTGGCTGTTAAAAGCATTTGGAGTGTAAATAGCAAACTATTGTAGATGGCCCCAGTCTTAACTGACATCTCTCCTCTTATTGTTCCTGTCAAGCCCTGTTTCTTTCAGTTTGTTGGAACTAACAGATTACGGTTTGTTATATTGCCAACTGTGACTTTTGTTTTCCTTATTCTGATTAGATTCATCTCTTTTTTGCCTCAACTGAAGAATCTCTAGATTTGAGAAAATAACAAATATCTTATTTTCATCAAAAAGGAAAAAAAAAGCTGTATAGAAACCCACATAACGTATATAAAATAGATATGAATATGATACTAATCTGATTTTATATTTACTTTTACCATGTGGATGGAATTAAGGACTTGATAAAAAAAAAGGATATGCCCTTATATTTTGGAGGAAGACAATGGCTTTTCAACTATTTTCCTTTGCAAGCTTTTATTTGTCTTTCATCTTAAGGACACCTTAAGACAGAAAAAAGTTACCATTTTAATTTTTTTATTTCTATATTAAGTATTTCTGAGACCTGGGGTAATCATTTTTCCTGTTGTTGTTTTACTGTAGTAAAAATTAATCTGAATAGTCAAAAACTATTAGAATGTAGGCAACATTCACAAAATGAATCCAAATAGATATTGTTTAATTGTATTTATCTTGAAAAACATATTTTTTATGTGAACCTATAACGGGGTAGATAGTGCCAGTATAAAACATATTTTAAGTAGTCACAGAAAAAAGCTAAAATTATAGAAAGTATAGTATATGTCATCATATTACCCATTTTAACTATATGATTAAAAATTAATTATTTAATTTTATTTATTAATTTATTTATTTTAATTTGTCCAGAGAGAGGGGTAGGGAAGTGAGAGAGCAAGCTGCCAGATCTGGGACTCAAACTGTGGTAAACCATCTGGGAGTGTCCAGCACCTTAACCACCATACCACCTGCTGGTCCCCTCAACTACATGATTTAAAAAAGGCTTTCTGCTACCAAAAAGCAAATAATTCGATTAACATAATGATAATATAATTGCTAAAAGCTTTTTTTAAATATTTGAAGATATAATTAATACTATTTAATCAATATTATTAATCCAGAACTAAATTTATTAATGACAAGTCATTCTTCCCTGTTTTCCTCTTACTAGTTCTCTAATGCTTTATTAACCAACAGCTTATGGAAGCATTTATTCCATAATTTAGCCTCTAATTAATTGTGACTGCTTTGTACTAGTGACTAGTGTAGAAAAGCAATCTTTTGCTACACTATAGAGATCAGTTTTACTATTAAAATGTGATAGGCACTGAAATACTTCTAAAAGTAATCATATAAGTTTATGTAATCACAGAATGACATTCATCCTCTCCTTTTTCAGAGAAATAAGAGCAGCCTATTTCTTCCAAAGACAATGTGCTTTTTAGAATTTGGGATCAAAAATAAAGATGAAAGTCATCACGTTATTTTTTTAAATCTAGAATTTATATGTTTTGTTATCTCTTAATTATTTTGGCTATCATTGATTAAAACTCTGAAGTGTCATGCAAGCTTCATTGTTCTGTCCTTAAGTGATCTTTCATTTTCACTTTTACAATACTAGTTTAGTTTTTTGTTTGGTTAATGCTGCGTTAGCATGTTCTGCTGATGGTTTCATCAAAAGGAATGTATTTCTATTTTCTTACACATTCATGTGCATGTACATAAATACAAACTGAGCAATTAGGTTATAAGAGGGGTCATCAGAAAGTTAATGGAAAATGTGTATTATGAAAAACCTATGCATGGATTTCAAGTTTTTTTTGTACGAAAATAAACTGATACTTCGATTCCATTTTCTACGAACTTTCTGATATCCCGCCCCCCAACATTTAGATATGTGTGCACACATTCTTACAGACATATAGTGGTAGAATAGGTTAAGCACTTGCTAAAAGGAAATTTTAACTCACTTTGATAATGAAATTAGAGGGTTATAACTTCCTAATTTCCTTATAGCTAGTTAATACTAATTGATGTTATTAGCTCTTACAATTACATTATCTTTTTGAGACTCTAAGACAGTCTACAAATATTTGGGAAATGAATATATTACTTTCTTCTAGAATTTTATATTATACTTTTCAACCCAATGAGCCAAAGTATATGTCATTCATAAAGTTATTCTGGGACAGGGCCAACAGGTGTCCTAGTGGTTGAAGGGCTGGACTCCCACATGGCCAGCTGTGGTTTGAGTCCTGAACCCTGCGGCTTGAAACTTGCTCTGGGTGCATGTGCATGGATGCTCAAAAATCTGAGAGGAAGATGGAAGAGAAGGGATTGCAGAATGGCCATCTCCTCCAGGGTGTAATTTCTTGCTTTCTGTCTCTCTGTCTCTCTGGCAAGCACATGTGCCCTAATAGCAAAAGCAAGCAAACAAACAAATAAATACATAAATAAAATTATTCTGAGAGATGATTTCAGGAATATGATATAGATGAAATGGACAGCCTCCAAACATCAAAGTATGTCACCAGTACGTGGTAATGCTTTGTTTTATCCTCAATGGTTAATTGCCTTTTTAAAACAATTTTGTCAGGGGATGCATGTGCTCACTGAAGAGAGAAAGGGGGAAAGTGAGAAAACATTCCCTATTGGAAATGGTCAGGCTGCAATCCTGTCTCCTCCATCTCTTCCTCCTTTTGGGATTTGGGGCACACATGACACGCCTAGAGAGTTTCTCAGGGCCCTGGGTCTGGGACTTGAACCGTAGAGTTGGGCATGATGTAGGATCCAGCTAGCTTACCCATCATGCCATGGACTGGCCTATTAATTCCTTTTAATCAAGAAAAGTTATTTGTAATATGTATATCTTATATAATGTAAATAGTGAAAAATTAATTATTCTAAATGCTCCTCTGTTTATGCTTTTACATTGTATTTTTGTTATGTTGTTTTTTAAAAATTTTTCTTTGTTTTTAATTTGCTATCATAAAATGTAAAGCTATTTACTTTTACTTTTGACATTTGTGTTTACAAATTCAGTCTTAGAATTGTAATTCCTTTCCTTTTTTTTAAGTTTTTTTTTGGAGAGGTTTTTGCTATAGGGCGCGTGCGCTCCCCAGACAGAGAGAGACAGAGAGACAGAAAGCGAGAAATCACCCCAGGGGGGATGGCCATACCACAATCCCTTCTCCTCCATTCTCCTCTCGAGATCTTGGGCATGCGCGCACGCATGTCCGGCATGAGTTTTAAGCCACCAAATCCGGGACTCGAACCATGGTCGACTACATGGGAGTCCAGCGACATAGCCAATATGCTAACTGCTGGTCCCTGTAATTTCTAAATTTTGCCAGAGAGTGAGTGTGCCCTCCAGAGAGAGACAGAGACAGAGGGAAAGTGAGAAAGCACCCCCCCACCCCCCATAGGGCATGATCACACAATCCCTTTTACATTTCTCCTTCTTGTCCAGATTTTGGGTGCCCACACATGTACCTGGTGTGCTTCTCAACCCCAGGTCTGGGAGTCTACCACATGTTTGGCCACGTGAGATTCAGTGCCCTTCACCTTGCTGCAGGCTGTCCTGTGTAATTCTTAATTTTAAGTGTTTCAACTGCAATTCCTGTCAGAATGGATTCACTTACTAAGCTGCTGAGTCGTTGAGCTGATATTCAGATGCCCTTTCAAAGCAGGCCTGAATTCCAGGATCTTTCCACAGTCGTTTTATTACCTCAGCCAGTTCAGGTGTCATGCCACCATCTTCCAGGGCATTTGCCATTGCACAAAGTTGTCGTTGGTCTTCCTAGAGAGAGCAATATTTGGTGAGAAGGATGCAAGTTATTTGGAATCACATATTCTGTTTTATTTTTTAACAGAACAGTTTCATGCTTTTTATCTTATTCCTAGGCAATAATTCTGCTGAACTTTTTTTTCAAATTATACTAAAGTTAATAGAATTAAAATTTCTTAAAATGACTGGCTGATGTCCAGAAGAATTCTCCTTCAGAAAAACTATAAAATATTATATGGGAAAATTAGGATATTTTGTTATATATCACTGACTTTGGAATATGATATCAGAAAAGATAGTATTTTGTGGCCCATCTATTGCGTTTGCATAGTATCCAAATGCTAAGGTAAAAACGTACTGACCTTGGGACCTTGCTGGACTCCCACATAGTCGCTGCAATTTGAGTCCTGGACTTGCTGACTTAAAACTCAAGCAAGCCACATGTGTGTGCATGTTTGCCCAAGATGCCGGTAGGAGAATGGAGAAGAAGGAATTGGGGCATGGCTATCCCAACTGGGGGATGATTTCTCACTTTCTGTTCCTTTGTCTCTCTGTGTCTCTCCGGTGAGCACACGCACCTTACAGCAAAAATCTCTTCTAAAAAAAAAAAAAGTACTGACCTTTATTTACCTGATGTTTGGTCTCCCTTTGATCATTGCCATGTATTGTTCAGGCAGTACATACATACATACATACATACATACATAAAATTAAATAAATAAATAAATAAATAAATAAATAGAATTAGAATAAAATGGAAAATAAATTTGATATTTTAAAACTGCATTTTTGGGGTCAGTTGGTGGTGTGATGGTTAGGGCAGATGGATCCTACATCCTGACTGAGAGGTTGGAGTTTCAGATGTGGTGGTTTCAAACATACACATGCATGCCCCATCCTCCTTGGGGGGGGCGCTTTGTTATTTTATCTCTCTCTGTCCCTCTCTCTCTCATTTCCAGTGTGTGCATGTGCCCTCTAGCGAATTAAAACAAAAAAGTTTTAAAGAAAATAGTACATAATATAAGGGCACTTCAAATAGTTTGTAGAAAAATGGAATTAAGGAACCAGCAGATGGCAAAATGGTTATATTGCTGGACTCCTGTGTAGTTGATTATGGTTTAAGTCCTAAACCTGGTGGCTTGGAACTCATGCTGGGCGCATGTGTGCACATGTGTGCCCAAGATCCTGAGAGGAGAATGGAGGAGAAGGAATTACAGCGTGACCATACCCCCGATGGGTGATTGCTCCGTTTTTATCTTTCTGTCTTTTGATGAATGCATGTTTCCTATAACAAATATTTCTCTCAAAAAAAAAGAAAGAAAAAAGAAAACTGGAGCTAAAATATGGGTTTAATTTGGTGCAAAAATAATTGTAATCCAGGTATCATTTTCTTATAATGTTCACTTTCCATGAACTTTTCGAAACTGCCATAGTCTGCCATCTGCTACCTTCTTGTCATCATAATCAATGGTAAAAATCAAGTAGTACATGAAGTTTTTGAACATCCCTGTAGGTGGTATTGATGGCATGCCTTTGGAGCAAATCATAGCAAATCATGAAAATTCATTAAGAAAACAAAGTCAGAAAGTATTATGTTAGCCCCACAGGGATGATATTTGGAGGTTTCAAGGGAAAAAGGAAATAAACATTTATGTAATAAATACTATAATTCACAACTTCTGTAAAGTAATAATTAATATAGTTTTATGAACAAAACTCGTTTTTGGAAAATTCAAAATTTGTGTTCCAAGGTAATTAAATAGATCATGATTATAGTCCAGGCAAAGGGAGGCATCTGGACTCAAATCCTGATTATCAGATTCCAAAGCTATTATTCTTTCTAGATCACAATTTTTCTAGTGCATGTTATTACATCAGCACACATAATACCTCACATTATTCCCACAGTAACAGTGAGATAAACACTGTATTTTTTTCCTTTTACATGTGAGGACTCTCTCAAGTTAATTCAGATACATCGAGTACTTTCCTGCAATGTCGGGCCTATACCAGTGACTCATGCACAGTGAGAACCTGCTACTTTTCCAGTACGATTCAGTTTATTATTTTATTTTTTTTAATTAATTACTTTCATTTTATGGTTTTATCCATATCTGCTCATTGTATAATCAATTTAGCATTAAAGAAAGACTTCTTAAGACTAAAAAAACCATATTTCAACTTTCTTAGCAATCAGATTTTATTGTTAAAGCTAAAATGATCTGGAGCCAGCAGGTGGTGTGGTGGTTTAGGTGTTGAACTTCCACATGGCCAACTGTAGTTCAAGTCCCAGACCAGGAGGCTTGTCTTAAGCTGTTGATAGATTCATGTACCTACTATTTGAACAGAATCCTAACCTGTTTCCTGGCATTAAGTTTTAAGCAAAGTTCCTTAGCATTTCTTTGATTTATTAAAGTTAAAACTGCTTTTTCTTGAAATTACCAGCTGACCTTGCTATTGAAAGTAGTTAGATTATTTAAGAAAATGTGGGGGGTGGAGGGAAGGAATGGAAAACAACCGTAGACACCAGAGATAGTGAAAGGTCAGAGGGTCAGAAATAGGGTAAAATACACACAGACACACACACACACACACACACATACACACACATATGACACTAGAAATGGAAAACTATTGATGATAACATGCATGATTAAGCCACTATGCAGTATATTCTGGATGGGAAATCACATTTTCTATGCTGTGATGTTGCTTAGGAAATGACTATAAATTAATTAATTAAAAAATGTTAAAAAAATCATAACCGAGTATGTGTGTGTGTACCCCAATCCCAAGAGTACGAGTGGACACTAGACAGGAAGGGATTGCAGGGTGGCTCTCCTTCCTGGGGAGTGATTTATAACTTTCTTCTCTATCTCTGTCTGTCTCTCTGTGGCAAGCACTAGCACTTATTGAAAAAAAAAACAAAAAAAATCAAAGTGATCATATGATTATTGGATCAATTGTCAGATGGCCACACTCAAGTGACCACACTCACTTTTTTCCATCTTTTTTGCATCAACACATTAACATTTTCAAGGTCTTTCTTCCCTGTTTGACAGCTATGAGAGAGAACTGTAAATGCAGTGCCAGTTTTGCTGACAGCAACCTATTTGGCTCTTTCCACTATTAAAGTGCCATTTAGGACAAATTGTGCAATCCAACAGCTGCTTATTACCCCTAATGAGAAAAAAGTGATATGCCTTGTCAGCATAACTTTATATAAGCCAAATGAATATATCATTTTTAAGATCTCATATTTAATTTAAATACACTTTATTTTTGTAGGTATCATGAAAATAATTTTCATTTTAAACATCTGAATGATATTGAGTCTTCTTGAGTACCTCTTCAATTCTAGTAACTCCCTCAAAGGCAAGGGGTACTATACAATAGTTCTGATACCAGAACCCCCACCCAAACAAAAGGAATCAGAATCTCTTGATGTCAAAGCTTGCAAAGGTATCCAGCTCCCAGGTCACTCAAATATGTAGTCTAAATTAACAATTCCTGACAATACACCAAGGGACATCAAAAAGTTCATAGAAAAACGGAATTAAAGTATAAATTTATTTTGGTGCAAAAAAATTGAAATGCATGCATAATTTTTCATAATATGCATTTTGCATAAACTTTTGAAGATCTTCTGTGTGTTTTTTTTTTTTTAAAATCATAAATAACACTTAATCGAACACAATGCATTTCAGCTGTTGGTATTCTTCCGTACTTATTGAAGGACTAATATATAATATAAATAATTAAAATTCATATTTTTAAGAGACTGTGCCTTCCAATGAAATTTGAATCTTAAAATATTTAACACTAATATTGACAGGTATTATAAAAACTTATTTCAATATAGCCAATAAATTGATTAAAAACTAAACTTCTACTGATTTTTAATTTCATTTTTTTTTGGGGGGGCGGGATAGGTTTTTTGCTATAGGGCATATGCGCTCGCCAGAAAGACAAAGAGAGACAGCGAGACAGAAAGTGAGAAATCACCCCACGGGGGATGGTCATACCAGAATCCCTTCTCCTCCATTCTCCTTTCGGGATCTTGGGCACACATGCACACGTGACTGGTGTGAGTTTAAGTCACCAGGTCTGGGACTTGAAGCGCAGTTGACTACATGGGAGTTCAGCAACATAGCCATTACGCTAACTTCTGGTCCCTTTAATTCCATATTTTAAAACTCCAGTTATTTCCCATCAAGTTTTACATGTTGACTCATGTCTTTCTTTCTAGACATATTTCCTACCCCCCCTCTGTGTCTCTCTCTCTCTCTCTCCTTTTCTCTTTTCTCTCACCCCACCTCCTCTTATACCTCAAGAAATACAGGGCTCTGCTCTTCCTTGAATTTACCAAGCCCACATTTCAGAGCATTTGAAAGGTTGTTCTCTCTATGTCTTTCCATAATTCATTTGGTTCTCTTCCCATATGACTTGATCAAGAAAGCCTTCCTTCACTGACCATCTTTTCTTCCATTTTTCTGTCACTCTCTAACCCATCATATTCCTTTATTTTTTCTCATTATATTTATTACTACCGATACAGTACACATTTGTTTGTTTATAGCTTTTATATTAGACTATGAGCACATAAAGACAGATTTTACTTTGTTAATTTCTATATTCATAACTTTGAGAACATGAACTAATGCATTATACATGTCCCTTAAATATTGTTGAGAGAATGAATTAAAAAAATGATTATGCTTAGCAGCTTATACTTCATGTTCTAAAGAAACTTGAAGGGGAACCAGCAGTTAGCGTAATGGCTATGTCGCTGGACTCCCACGTAGTTGACCGCGGTTCATGTCCCGGACCTGGTGGCTTAAAACTCATGCCGGGGGCGTGTGCGTGCGTGCCCAAGATCCCAAGAGGAGAATGGAAGAGAAGGGATTGCGGCGTGACCATCCCCCCTGGGGGGTGATTTCTCGCTTTCTGTCTCTATGTCTCTCTTTGTCTGTCTGGCGTGTGCACGCGCCCTATAGTGAAAAACCTCTCCAAAAAAAAAAAAAAAAAGAAACTTGAAGATCTCCAATAATCACCCCTTGCCCCACTTTTTTTTACATGTACCCCAAGTTTTGAGTAGCATCCAAAGAAATGTTTTGCCCTATGACTAATTTGGAAAAATGTGGAGATTATAAGCTTAGATGGCTAGGGTCATATGGAAGGCCTATGTTCTTTTTCTAGTCCACTCTAAAAATCTGGGGTAGGGGCAAGCACTTGTAGTTGCAGCTACTGCGAGGCTGAGGTAGGAGGATCAAGTCACAGCAAAAGCCTATCTAGCCTATCTAAATCCCTCCTCCAAATAAACATACTATAAAACATAGTTTAACTTTTTCTAGATGAAGTTGGATATGTAGATTTCAACATACAAATTTTAATGAAACTGTAGTTTGATAATCAAAATGGTTATGGGGGGCTGGCAGGTGGCGTAGCGATTAAGGGTGCTGGACTTCCACATGGTCAACCATGGTTCGAGTCCCAGACCTGGTGACTTTCTTTCTCACTTTCCCTCTCTCTCTGTCTCTTTCTGATCAAATTGGAAAATAACAATAATAAATAAATTTTAAAAAATGGTTATGTAACAGTACTAGTATCTAATATTTAATAGGCAATCAATTTCTGCAATACTTTATATTTATGTGGATTACTTATGTTTTTGCTTCCTCCTTTAATAGTCATTGCAATCTGGTAAAGAAAGCACTAATATTTTGTGAATGAAGAAAATAAAACTTAGAGAGGTTAAGTAACTTGCCCAAATTTACAGAACCAGTTACTAATAAAGCAAAAGTACATTTTCTATCAGAACTTTGTCTTTTTAAATGACAATCTGTGTGATTATGTAAAACTATAACTTGCACAAATAAACCAATTGAAAGGTAAATAGAAAGCCATAGGACCTCAGAACTCTGAAAGCCACACATAGACAAAGTGTATAGCAATTAATCCGTTGAATAAACAATAAACCAGGGAGAGAGTGCATTTATCTTAAAAATCAAATACTAAACGATGTGATTGAAACCGCGAAGGTTTACATTAGTTGAAATCAAGACAGGAGTTATGTAGTACCCAACAATGGTTATGGGCTGCTATTTGAGGAGAAGCCATGAAAATTATTTAGTGTTGCTTAAGTCAGTGTTTACACCAATCATTTTGTGTAATTCAATAAATTGTGCTTATTTTTATTTTTCAGTCAGCATAATGGCAGCAGTGTGTAGACTCTTGCTTTCATTCCACCTGTATGTTAGTTCATTATAACTCTAAACCCACAGATTTCAGGTATCTAATCATGACTGGCACCACTGACTTGCTCACTGAGCTATATGAAGCATATACCACCATATTTAAATAAGCAGTAATGGGCAAGGTTGTAATTTGCAACTTTCCTGCCATAAATACGTGGGATATTGCACATATAAATTCAAACATCCTTAAATCATCCTCAAAAGAATTCAGAACTTATTCCTATTTCAGCAATTATTATTGCCTAGATGGAAAAAAAATTCTATTCATTGAAAACATTAAAAACAATTGAATGCATAGTTAAAAACACCATCATGGAAGTCAGAAGTGGATTTTGCCATAAACTCTAGCTACTTCTCTGAAACCAGCTAATCCTCTTTATGTCTTATTTTTGTCACCGTTAAATTAAGGGAGTTATGCTAGGTTGTCTCATAAGGGACAGTTTAACATCTTAGGTTCTTAGAAAAAGCCAAGATAAGAGAGATAATTGAACTATTCTTAAATAAAAACACGATCACTAACTCACAGAATGATAAAGACTGAAAGAATCTTAGAGTTCAGGCCTTTTAGTCTCCTTTAACAAGTGAGTGGAAATTGGAGCTAGAAAAGTAGGTAACTTACTGGAGCTAAGTTGTGAGAAAAGCTAGAAATGGAAGGCGAGTCAGGAGCACCCCCTGGATCTTGGCTTTATAAACTGTTATAGGTAGTCAAAGAGATCTGAGCAGGAAGTCTCAAGATAAGAACAAAAAGGACATCTGTTTTGTCAATCACTGTTGATTAGAGCCCTGGCGTAGCAGCTTAGAGCCCTGGCATCAAGAGAGGAGGGAATACTTAACTTTTATTGTTTAAATTGTTATTTTAAACTGACCTGGAGACTATATTATATAATATCTTCCTCTTCTACAATGTACATATACACACCAACATCTTGACCCAAAGAACCAAGTATTTTATCACAACATTCCTCAGCTCCCTATCCAATAACAAAACCATCTGCCTTAATAAAGGTGTGGTTAGCATTTTCTTGCTCTTTGGAGACAAGTAAGAAGAAGAAAAGAGGTTTAATTCTTCCTTTAATATTATTTTGTTAAAGTTTGTTTGCTTATTTAGAAAGAGAGAGAGGAAATGAGGATTACAGGAACCCCTAACAGCGTCTTGCCAAGCCACGATCCTCCTCTCAGCCTTGCAGAGCCAAAGGGCAGACTCATGATGTTCAGGTGAACCTGAGACCCAGACCTCAAGCATCCCCATGTAGCTCCAGTATCTCACAGCAGTGCCCAAGTGTCTGTGCCCTCATGACCGGGTCTAACTTTTTGTTTAAATTGAATGGCATAAAAAAGGCATTTTTTTCTTTGAATCTTATGACTTCCGGTGGTTATTTACATAGACTAAACTAAATTGGAGCGAGGTTATTTAAATGGTCAAAACCTAAACTGAAGTGTATGAATGTTGCTTTCTTCTCTTTTCTCACTACACTATTTTTTATTGTTATTGTTCCTATAACAAGGTATCTGAGAATTACATCGAGGACAATTCAGTTGACATCTTCTGGAGTTAATCAGTGGCTCCTGGAAGGGACGCATGCAAATCGGTAAGTTCTTCCTATGGATTGCACTCAATTGCTCTTTTTCTACATGGTAACAGCTATTGTTCTTCTTGAAGAATACTGTATATGGTTCATTTGCCAACTGAAATAGTTTTCTATGCTTGCATATAAAGTGTTTTAAAGTAAATGGGTTTATAATGCATTTTTAATGTAGAATAGTTTTATTATAAATATAAAATAAAGAAAAATAATTATTTAGATACTATTTGTAAACAAACTTAAGACTAGAGTTGGGTGGCCAGCAGGTGGCATGGTCATTAAGGCGTTGGTCTCTAACGTAGCCAACTATAGCTTGAGGGCCAAACCTGGTGGCTTGAAAATCACGTCAGGCACGTGTGCATGCCTGGCCAAAATCCCAGGAAGAGAATGGAGGTGAAGGGACTGCAGTGTGGCCATCCCCAAGGGAGGTGACTTTTCACGTTCTCTCTTTTGTCTCTCTCTGGCAAGTGCACGTGCCCTATGGCAAAAAAATAAAATAAAAAATAAAATAAAAGACTACCTGGGTATATTTACTATCAAATATTTTATTTACTCACACAATTTTGAGGTTTTTTTTAAATTTAACATTATATAATGAGCGTTTCCTCCTTGCCACAGTCTTTGTAATTGTCATCAAACACTGATGATAATTATAGTGTTTTTAATTTTTTTAAAGTCTACATAAAATGACTCATAATTTAAATTGAAAAAATAAAGTAGAGATAATGCAGATTAGATGTTATACAATAAACCCTTTTGTATTTAAGCAAACATATAATATTCTTCTATATTATACTGTATTAATTGGTATTAGGTTTGACACTTAGGCAAATAGTTAATGTTGAATAAAATTAAAGCATACAATGAAAAAGAGAAGTTTTATTTAAAGGAAAATAAATATTATTCTAAACAGAACTAATGTTTCTCAAATTATTTTTGGTATTCTTAAATTTTTGGCATAGATAAATATTACAAACTTATTTAGTCCTACAATATTGTGACTCAACCTCCATTGTAGAAACTACAATTGTCATTATTTGCATACTTACTGTACTTCTGGGATTTACATAATCAATCCCAAGGGTGGTCATAGCTTTCACAATAGCTAGGATGGATTGCAATGTGTTACTGTAAATTACTGCTTTGAACTCCATGCATTCTTGCTCACTGTAACCATTCTTATGGATGATCCTATAATTTAAAAATCAAAAGCTTTTTGTTAATTGAACAATTGATTGTAATACTGAAATATATCAACAAGAAATTGCTTCAGTAGAATTACAGTCATTAAAAGATGAATAATTTTGACCACATACAAATGCTAAATAATTTTATGACTTTATTTTTTATTGACATTGTTGTTTAATACAATATTTTTTTTCTGGGTACCTCATGCTAAATATGAAGAAGATTTAGAATTTGTTCTAGGTAAAACTTTTTTAAAAAAAATAATTAAATCATGAGCATTTTATTTAGAAATCGTAGTCTTTTTCAAGGGAAATATTCTTAGGTTCCTAGGACAAAGTACGTAGAGCTCTGAGACTGTGTGTTGTGTTTTCAATAAACATGATGTCTAGAGGAAGCAAAGGTATTTAGTAGAACAGTCATGCCTTTTCCTATCACTTACTGCACACTGGAAAATAGGAGAGCCTGCTTTCTATTTACAGCATTAACAAAGGCATCTTTTTTTCATGCAAGTAATTGCCCTGTTATATCCCTTGTCGCTACTCCACCTGCGTACGTGCCACTGAGTTCTCCAAGTTGAAATGCTCAGACATTTTCTTTGGCTGAACTCTTCTCTTCCTTCCACTCATTCAGTCAGAAGTCAAGGTTTTACTACTAGTTTTGGAATAATAGCTTTAAATAGATTTACCTATTAAAAGTTAAAATTTTTGCAAGTGCTAATTACACTTCATTGCATCTTTATTTCATAATAGGTTCTTGTTTCTGTTTTGGTTTTTGATTGTTTTTAAAGTGCTTTATGTTCATTAGGTATCTTTTGGTTATTTATGTACATAGAGACTTTAGCAGAGGGAGAAACATGAGCACAAATACCTTTTTAATATCTGAGGATATTAAAACTTTCAAATACAAGGATTTTGCACTGAAAGGAGTAAAGGAAGTAATTATATTTATTGCACTTTTTTATATTTGATTATTAATAATTGCTGTATTTCTACTTTAAACATGGCCTTGTTTGCCATATTACATTAAACATATAAAAGAGACAATCAAAAGTTTAAGAAAAGTACAACAAGCTGTCTTTATGAATAGATCAGGAATAATTTTATTAAGGAAATACCAGGTCTCTCTTAAAAAGCAGTACTGTCTTCCAAAGTGTCTAGTTCATAGTTTCATAAAAGTTCAGCATTGCTGAAGCAGGAAGTAGAAAGACAGAAATGATGGAGATACAAGGATGAAATGATAGTCAAGAGCTGGGTTCTGAAGTGTCTTATGGGCCATAGCAAGGCGTTTGATCTTTAAGAATATTTTTAAAAAAATGGCAATTAGGGGATCATGAGTGATCTTTGAAAGAGGAATTTCTGTGACATGCCAAAGGCAAAATGATGGAAATGATTTTAGGCTAAGTGGAAAGTGGAAAGTAAAGAGAGCTAGAGTTCATAGTTCTTCACAAAAGTTTGCTGGGAAAAGAAGTTGTGGTCATAGGACCAGCAGTTGACATAATGGCTATGTCGTTGGACTCCCATATAGTTGACTGTGGTTTGAGTCCCGGATCCAGTGGCTTAAACTTACGCTGAGCGCGTGTGTGTGCGTGCCCCCGAGAGGAGAATGGAGGAGAAGGGATTGAGGCATGGCCATCCTCCCAGGGGGTGATTTCTCGCTTTCTATCTCTCTGTCTCTCTCTGTCTTTCTGGCGAGTGCACGTGCCCTATAGCAAAATTCTCTCTCAAAAAAAAAAAAAAAAAAAAAATGTTGTGTCTAGGAAACTCATTCTTTTTTAATGATAAAAGTAATAAAGAATCATCATAGAAAATGTGAAATGAACTTTTGAAAAACCTTCAGATGTATGATTTGTTATAGCTATATAATATTTCAATTGAAGGATAGTCCCATAATTTTGTGATCTATTTGCTTATATTTTATTTGAATTTGTGATTCTTTATTCTATGTAATATTTATTATCTTAAATAATGATATAAATCTTTTTTGTACATAAATAATAATACTTTATATATTTTAATAATTTCATTTTCCCACTTAAATTTTAAATAATTTGCTACTGAAAATTCTCAGAAACATTTAGAAAATGAATAACTGATATTCTCAGCTTTCTGTGTCTGTTAAGACATTATTTCTGTGAATTTGTTATAATATATAAATTTATAATTAATGATAAGACATATTTACTTCTTAAAACCCCACCCATATTGGATAATACTACTTTAAAATTATTGTTTGTTGATATAGTAAGATGAAAAAAAACCTCATTATTGATTTAATTTGTATTTTATAATTAGTGAAATTAAACTAAGACTCATTATTTGCCTAACTCATTGTCTTTAATGAACTGTTCATAGTCTCTCTCCACATATATATACATTTATATATTTTTAAGTTTATAATAATATATATTATTTATATTTATTTGTATTTATACATATTATAGATTTTTCTACTTTTCTGTTTTTCATTTAATTCTAACTGCAATTATCCATGATTTAGAAGACTATCAATCAGCATTTCCAAAAGCTTTTAAGAATAGTCAAATACATATAATATTAATCATCTGATATAGTTGTGTACCTACTTCATTTGTTTAACGATAGTACTTTTCCCAGATTCTCCTGCTCCTGTAACAGAAAAAAGGGAATGTTGTCAACTGATAGTCCAAACAAGCTACTAAATCTTGTCGCCTTCTTAGGGGTAGGTCTTTAACAGATCTCTCTATATATGTATCTTCTAAATTTAATGGTGTGTACTATCAGGGAAAACACTATTGCATTTGAACATTATTTGGGCACTTTATATACTGAATTTACAACCTAAGGAAATGGTATCTAATTTCCTAGTCTCTGGATTACTCTCATTCTCCCAGACTGTCTCTTCATATATTCTAATTGATTAAGTAGTAAGAGAAATAAAACCCAAATACTAAAAAATAATTATTGATTTGCAGAACTGTTCAAAGCCCACTGTTTCTTTTTTTTTTTTTTTTCACTTCAGTTTTTGCTGAAGGATACACTCACCAGAGAGTGAGAGGGAAAGTGAGAAATCACCCTCCCCTCCCACCCCAGCGTGGGAATGACCATGCTTCCATCTCTTCTCCTCCATTTTCCTCTCAGGCTTTTGGACATGCACGCACACATACCTGGCATGTATTTCAAGGTCCAGCACTCAAGCAGTATACACATACACACACAGAAACACACACAGCTTTAGGACATTTATCTAGCAGCATAAATGCAACAAGGCTCAGGAGGATTAATTTAAGGCTGTTTAAAATGATTAAGAATATGGGGCTAGCAGGTGGTGTGGTGGTTAAGGTGCTGTATTTCCACATGGACAACCATAGTTTGAGTTCCAGACCCGGTTTGAAAATCACATCAAGTGTGTGTGCGTGTGTGTCCAAAATCCTGAGAGGATGGAGGAGAAGGGATTGTAGTGTGGCCATCCTCCTTGGGGGATAATGTTTCATTTTCCCTCTGTCTCTCTCTGGTGAGCGCATGTGCCCTATTACAAAAAAACAAAACAAAAGATTAAGAATATAGAATTGCTATATTAAAAAAATGATTATGACTCTTAAGAATGAAAATGAGAGAATGTGATTAAAATTTCTGTAATATGGACAGTATGATTAGAACAAGAACTAAAATATTTAGTTATTTATAAATCTTAGACATGTGTTGGATGGGCAGGGGAAGGAATGAATTCAGCAACTCTTAGAGTTCTGGTGTTATAGACAGAAGAGCAGATTTTACTAACTAATGACCAAAAGTTAGTAAAATCTGGTAATGCAAATTAATAAGTCACTAAAAAATCCCTTAAGTGCTGCTGAGAAAAGCTCAGCATTTTATAATTAGTATGAAATAATATCTTTTAGAATCTGTCCTTAGACTACTATCAACATTTATCAATAGAGATATGATATTGAACCACATAACCAAGGTCCTGATTTGAAAAGCCATTGAGTATATTCTTAGTCTTTCTATAATACTCCTAATTTCTCTATCTCTAGGAGAAGCAATAAGGGCTTGATATATTCCTGCCCATTCCAGAAATTGGGTCACAGGACATCTTTGAAATTTTAGTGTACCTGATAGTTTTGAACAGATTTCAAAATAACACAGCTAAGGTTATTTTCAGATTTCCCAGGAAATAGCTAAATTTATGAAAACAGACATAGATGTATCCTTTATCAACATGGAACTCAACTGCCTCATTTAATTAAAATTATTAGCATGATTTTATTAAGCAAAAGTAAAATAACTTTTGCTGACCCCACTTCTCAGAGTTTTATTTAAATTATGTTAAAATTTATATTGATTCAGAGGATACTGCCACCCTATTTAAGTTTTTAACTCCACTCTCATCCTGTTCATCTTCCTTTCCTTATTCTCCCTTCACCTGTTCCTAGCACTTAGCTGTTACTTCATACTTATTAATTATTCCTATATGATTTTAATTTTTCAATGTCTTCCATCATTGCAAAGTAAATTGTACAAGGGAAAAGTCTTTGTTTTGTTCACTTATATACTCAAAGCATTTAGAACAGTGCCTAATTCAGAGCAGTAGCTCAACGAAATAAAAGACTTTTTTTGTTTAAAGAACTATTTTATTTAACTTTATTTATTTATTTATTTATTTATTTATTTATTTATTTATTTATTATTCTATTTGACCAGAGAGGTACAGAGTGAGAGAGAGAGAAAATAAGAAGGCAAGCTGCCAGGTCTGGGACTCAAACCATGGACAGTCTTGTGAGAATCCAGTGCCCTTAATCACCATGCCCAATGAAACAAATGAATTTTTAAAAGTTATACTTCAAAAATAAGGTTTGTGTCTTTTGTACTGTATGTTATGTTTTTCTCTTTGAAGTGTTTCTACATGGTTTATAGTTTTCTTAACCCTTGATGAATATATATAATTATCCCTAAATTTAATTCCATTTCACAGCAAAAGAATTATTTTTGTCGAAGGCATATCGCAATGTATATAGTTCCTACATTTGTTTGATGAGGTGTCCTCCTTATGAGATACTGAAGAAAGGAGACTGCTGAAGCTATGGAAAATAATGTTTATTGGCTGGTGATAATATATACATCAATTCTATTTCTTGAATAAACCTCCACAATACTTTCTTTTATGATTTTATGCTAGTGTGTTTTTACCACAAGTAATGAAATATGACAACAAAATCAATGAATGTGAAAACCAATCAAAACAGTTTTCTAATATTCAGATACTTTACTTAGCATAATTAAATATAGACTTCTCGTTTAATTAAAGTTGCTATACAAGAATAAAAATTTTGAATATTAAAACATCACATTAGAATATAACCTTGCCCATTTTAGAAGACAACTGAAATATTATTTTGCATGACCAAGGGTTATTTATTTGTGAGAGTAACATGAGTAAGTTGATGAGTTTTGCACAATATTCTGGTTTGCTGACTTTAGATAATTTGCTATTTTAATATATTATGTGCATAGCTTTGAATGGGCAGTCATCCAAAATTATAAATCTGCCCTTCACTGATTTTCCTCTAGAAATCTCTAACAATAGAATTGCATATTAGACATTGTACGTCATTCTACACAGATGACAGACCTGGAGACCATTTCTCCAGATATGCTTATCTATTTTTTCCTGTTTTGAAAATTACAGTAATAAGGATGTGGGAAGAAAGTCAATGAACTCAGCAGGATCTTCAGTACTGCCTGTGCAAGTGTATTTAGTGTTGTGCTGTATGTTGTATTTCATCCAACCAGAATGGGAATATTGGGGAGAAAGCAAAATTTTGAAGAAAATCTGAGGCTGAGAGAAGAATGTCTCATTTCTGAATATCAATTAAATTTCCTTAAATGATGCTATGATATGATATGTAGGATTTCTGTACTGAAGTGAAAATAACAGAGCATTTTTATTTAAATGAATTATCTACCTTGAGAATAATGAGAAAACAAAATGTGTCAAGAGTTTTTCAGATTGTACCAGGCTGTGTATAATGGACAAATATGGTATCATTTAAGAGCCACTGTCATACAGATTTTTTTGAAATCACCACCAAATTTTATTTTATTCACTCTATAAACTTTTATAATTTTTTTTTTGGGGGGGAAGTGACTTTTAGACGTTGTCAGAAAGTTAATGTATATTTAGATGGTCTTCTGCACTTTCTAAATATGACCAATTTACAGTCATACTGCTGACATTTGCAAAATCTTTCTTAGGCTATAAATTGTGTTAATATATCATAATTGTTGACAATGTATTTGGTAGTTCATGGTGTGTCTAGGGTGAGCAGAATAATTGATTACCTCTAAAACTAGCTTGCAGTAGCCCAACTGCAATAGCATGGTTGGACGCTGCTGCTTGCCATGCAGAGGCTCACCCTAAAAATCTAGGTGCACTGTTGCACACCTGTGGTACCAGCTACTTTGGAGGCTGAGGTAGGAAGAGCAAGATCCACTGAGACCCAGTCTAACCCCCTGACTCATGTACACAAATATATATATGTGTGTGTGTGTGTGTGTGTGTGTGTGTGTGTGTGTGTATAGAACCATGTAGTTTTGGGGACCAGCAGTTAGTGTAATGGCTAGGTCACTGGACTTCCATGTAGTCAACCGCAGCTAGAGTCCCAGACCCAGTGGCTTAAACTCATGCCGGGCATGTGTGCATGTATGCTCAAGATCCTAAGAGGAAAAGGGATTGTGATGTGGCCATTCCCCCAGGGGGTGATTTCTCACTTTCTGTCTCTCTGTCTTTCTCTGTCTTTCTGGTGAGCGCATATGCCCTGTAGCAAAAACGTTTCCAAAAAAAGAAGAAAAAAAAACCATGCAGTTTTTAATGATACTATATATTAAAATTAATATTTTCCTTTGGAATTCTTTCTCTTTTGTTTTGGAGACTACATGGGAGTCCAGCGGCATAGCCATTATGCCAACTGCTGGTTCCAGAATTCTTTCTTAAAGGTGGAATTCTTTCTTCTAGACTGAAGGTGTCCGGACTGTCCTGCTGTACATGGTGACTTCAGATAGCTCTGTGACTATCTAGTATAGCCACTATTAATACATTAACAAGAAAATTCTTGAAGAAAAACTGATCCATATAAAATCTCATTTATTATTTGAAACTCTATTGCAAAGTTATTTTTGAAATAATTTATTAAATCCCGTTGTCACAATGATTGTAGGTCTTAGTTCACTATAACCATTCCATTCTTGTAAGATTAGATCATATTACGAAGCCGAATATAGACCCGATAACAGCATGTTCACATATTCTGAGGGTGTCCTGAAATAATCTCTTCCTTCCAAACTGTGGCCATTACTCAAATTACTTTCTTAGTCAATGGGTACCAAGGAGAAATTTAAAAGACATACATTTGGCTCTTTGAAACAGAATGTTTCAAACAATTAAATATTTAAATTGTACTTAATTTATACTTTATGCTCAGAAATTACTTTATTCCTAATAAGAATAAATTAAGAATATTTTTCACTTTTTAAATACGAAAACATCAAAACAGTTTTAAAGGTACACAGTATGAAAACCTGTAACTGAATTTCAACTGAAAGCATGCAAGACTTGACTGCTCATTTAATACAACTTGTTAGAATAGGCAAAATGAGATAAAACACTAACTTACAAGCATATTTACTATTCTTTTGTAGGTACTTTTAAAAATGTATACATACACACACACACACACACACACACACACACACACACACAGTAGTTCCCCCTTATTTGCAAGGGTTATGTTCTGAGACCTCATTGGTTGCTTGAAATCATGGATAGTTTGAAACCTAATATATATGTACTGGCTTTTCCTATATATTCATGCCTATGATAAAGTTCATTTTATAAATTAAGCACAGTAAGAGAAAATGAAAAAATCCATTGAATATAAAATAAATAAAATCAAATCACATATTTGTGCATTAGAAAGAAACTTTTGAAATCAATCAGCCAGGAGCATGTCTTTATTACATGTATGAGAAAAGTAATTTCAACAGAGATTATGATGCTCATTCATACAACCAGGTTTGAAACTATGTCTCTTGACACCTATAATAATGCTATATCATATTAATTTCTTTTTAGGGATACACTAGTAATGTCAATATAAAACTGGTTTCATCACTGATTTTATACATTATTTTGAATGCACTTATTTTAAGTGATTATGAAGGCAGTGTACATTCATAGACATTGGTATTGCAGTATCAGGTTGTCCATTGTTAGGCATGAAAGATTTTTAGGGCAGTCTTCTTTGAACTTAATTTTGTTCCATGTATTATTCCTTTTGGCAACATCAGCATTCTCTGTCTCTTTCATATGAAAGCTTTTTGAATAGTCTGGACTCATTGTAGGAAAATAGAACAGGTGTGTTTATGTTTTGGAATTAAATAGACATTGGGCTTATGTTCATTCCCAACTGTGATTAAATGTCTTGATCAAATTTAATCTTTGTGAGAGTCAATTTCCTATTTTATAAAATTGGATTATTAATATCTACCTCTGAAAACTTAGAATGATTAAATTATAAATTACCTGGAATATATTCTAACAACAAATGAGTTCTCAACATTTTCTCTTGTTAAGGAATATGCTCACATCTTTTAAAATGGACTTTTTAAGTATAATGTGTCCAAATCTTCTTTTTATAAAGTAAGTATTTCTTTAATTTTATTCATTATTCATCATCATCATTATTATTATATTAATTTGCCACAGGACATGTACACTCACCAGAGAGAGAGAAAGTGAAAAAGCAAGCTTCCAGGCCTGGAACTTGAATCATAGGCAGCTATGTAGGAGTTCAGGGCCTTAACCCACCTGCCACCTGCTGGCTCATATTCTATTCTTCTAACACTTTTTTTTGGAGAGGTTTTTGCTATAGAGCGTGTGAGCTCGCCAGAAAGGAAGAGAGAGACAGAGATAGAAAGTGAGAAATAACCCCCCGGGGGGATGACCATGCCACAATCCCTTCTCCTGCATTCTCCTCTTGGGATCTTGGGCATGCACACACACGCGCCTGGTATGAGTTTAAGCCACCGGGTCCGGGACTTGAACTGAAGTCGACTACGTGGAAGTCCAGTGACACAGCCATTACGCCAACTGCTGGTCCCCTAATCCTTTCTTTTGAAACATGAACTTTAGAGCCCTTATCTTCTGAACCATACTTCATACACTATCCAATGTCCTTCTGAAGTGCTGAAACTTAAAATTGTGCTGTAGATATGAGATTTGTGAACATTCTGACATCTTATGTAGTAGGATAGGGTACAACTTACTGCCTTACTAGGTCTGTCTTACTCCTAGTGTTTATTTGTAAATAGATATTTTTCTTTCTTTCTTTCTTTCTTTCTTTTTTTTTTTTTTGGAGAGGTTTTTGCTATAGGACACATGTGCTTGACAGATAGAGACAGAAAGCGAGAAATCACACACACACACACACACACACCTCAGGGGATGGCTACGCCGCAATCCCTTCTCCTCCGTTCTCCTCTCGGGATCTTGGGCACGCACGCACATGTGCCCGGAGTGAGTTTTAAGCCACCAGGTCCCAGACTCGAACCATGGTCGACTACATGGGAGTTCAGCGACATAGCCATTACGCCAACTGCTGGTCCCTATAGAATATTTTTCTTAATAACAATTATGATTGGTTTGCCTTCTTTCTTTTCCTCTATAGCTTTATCACATTCTTTACCTATATTGACTCTACAGTCGTTAAAATTTTTCTTTTGTTTTAATATCAACTTTTACCAAATATATTCTTCCACAGATCATCTATCTATCTATCTATCTATCTATCTATCTATGTAACTGATTTTGAACCTCAATAAAGATATCTATTAAATTCTATTTTGCTTTTGGAGGAGGCATTTCTGGTAGTTAAGATCATTTGGAACTTGAACTTGTTCTATCACTATAACTTATAAAACAGATTGGTACTTAGATTTGAAATACATGCCTTATCCATCTTTGCCCAAGTCCCTGATACGGGTGTTGAAGAGGACAAGGGCAGGAAACTGTCACACCCTAGCATCCCTTCTGTTAACAGGAAATCATTAATCATCATAATTCCTTGTTCTCTATCTATAGTCAACAATAATAAATGTTTCCCATTAAGTGTAATTACTGAAGCTTTTATACGTACTGTGTTTTTGGTTAAAGGGAATTCCTTTTTATATGTAGTGATTTTGTCATGAGTGGATAAAGACTGGATAAAATTTTTTAAATGATTTATTTTTGAATCTCTTGACATAATTAGGATGACTTTTCTTCTTTGATTTGAGAATATGAATAATATTTATTTCAACTATTCTTTCTTAGGATAACTCCTATGCACCCCCCCTTTTTTCTTTTACATTTTATACATTGCTGGCATCAGGTTGGTAACATTTTATTTTAGTTTTTGTATCCATGTCTGTGAGGATGATAACCTGTCATTGTCTTTGTCAAATTTTATTGTCAGGATTGTCAAATAAGGAATTGGGATGAATTTCCATGAGAAGTTTATGCTATTTTGAAATAACTTATAGTCTATTTGATGGAACTCACTTGTAAGGCAATATAAATGAATTTGCAGATAGAATTTTACCATTTTTAAAGAAATATATATTTTTTACATTTTTAACAGTAGTTTTTAAAGAATTATTTTATTTTGTTTATTATTATTTTCAATTTGACCAGAGAGTGACAGAGAGAAAGAGAAAAGAAAAGTGAGAAAGCAAGCCACTAGATCCAGTACTCGAACCATGGTTGGCCATGGTTGGATGGTGTTAAAATATTTAAAAATCTCCTAAGTAATACCAAGAGTATAGCATACCTTACAAAATATCTTTTTGTAATATAAATGGGACCATTTGAAAATTTGAAAATGTTGATTTACTACAATAAATGTAAACCCATTTAAAGTACATAGCTCTGATCTCTAGACTCAATTAGGCTTATATTTCTAACAGCCAGATGACTAGAATAATATTTTTTTAAAAATTTAACTCATATGGCATCATTTAAAAATAATCATGTGATGTTTATGATACAGCACATAAAGAAGCGAAGAATAAAAGGTTTGAGGGACCAGCAGTTAGCGTAATGGCTATGTCGCTGAACTCCCATGTAGTTCGAGTCCCGGACCTGGTGGCTTAAATTCAAGCCGGGCACGTGTGCGTGCATGCCCAAGATCCTGAGAGGAGAATGGAGGAGAAGGGATTGCGGCGTGGTCATCCCCCCCCCCCCCCCCCCCCGGGGGTGATTTCTTGCTTTCTATCTCTCTGTCTCTCTCTATCTTTCCGGCGAGTGCACACTCTCTATAGCAAAAACCTCTCCAAATAAATAAATAAATAAATAAATCACAACTGAAGTTGCAAGTAATAAGCATACAGAGAGAAAGCAGAAAAAATTGGAAACATGACCCATATTGAGTCCACAGTAAAGTAATAGGGATTTATTCTGAAGAAAAACGCTGTTTTATTGGACACTTACAAACGAAGATTTAAAAAACTAGCTTAGAAAGTACACAAAAGAAAATTTCTTTTCATTAGAATTTGTTTTTCTTATTAAATTCTGTTGTTTTGGGGACATCTTTATGAGCAAATTAAAGTGCAAATGACATTATTGTCCTAGTAGCAGTTATCAAATGTACCAACAGATGAGTAATCTCCAGTGTTTCCTAGAAACCTGCTTTTTACTAAAACACAGATTTGGCATCTGTTCTATAATTTTATTGAAGATTTGAAAAATGTACTAAAAAAGTCTGTCTGCAAGGTTATCTTTTCATTGTAAAGTCCCACTTTTATAACTCTTCAGATTCAATGAAATCTCTGTCCAGTAATACCAAATCATTCCATCAACTTTGTAGTACATGTTACATTTGGAAAGTTGGTGTTATGTATTTACCCACTGAGAACTTCACCAGATCACGAGGATCAAAATAATGTATTTTGTTCTAAGTGTTTTTCAAATTTCTCATTTTTCTATGTGCGGGGTTTGACTCAGAGCCTATCACTACTACCATTAAACTGATTAATCCCATGTGACATACACTCTTTGGTAAACTTAAAAACTGTTGTTCAGACCACAGTGACAAATGAGAACCATTTTTTCAGTGATAGAACAAATTAAATGAATTTTACTGGTGATAGAATTTGAGGGTGGAAGGGACCAGCAGTTAGCATAATGGCTATGTCGCTGGACTCCCATGTAGTCGACTGTGGTTCGTGTCCCGGACCCGGTGGCTTAAAACTCACGCTGGGCCTGTGTGCGTGCATGCCCAAGATCCCTAGAGGAGAATGGAGGAGAAGGGATTGCGGCATGGCCATCCCCCCTGGGGGGTGATTTCTTGCTTTCTGTCTCTCTGTCTGTCTCTGCCTGTCTGGTGAGCACACACACCCTATAGCAAAAAACTCTCCAAAATAATAATAATAATAATAATAATTTGAGGGTGGAAAATTGAGAAGGATAATTTTAGTTCTATAGCACATTTTTTCTGATGTATTAATGAGGTCACAGTGAATATAACATTTATAGTTTAGAGATTGTGAATTGGATTAAAAAATAAGAATGAAGCAGAGTTGTTGTAAGACTTTATTTTTGTAGAATTCGATAATTGAATCATCATACATAGAATGCAGAGTCCAGAAGGGAAAACTTAGTCAAATGCCTGGGATTTAACTGAAATAGTAAAACAGGAGAACTGGATTCATTTTGATAATTGAAATATGATTAAGAAGTTCATTGCACATATTGTAGGAACTAGACTAATCAATGAATATTATGTGGTAATGATGGAACTGAATGTTTATAATTGTGTCTGCCTTGGAACTAAAAGTTATAAGGGTATCTCTAATAATAAAAGTTATCATTTTTCCTTGATATACTCACTACTTAAGTCTAAGAATAATTGATTACCTTCTTTTTCATTTGATAGTATTGTATATAATAAGTTGGACCCTAATCAATAGCTGTATGGAGCTTTGAACTTTTCTGATTCTGAAAGCCCACAGATGGGAGGCTCAAAACGTTCATAGAACATATGAAGTATAAAAAAAAATCCATGAATGGATGTCAAAATATTTTTGCATCAAAATAAACTTTAACTTCATCTTCCACAAACTTTTCCTTCTTTTTTTTTTTTTTTTTTTTTTTTTTACTGGAGAGGTTTTTGCTATAGGGTGCATGAGCTTGCCAGAAGGACAGCAACAGAGAGACAGAATGCGAGAAATCACCCCCCAGGGAGAATGGCCATGCTGCAATCCCTTCTCCTCCATTCTCCTTTCAGGATCTTGGGCACGCACGCACATGTGCCTGGTGTGTTTTAAGCTGCTGGATCTGGGACTTGAACCACAGTCGACTATGTGGCAGTCCAGTGACATAACCATCTGCTGATCTCTTGACTCAATATTTTAATAATATATTTTCAATCATCTATACATATTCTTTCACTCTGTTCTTTTTCTTCACCATTGACTCTCCAGTTAACCAGCTATTCTAATATGCTTATCAGAAGAGTCATTGCTTTTGACATGTTTAATAGTATGTAAATTTGCATGAATTGCAGTATTTGCCCTTCATGTATTGGCTTTCCATCTCTGTTTTTATACAATAATAAGAGAAACTATAAAAAATTGATATATTGGGACCAGCAGTTAGTGTAATGGCTATGTCGCTGAACTCCCATGTAGCCAACCATGGTTCGAGTCCTGGACTTGGTGGCTTAAACTCACACCGGGCGCATGTACATGTGTGCCCAAGATCCTGAGAAGAGAATGGAGGAGAAGGGATTGCAGGGTGGCCAGCCCCACTGGGTGGTGATTTCTCACTTTCTATCTCTCTGTGTCTCTCTGTCTTTCTGGTGAGCGCACACGCCCTATAGCAAAAACCTCTTAAAAAAATTGATGTATTGGGACTAGCAGTTAGTGTAATGGCTATGTCGCTGGACTCCCACGTAGTTGACTGCGGTTCGAGTCCTGGACCTGGTGGCTTAAACTCACGCTGGGCGCGTGTGCGTGCGTGCCCAAGATCCTGAGAGGAGAATAGAGGAGAAGGGATTGCGGCGTGGCCATCCCCCCTCGGGGGTGATTTCTCGCTTTCTGTCTCTCTGTCTCTGTCTGTCTAGCGAGTGCACATGCCCTATAGCAAAAGCCTCTCAAAAAAAAAAAAAAATTGATGTATTGATTATATATCTGTTCTTTTGAAATTTATTCAAACATAATACATTTTAATGTATTTTTATCACCACCCTTAGACCCTTGTTCTTAATACATGAGGAATATAAAATGCATTCATAGAAATTCTTGGCCTTCTCTCCCACCTTTTACTTGCTTTTGCTATGTGCATATTACTTTTACTCTTGACTAGAACATTGGAGAATGCTCAGTAGTGGTAAGGAAAGCATGTATTTGCTGGTTTCATAAGCACTTTCCCCAATCTTTTTATAAGTCACCAAACTCTAGGTGGTTACTTGCAGGTGCTGTGGACATGTGTGTAGTCAGAGAACCCAAGCATGTAGCAAGAGAGCATTTCCTTTCCTTTGAAGAGCAAGTGTTGAGAATTCCCTATTTGGTTTCTGAAAGGCTCCTGTCACTGGGAACAAATTAGACACAGTAAAAGAGCTCTTATATGATAAGAAAATGTATGGTGGAAAAGATTCTGAAATAATTTGAAGTCTGAGTTCTGAAATAAAATAAAGTCCCTATTGTGTATAATTAATATCAAGAAGAACATATACTTTTGATAAATTAAGGCTTTTGTTTTGCATTCTGCTTTGTATAGGACTTTATTTTTATTTCAGAAATGTATTTCTGTTTCAGTGATCATTGCATGTTAAATGTTTTATGGAAAACATATAGCATACAGATATATTTTATTCTATTAATTAATTGAATATCTATTAAACTTATAGTTGTGGTAAAACTTTGTGCTGAGTTTTGAGAGAATGAAAAAAACAGAAAAAGACATAATACCTGATCTTAATGAATATATTTAAATTTCCAAAAGGATTTAAATATAGTACTTTTCAAGTATACAGATAATATCACAGGTAGTATTCAGAAGTCTTAATAATGTAACGAATATGATTTAACATACCTTACACTCACTCTCTAAATAACTCAAGATGAATTGATTAGAACTACAAAAATAAATAAATAACATATTCACTCTGATGTCAACAATGTATTTCTGTTTAAACAAAATAATGTAGATCTTTATTTGTTATGAAAAGATTGCATTCAGCGTTGAAAAGTTGACATTCACTAACTAATTAGGGCACAATATGTTAATAAATGTATTTGTGTTTTCTTTTAATAATAGTAAATCATTTTATTGACAAAAGCATTTGAGTCATCTAATAAATATTTATATCTTTGCCTAACAAAAAAGTAATAATATACCAGACAGAAATATAATGAAATATTTATAGAGCACACATAAAGTCTACTTAAGTTTCTAAACACATTTTCATAATAAATCTCTCATACGTTAATTCACTTGAATTAAAGCCTGAGAAGAGTAAATATGCCAGAATTGGAGACACACAAGGTTTCTGAAAGCAAAAGGGAAAATAAAATTACCTAATAGCAGCAACTTCACAGTTCTTGCATCTCGCTCAGCATCTTCCTGAAGCTTTTTCTCCAGTTCTTTTGATCTTTTGGCTGACTCCTTGCTCTCTGAACTAATTCCGCTTCCCATCTTGTGGTGTCAGATGCTAGTCAGCTTATTAGCTAAACTTTTTCAAATGTAGAGCACAGCTCTGGTTTCGATATAGAATGAAGGGACAGTGCTCTGCTAAAGTACCCAACAGCCCATTCCCTCCTGAGCTAGGATTCTGCTTTGACTAAGGAGATGCCCTCTGTTCTGTCACCTGATCAAGAGGTAAAACCATACAACGCTGAAGGAAGCTAAAGAGCAAATTCATTATGCTTTCAAACCGAATGGCCACTTCTGGCACATTTTTGAAAACTTGCTTATCTGCCTTAAAGACTAGCATAGTGAATGTAGAACATCATCAGAATCTACACACTGAAGATGATCTGCAATGAGCAATTCAAAAGGGCTGTTTCTCACTAGTAGGCAGTCTTTATTGCTGTGATTGAAAGTTATTGCTAATGACAAAGCTTGCATTGTATCTAGGGATATTTGGTTCTTCACATTCTTCACAAGCACTCCCATATCACGATCAGACTATTTATATTATTGGCTATTCACTTTTATGATTTCTCTGTATTTAGATTATGGCATTATTGGAAATCCCTTAGTGTCTGTCAGTAAACTAGAAAACACCTTTTAAAAAAAAAAAAAACAATGGAAACAAATACATATAGTTCTTATTATTCATACATATTGTGTTGTTATAAACATAGAATGCAACATAGAAATCAACACACAGTTTTCCTTAATTATTTATTTCAGTCTCAGAGGAGCCATCTCTATAAGTTGAGCTTTTATGGCCTGTGAGAAAGTCAATCCATCAGCAGTAATTGAGGGGCCACTTGGTGTAGACACTGCACTATGCTCAATTTAGGCAGCACATTAACTCTTTGGGGCCATTAAGTGACAGCTGCTGGACTGAAAGGACTTTTATTTATTTGGTACTAAGGGAATAAAAACGAATGTTCTTTGGAACAGTAGGTAATTTAGTTCTTCCTGAAAAGTGAAAACAGTAAATATACCTTAATACGTTCCCTTTCAGCTAACCTGACAATATTACATACTTCTTGAAAATCTGAAGTCTTGAAAGCAGAGATTATGTTGCTTACTTTTTGATGTATATGAGACATAAAAAATAAACAAAGTTGGTTGCTTGTGGCAGCAGGTATGTGTGCATTTAGGGATGTGTAAATATACTTAACCAGAAAATGGTAGAATGCAGTCAGTCCATCAATCTATTGGTGCTGTTCTTCTGGTGGAATCATGTGTGAAGTTTGAACAGGTGGGTTTTTGCATATTCATACCACAAGGAAATTGGCTGCCAGATTGAATACACATTCCTGCTCTGTTTACTATTTCACATTAAAATCATTAGGCTGAAGATACATAAACACAGTCAAAAATTCTGGATTTCATCCCTTCAAAGTTATGTTATGTCACTATAAAGATGTGGAAAGGTTAGTATGCAAGGACTTGTGCAAATCATATGCTATCGCTTTTGCAATGCAAAGAGACTGTCCCAAAGGAATAAGATCTGCTGTGCCTTGTTTATGTATTTTACCCATGAATACAGTCTACCCTGAAAGCAACACTTAGCACAGCGTTGAGTCTCCTTTTGCCTATTGCTTTTACATACAAATCGAATGTACACAGTACTCTGAATATACAGAATTCTATCATGTTCTAAAGTATCAATGGACTGACAGGATACATTATATAATTTGAATCTCCATTCGAGTATAACTACACATCATTGCTTTTTGACAGGGAGGTCCCCTAGTTTTAAGAGGATATGTGTTTTACTTACTAAGGCTTCCTAATTGGATTACTAAAACTGACCAACTCTTTGAAGGATAGAAGTTCATATTTTCTGCACTGTATAAAATGATGACTTCTACTTCTCTGTGTAACCAATAGTCAACAACATTAGGAGATTATTATTTAGGAGACATATTATTTTTCACATGACTAAAAATATTTTTAATTTAAAATTCCAGGAGTACCTATGTTATGGGGAAGGAAGTTCCAGAGAATCAGAGAGGAGAGAAAGGCTCCTTTCTCAACCCTCTCCCCTGGGTGCCTGGGACACAGCATCACTAATGAGTTAGGGCTTTTAATACAGCTATTATTTCATGTTGCTTCACTTAAGGGATATAACTTTCTATACATAGAGAAATGCTGAAAACTAAAATGCTAAATTCCACTAGGGTGGTGATAATGTTTTTCTAGCTTGAGTGCGCTCTACAGTAATTAGCACAGTATTAGCCAGAGGAAATGGTCGGACATTACGTCTTCCTGTCAAATTGATAGGAACCTGGCACTCTTTCCTTTCTTGTGCTCAGTGACAGTAGGATTAGGCTTTCTTCCCAAGGTTCAGTGTCATATTGGTCTATTTTGCACTCTAAAAATTTTGGAGTGATTCAAAAAGATCAGTGAAATAGCCCAATATAATGGTCCTATATAATGTCTATATATATATAATTGAAACTGTTAGTCCAAACTTCAGACTTTTCCCCTCAGTCTTAAAAGTAATAGCACACTCCCTTTCAATTGTTATCCCCTGCTCCAAAATGAGGGAAAATTGATAGAAGGAGATAACAGAAAAAGGAAACTAAATTAGATTCTATGGCCATTTTTGTTCTTAAATATAAGAAACATAAGCCATCAAAAACACCATTATGTTAGAGCTATATATATTGTACGACTAAGGGAGATAGGTTATTCTGTGCACACACACACACACACACACACACACAAGTATTATGCACAAGCCCGTGCAAAAAACAGCAAGAGAGTATGCTGGGTGTGTGGGCTTTTAGAGATATCATTGAGAATGACATTTAAAGACCTTCTTACTGTTTTTTTTTGTTTTTGTTTTGCATCACACCACTAGCCTGAATGGGGAAAACTTCCTTGTTATTGGCTTGTGCAAGAAAAAAAATTGACAAGCTTAAATACAGAAAATAAACACTTAAGCTAAAAAATTCCTGAAATACTACAAGCCTTTACAGTGTCAATAATTTCCCTCTTGTTATTCTTGATTGAAATTTTTATGGAATCTTCAGAAGGGACATAAGCCTTTATAATTTTTGAGTAATCACTATTTTACATTTATAAATAAATAAATAAATACACACACACACACACACACACACATATATATATATATATATATATATATATATATATAGCCTGAGGTCACTCAGTGTTGTTGTTTTTTTTAAGAGATTTTTTGCTATAGGGTGCGTATGCTCGCCAGAAAGACAGAGAGAGACAGAGAGACAGAAACCGAGAAATCACCCCTCCTGGGGGATGGCCACTCTGCAATTTCATCTCCTCCATTCTTATCTCAGAATCTTGGGCATGCACACACATGTGACCAGTTTGAGTTTAAGCCCCCGGGTCCAGGACTCAAACCACTGTCAACTACATGAGAGTCCAGCGACATAGCCATTACGCTGACTGCTGGTCCTAAAGTCACGCAGTTTTACTAACCAGATTTTGTCTTCTGTTTTCTAGAAATGTCCCTTTTGTCAGTATTACCTGGCTTTCTATAGTTATCAAGCTCAGTTTCCTTTGGGAATATTACATGTGGCTGACTTCAATGAGTAGTTTCAATGGCTCAGTTCCTACTGGAAATTGTCAAGAAAAGCTGTTATCCGGGTTATTCTTTGTTTCCATACATTATAGGAGGTGTTGATTTCAGGCATTGGGTCCCTGGGTGTTTTGAGTCCTGGCTGCCTTAGTAATGACCTTTATCTTTATGTATTCCCATGAAATTTGAAGCAAACCATCCCCTCTTTACTAATGGTACTCAAATATGCACTTCTGGGATCTCTGAGCATGGTATTTCCTCCAGAGAACTCATGCCTCTTGGGGCTTCCTAAGAGCACTCTTTTGATCTTGAGGGAACAGGATAAACTAGCTGTTTCAAGTTCATACATTCAGATGGTGCAATAAGTGTACATTGCCAGCATTGAGCAGCTCTTGTGTCTTAGTAGGTAATATAAATATGTATTTTTATTCACTGGAGTTGATTTCCACCTTTACTTTTTCTATATACTTTTTTTTTTAATGAACTTGGATATGGTTATAGTGACTATTTGATGAGAGTCAGAGTTGTTTCCCAGGGTCCCCTTCCTGTCCCAAATTCTATTTTAAGATGTTTAGAAATACATCGCTTTAACACATTTGCATTACTTACTCCCTTAATCTTTTCTCTTAGTAATTTCTGTCCTGATTATTGCCAACAGCCTCTTAATTTTTCTGACTCTAGGCTCTGCCCTATTCCATCTCAATCTGTCTAATTGTGTGAGACTAAATTTTCCGAAACCCATGTTTCTTTATTACTCTTTTCTTGCCAAATAAGAAACAAGTGGCTTCCTCTTGGTTATTGCCCTCTGCAATACATAATTCTTGCTGCCATACTCAATGATCTTTAAGCACCTAACTATTCAAATGTATTTCCCAATCCTTCTCATAACACATTACTGTAGTGGGGCTTTCATCTCTTTGCAATTAGTCATGCCATCTTAGTTCCTATTCATTTTTTCTTTCCCTTACTAAGAATGTCTTATGCCTCCAGTAATGGCTTTTTTTTTAATACCCATTTTTTAAAAAATTGTTTAAGTTTATTTTTTATTGTATTTCTTCCATGAGAGACAGATGGAAGAAAGTAAGCAGAGAGAGGCAGGCACCCCCATCATGGTCTTCATGTTGTGAGTCACCCCAAGCCTTAACAAGCCCGGATCATGGGCATGCATACTAAAACACACAGGACAGCCTCCTGTGCAAGCCCAAGACTGTCCCATATGGGTCCAGCATCAAAGTGTTGTATTACTACTGTGCTAACACTGCCAGCTACCCGCTGCTGGTACCCAAGTACCCATTCTTTATTTAAGCCTTAATACATATGCTTTCTCTTCTGTTTCACATCTACTACCACCCTTTTGTTGACTCTTAACCTCTCAAAGTTTTTTTTTTTTTTAAATATTTATTTATTTATTTTAATTTGACCAGAAAGGGATAGAGTGAGAAAGAAATAGAGAGAGAGAAAGAGAGGGAAGGAAAGTGAGAAAGCAAGCCGCCTGGTCCAGGACTCGAACAGTGATCAGCCATGTGAGAGTCCAGTGCTCTTAACCACCACACTACCTGCTAGCCCCGTACCTCTCAAAGTTTTAAGAGGAATTGGCTGTCAATCAGTTCAGTCTTCCACCTTAGCTAGACAGTACAGTTTTAGTGGCCGTGCTTCTATTACGTCATCAGGAAAGTCGTGACACAATTTCGTATAGAAAAACATAGGAAAATACGTTATGACTTTCCCGATGATGTAATTGTTTTCTTCTGTTTGCAGGTTCTAAGCTGATAGTACACAAGAGAAACTCTTGTCTATTCAAATAATTCAAATACTGATTGCTGAATAATAAATCAGTGATCAA
Source organism: Tupaia tana (assembly GCA_026018925.1). Taxonomy (NCBI): domain Eukaryota; kingdom Metazoa; phylum Chordata; class Mammalia; order Scandentia; family Tupaiidae; genus Tupaia; species Tupaia tana. The sequence continues at coordinate 54,489,308 of JAKSZU010000003.1, forward strand.
CAGACAGATGGTGTTTTACAACTCTTTGTTACATTTTGGAAAATGCATGATTTTTCTTTGTAAATGATAACAAGTAACTCTAGAATTACAGGAATTTGTTTTTCGAAGAATTAATCCCCTTTTATGTGCCAGGCATGGGAGACTTAGCAGTAAACAAAACAGTCAGATACATGTCTTCACAGAGTTTAAATTTTAGTGTTCATGTGTGTGTGGGTGTGGGGGGTCAATTTGCAATAACAACAAACAAGGTAAATATATAAATCATGTAGAATTATAGATGATGACAAATGCTAAGGGAAAAAACAAAGCAGAGAATCGAGGTAGGGAATCTAGGGTAGGGGTGAAGATGAGGGATTAGAATTTTATGTAACATGTTCAAGGATGACTTCACTGAAAGTGTAATTGTATTAGATGGCGTTTTCTAGGAACTGACTTTAATATGAAAAATGCATGGAAGTATTTTGTTGGAAAGTTTCCTTTGGGAAAATATATGAAAGTGAGTAAGGGAAATAATACTGGTAAAGAGAGAAGCTGGATTGCAGTGTAGCTGCAACCAAGTACTCAGCCAATCCTATGGGGAGCGCTGAGGCTGAGATGGGCCTTTAGATTTATACTGAAATGAGGCAAGAAAAATGGATCATTGTATTCCTTTCAAGAACCAGGCAAGGAAATGTGTTTGTCCTGGGGAAAGGGCATTATTTTAGATTGCTGATCTTTTTGACTGAGATTAATTTCTGGACAAGGACTAAGCTGTGCGTCACCTATCAGCCAAGAGAATTATTTTTCCATCTTGAAGAGGAGAGTCAGGGCACCTGAGCTTTCTTTACAGTTCACCCTTTAAAGTATTTGCATGATTAGTACATTTAGTATGTTCACGATCTCTGGAAATGTCCCAGTATTGTTTACTCTTTTCCCTTGCAAACTCACAAGAAGTTTAATGAAATATACTACAGCACCTGTCAGTGCTGCTGGTCTCAAATTATCGTCTCCCTACTCTGCTACTCACTCTAGGTTTCCCTCACCTAGAGTAGCACTTAAGTGACCACTACTCCAGGGTTTTCCAAGACTGAAGAGATTCATGGGATGTGGAACTTTCACTTTTAAAACTGGAACTGGGGAGTTTCTCAAGATGTGGGATTTTAATAGTACACTGGGATGAGTTGGTCATCTTACTAACACTTGTTCTCGTGTAGACGGCTTATTTGTTGAGGTGATGCAGATTCTTATCATTGAGAGTTCTAAGCTCCTGATTTTATTACCCTTCTCAGGCTGTGGCAGCTGTCCTTGCTACTTACTAATAAAATTGAGCAGGAAAATGCCAATAAGCATCTCACTGGATCTCCTGGGTGCCAAGTGTATCCTTGTCTGATTTTACTGTGTAACAGCAGTTATACCGCTCCTGATTTTCAGCGTCAGCTATTCCTATCTGGTTGGTAACTGGCTCCTTTCTTTGCCTGCTGATCTCTTGGCACAAAGAAACCTAAAGTGATTTAAAAAAAAAAAAAGAGAGAGACAGTCATAACATCATTAAATGGAAGTCTAATTGTGCCCTGATGGAAGCATTCCCTTTCCCACCTGGCAACCAGGACAACTAGACCCCACACACCCTATTTTGTAGAAAGAGGAAGCCCCGATTCCCCATGTAGGACACTAGGAAAGATGTGCAATGGGGTCACTTTCATTTTCATCTGTTGGTTCTAAGATCCATGTCTACCTTAAAGACACAAACGTCATTCATATTTCTGAAAAATTTAACTAGATTATATTCTGTATTCTGAGAATGGCTTTCATCTCCAAATTGACAGATTCTGGGTGGTGCTACATGCAATAACACAAGTAGATATTATGGTCATAAGTCCACTGCTAAGTCTCCTTTTATATAAAGTGAGTCTTTTGGTCCAGTGCAATGTTATATAGATTCTGGGTTTGTGAATGACCTGTTCTGTAAACCCTAGGATAGTGATGCTAGCCAAGTACCTCAGTTAAAAAAGTAAATTTTATTATTTTATTTTATTTTATTTATTTATTTTTTGAAGAGGTTTTTGCTATAGGGCACGTGCGCTCGCCAGACAGACAGAGAGAGACAGAGAGACAGAAAGCGAGAAATCACCCCCCAGGGGGGATGGCCACGCTGCAATCCCTTCTCCTCCATTCTCCTCTTGGGATCTTGGGCACGCACGCACACGCGCCCGGCCTGAGTTTTAAGCCACCGGGTCCGGGACAGGAACCGCGGTCAACTACATGGGAGTCCAGCGACATAGCCATTACGCTAACTGCTGGTCCCTAAAAAAGTAAATTTATAGTCACACTTAGGATATACATATATTGATTTCAGTCCTTGTGAATTGTTATTCCTTTGAGAATAGGATAGTCTAATGCATTCAACTTGCCAACAAATAGCTGATTGCTCTCCTGAAGGTGGGTGGAGGGCAGGGAGGGAGTTGATTTGTATTGCTGGCAGGTAGAACATATGACAGAGGTGGTAATTACAACAGTCTTTGTGAGTGAGAGGTCATGATGTCAGGTTCATGCATAGTCTGTATCCCTGACACCGTAGCTACTCCTAAGTCCAGAATTGAGAAACATCTGACAGTGACTGGGTTTATATAAACTTGCAAAAATTATTCTGCTTATTATTTTCTTAGGGTCTATTCTGTGGTCAAGCCCATTACCAGATGTTACCATGTAGTACAAATCTTCAACATATTCATTCATCCTCATTTCCAGACCTCTTTGTCCCTGGCCTTCTCATCATTTCATATCCAAGACCCAGCGCATCCAGACAATCTATTTGCAGCTATCTCTCTCTCTCTCTCTCTCTCTCTCTCTCTCTCTCTCTATCTATCATCTATCTATCTATTTAGAGGATTTTGCCAAAGGGCATGTGCACTCGCCAGAGAGAGAAAGAGAGAGCAAGGGAGAGAGAAAGACAGAGAGAGTGAGAGGAAAAGTGAGAAATCACCCCAAGGAACATGGCCACACCTACAATCCCTTCTCCTTTGTTCTCCTCCCAGAATCTTGGGTATGCACATACCCATGCCTGGCATGAGTTTGGGACTGGGACTCGAACTGCAGTTGGCCATGTGGGAGTCCAGTGATTGCTATGCCATCTGCTGGTCCCAATACATCTTATTTTTACCTAGAGTCATTTCTCCTTTAGCATATAAATTTATTTGAAGATATAAATACATTATTATGCAAAGTGATAATTGATGTAGTAACCGCAGCTCTACCCACTACAAGGATTTCTTCTCACAAACATCTTTCAGTTCTATCGAAGGTATATGAGATAGCAGCAGTTTATTTTAGGTTTGTAGGAAAAACTTCAATTTTTTCACCTATCTTGAGTGAAGCTGTCTCACCCTTCTCCTCCTTTGTTGCCTGGTTAGGAATGTCAGCAGACTGACAAGCATTGGTAAGTAGTCCATTTGACTGAGCAGTTTTTTGGGCCAAACCCCAGATACAATCTTCTCACTAAACAATGGATTCCTATAAATCCCACCCAAATTTGTAACTTGGTTGGGCTTATGGAATCATCTCATGATAGACAGCTATGGCTGTGTGGTTACTTGATGTCCTATGGTTGGATCTTCTCTCTCTTTTTCTTTCTTATGTCTTCATCTTCCTTTCTTTCTTCTTCCTTCCTTCTCTCTTTCTCTCTCTTTTTTTTTCTCTCATTCATTTTTCTTTTTCTTTCTTCTCTCTCTCTCTCTCTCTCTTTCTTTCTTTCTTCTCCCTTCTCTCTCTCTTTCTTTTTTTTCCTTTCTCCTTCCTTCTTTGTTTAGATTTGCTAGAGGGTCCATGTGTTCACTGAATAGAGACAGAGCAAAAGTGGGAGTGGGGGGACGGTGAGGAAGGGGCGTGAGACACCATCTGCTATGCTGAATGGTCATGGCACAATCTCCTCTCCTCCTCCCTTTCTCTCTCCTTTTGGGATTTTGCACATGCACCCATATGTACCCAGATTGTTTCTCAAGTCACCAGGTAGAGACTTGACTGTGCATCAGCCATGTGGGATCCAACTTATGTAACCACCACAGCTGAGCTGGATGCTCCATTTCTCTCCAGGCTCACTGGCATGAAAAACTATTCGCCAATGGTATGTATTTCTGCTGACTATGCTCCCTATGGGTCTGATTTACAATTCTCCTATTAGGTGTGTCCATTAACTCTGAAAGGCATATTTCCCTATTGCAAGTAACCTTAATAGAGTGGTTTCCAGCTGCAGACAATTTGGTATCCCAGAATCTGAAATGTTGTATGTCATATTTGAAGGTCAATGTCTGGAAGCAATTGTGGTTGTCAAGTGGAAAGACGGGACCAGCAGTTAGCGTAATGGCTATGTCGCTAGACTCCCATGTAGTCGACCATGGTTCACGTCCCGGACCCGGTGTCTTAAAACTCACGCCAGGCGCGTGTGCGTGCGTGCCCAAGATCCCAAGAGGAGAATGGAGGAGAAGGGATTGCGGCGTGACCATCCCCCCTAGGGGGTGATTTCTCACTTTCTGTCTCTATGTCTCTCTCTGTTTGTCTGGCAAGCGCACACGCCCTATAGCGAAAGACCTCTCAAAAAAAAATAAATAAATAAAAAATAAAAAGATCCTGAGAGGAGAATGGAGGAAAAGGGATTGTGACGTGGCCATCCCCGCTGGGGGGTGATTTCTCGCTTTCTGTCTCTCTGTCTCTCTCTGTCTCTGTGGCAAGTGCACACGCCCTATAGTGAAAAACCTCTCCAAAAAAAAAAAAAAATAGTGGAAAGAGTTGCCACTGGCATTTAGTGGCATCTGCTAAATAGTCTATGATACATAAGACAGCCACTCTCCAAACCCCATCAAATAATTATCTGGCACAAAATATAAATTGTGCTGTTTGAGATACCTTGCTCTAATAATGTGAATTGGTTAGGATACATTTGCCTTTATAGCTGAGCTGCTTCTATGATGTCCTAAACCTTTTGTAAATTCTTTTCATGAGGCTTTTATGTCACTTCCTAAGTAAGTTGGAGCTGGGGTGTGCTGTCTCAACAACCCATCGAAGCCTGCCAAGTATATTTTCATCTTGGTGATAAAGTATAAGAAAAAATAATTTGTCCTTTAGAGAGAGATCCTGACATGTTCCAGGTGACTGGAATCCTAAGTACTTCACTGATCAGGTAGGACCCTGAATCTTTTTAGTCCCCCCCACCCTCCCGCCCCATATTCTATAACTCATATGTCTTACCAGGCTTCATATATACTTACCACTTCTTGCTCATCTTATCTAATGAGCATAACATCATCAATGTGGTGGATCTATGCAGTGTGCTGAAGATTGTTAGGGCAGTTGAAGTCCATTGGAATATTTATTACAATATAAGAAACCTAACATAGTTCTTGGATAAGTCAGTAAATGCTTACAGTTTTTTGTCCCACAAGAATTCAAACTATTTCTGGTTCTTGTTCCAGAAAGCAATGGAAAACAAATTTTCACCAAATCAGTGACCACATACTACATAATTGGGGATATGTTAATTTGGTTCAGCAAAGACATCACAATGGGTAAAGTAGCAGCAACTAGGGCTACTACTTAACTCAGTTTGTAGTAGTACATGGTTGTGTGCCAGTAACTATTTGGTCTGTATGACTGGTGTCCTAAATTAAACCTAAATTAAATAGGATATGATGGCCCCAATCCCTGAATCATACACACACACACACACACACACACACACAGGCACACTCACACATATTCTGTGTTTATATGTACATGCCCATGTACACATGCAAACACACCAAGTCTGCCATTTATTCTAGGGTACCAGAATAGTTCTGGTTAATTTTATTAGCTGATGTAGTTGTCTGCTCAGGATGCCATACAAAATGGGTTGCTTTGACAATTTCTTTTCTCATAGTTCTGGAGGCTCAAAGTCCAAGATAAAGGTTGGTTTCTGGTGAGCCCCCTCTTCCTGGCTGGCAGATAGACGGCACTTTGTAGGATGGCTATTCTTAGCCTTCTAGTGATTACCCTTGACTCTTCTGATTGTATTGAGCAATACTCATGTTGACTGCTCATTTATTTTGGCTCTGTGTGTTAATGGTTAATAGAACATCATGTTCTAATAGATTGTCTAATAGAGCATGTTGTTCTATTAACCATTTCCATATGTTTATGTCAGGCTCTCTTAGTTGCCACACTGATATGATACTATAGCTTCTATGGATCTAAAAATTAAATGCTGACACTTAGTCTCTATTATTATGCAATCTCATTATCCCAATTGCTATGAGGATGACTAGGTCTGTAACTGCATTTTCTTTGGTCAACTCACGTCCATAAACAGCAGTCTCAATAATGCCGAAACCAATTTTACTGGTGGATACCTTTTAATTTTAGTACATGAAAAGCTTTCTGGCCACTTCCTAAAGTCTGATTGATTTTTTTAACCTTATATGTTTGTTATACTAATATGCCAACACCTCCCTCCCTTTTGTTAAGAGACATATTTTTGCAATAGTGTATGTACACTCACTAGAGAGAGAGACAGAAAGTGAGAAATCACCCCCCAAGGGATGGTCACACCACAATCCCTGCTCCTCCATTTTCCTCTTGGGATTTTGGGCATGCATGTCCGCGTGCCTGGCATGAGTTTCAAGCCTCCAGGTCTGGGACTCAAACCATGGTCAGTCATGTGGGAGCCTAGTGACATAACCATTATGCCATCTGCTTGTCCCATATGCCACCATTTCTAAGCCCTTTGTTGCCTTCCTCTTCCATTCATCATGAAACAATACTATATATTATCTAGGCATCCAAGGATTAGTCTAGAAAACATTAATACCACCTATCAGGGTGTTGAGTCCTGTATGATAGGAAAGAGTATCCATATGTTATCTCTCCCTTATACGACTTTATGTTCCTTCTTCCTCCGTCCTTCAATCTAGTACACTTAGAATCTAGTTATTTATGAGAGATCTTCAAAAACTTCATAGAAATATATATTATGCAAAAAAGCTATGTATCAATTTCAATTTTTGGCAGCAAAATAAGCTCACACTTTAATTCCATGTTTCCATCAACTTTATGAAGACCCCTTTTTGCTTCTGGCTCCTGAAATTACATACAGGTTAGGTCCTACTGCTCTTTTGGTATATGGTCTCTTTGGTTAGCAGGTCTAGAACTTCCTTGATATGATATGTTCCAAGCAGAATATAGTTACTGCCTTGGTCTCTAGGAGAAGGAAATGAATCTCATTAAGGTGCAAGACAGAGGCTTCTGAGTTATCTTCATTAAAGTAGGGGGGGTGCTAGCTTTTAAAGGGGAGGAGTATACCACTTTTTCCAGCCCAAAAATCCAAAGGAATTTTGGGAATCAAGACATTTTGATGCATAAAACCAGCGGCATCTCTATTCTTTCATTATTATTATTATTAATTATTATTTTCCCTCAGTGAGTATCATTACAGCATACAATATGAATTTTCCCATCTCGAATATACTGTATACTGGTTCAGTCAAAGATATTACCATGCATATTATCATCAACTGATAATTTTCCATTTTGTGTCCCTTAAATATTGTGCTTCTTTCTTATCCCCCTTTGATTCCTTCCCTCTCACCCTCCCCTATTCTCTATTCTAAGTCTCAGTGTTCCATTCCTTCTCAAAGGACCTTGACTTTGTCGTGGTAGACAATCTTTGATTATCTACTGCAATAGATGTAATTGGAGTAATCCATTCTTTTCTGAACTCTACTATTCTTAGAATCCTGCACCAAATAATTACTTGTTAGCTCTCATCTCCACTGCAAGAGATAAAAATCTATTCTTATGCAGCCAAGAATGCTCTCTGACTTTTACACTTTGCATTAAATTGAGGATTAATCACTCTTGGCTTTTCATTGTCTTTCTCTAGTGAATGCATACCTCCTGGCAATAGCCATCAATGCTGTTGTTCTTAAAATTTCTACTCTCTCTACACTTCTCAAACACTGATTTGCCTCACCTATATGTACATACATTGCCTTTCACTAGTATGCTATTTCAGGTTGCTATCAGTGAAAGTTTAAAAAATTGTACTGCTACCACAAGCCTGGAACTATCAATAATACACCTATCATTAGTAACAGGGTTCTAATCACCAGACTGGTTAGAGAATGGGGGTGGATAAATCAGTTCTAAAATCTCACTTTAGAGTCTGCTTCCTAGGGTCACTGACCTCCAACCTTGCTAATTTTATTAGATTGATTAGGTTTTCTGGAAGCAGAATCTGTGACAGAGTTGGTATAGCTTACCTTTTTTATTTTCCCTAGCCAAACTGGTAATATTTGAACTAAAGGAGAAGTACATTTGCCAAAAAGCAATATTAAAAAGTGGTTATGATATGGAAAAATGAATGCTTTTTTCCCCTTTATTGTTTAATATATTCAATCACTATACATCATTTAGCTTGTAAAGAGAATTTACCCAACATGTAATACACCTCAGACCAGTCCACTTGAGAATACTATACACATTATCATCAATAGGCCAACCATTTCTGTGTCTCACAAATGTCTTACCTCTCTATTTCTCCCTAATTTCCTTCCCTACACTCTTCCCCACTCCCACCCTCCTTCTACACTGCCTCCAGTGTCCATATCTATTTTCACTGCTATTATGTCCTCTAATCTTTCAATTTCCACTATGGAGTGCAGACAGTATATATTAAGTAGAGACATACTATGTGCCTCCTTCATAACCTGGCTTGCTTCACTCAGCAGTATATCTTCCAGATTTGCCCACTTTTTATCAAAAGCCAGAGTCTTGCTGGTTTTTATGGGCATTATTCTGTAGAATATATGTGTCACAGTCTTTCAATCCATTCATCTGTCCATGGACATTTGGGTTGGTTTTATGTCTTAGCAATTGTGAATAACACTGCAATAAACATAGATGGGCAAGCACTTTTCCACCTGAGCATTCTCCTGTCCTTTGGGTAGATACTCAGGAGTGGGATTGCTGGATCATATGGTAGTTCTATCTGTAGCTCTTTGAGGAATCTGTATTGTTCTCCACAGTGGCTGGACCAATTTACATTCCCACCAGCAGTGTAGGGAGTTCCCTTTCACCATAGCCCTGCCAGCACTTATCTTCTTCATTTTTTTTTTAAATCTTAGTCATTCTGACTGGGGTTAGATGGTATCTCATTGTGGTTTTAATCTGCATCTCCCTTATGATGACAGATGTTGAACATTTTTTCATATGCTTTTTGGCTGTTCGTATGTCTTCCTTAGAGAGTTTTTTTTCCCCCTCATTTTCCCATCTTTTAATTGGGTTGATCTATTTTTTTTTTTTTTCCCCCAGGTAAACCACTTGAGTTCCCTGTGTATTCTGGTTATCAGTTCAGTGCCTTATCTGAGGCATAGTTTACAAAAATAGTCTCTCCCTCTGAAGGTGTTCGATTTACACTATTGTTTTTGTTTTTTTTTGTTTTTTTTTTTTTTTTTTTGCTGTGCAGAAACTTCTTAATCTAATCTAATCCCATTTATCTATTTTTTTTTTTTTGAGAAGTTTTTGCTATAGGGTGCATGCACTTGCCAGACAAACAGAGAGAGACAGAGAGACCAAAAGCAAGAAATCATCCGCCAGGGGGGATGTCCATGCCGCAATCCCTTCTCCTCTGTTCTCCTCTCGGGATCTTGGGCATGCCCGCACACGTGCCTGGCGTGAGTTTTAAGCCACCGGGTCCAGTATGTGAACCGTGGTCGACTATATGGGAGTCCAGAGACATAGCTATTATGCTAAATGCTGGTTCCCCACTTGTCTTTTTTGGGATTATATACTATGCTTTAGGATCTTATTTAAGAAGTCTGCCTACCCCAAAGTCTCCCAGAGTTTCCCACCAGTAGTTTTATAGTTTGAGGTCTTAGGTTTAGATCTTTGATTCGGTTTGAGTTGATTTTTGTCAATGATGAGAGGTAGGGGTTCAGATTCATCTTTTTCCAGGTAGATACCCAGTTTTTCCAGCACCATTTGCTAAAGAGGTTTTTCTTTTCCCACTGGATTGACTGGTATCCTCTGTCAAAAATCAGCTGGATGTATGTTTTAGGGTTTATTTCTGGTCTCTATTCTGTTTCATTGATCTACCTATTTTTGTGCCAGTACCATGCTGTTTTGATTATCACAGCTTTATAATATATTTTGGGGTCAGGGAGTGAGATGTTGCTCATTCCACTCTTCTTGCACAGGATTGGTTTGGCGATATGGGGTCTTTCATGATTCCACACAAATTCTATGATTGTTTTCTCTAGATCTGTGAAGAATGTCTCTGGTAATTTGATTGGAATTGGATTATATGTGTAGATTAATTTAGGTAAAATTCCATTTTGATTATATTAATTCTCTCAATCAAGCAACATAGGATACCCTTCCACTTTTTTGTATTACTTTCAATATCTTTTTAAAGATTTTCATAGTTTTCTTTGTAAAGATTTTTGGTTATGTTTATCCCAAAGTATCTTATACATTTTGTGGCTATGGTAAAGGGATTACTTTCTTCAGTTCTACCTCAGTCAGCTTCTTGTTTGTGTATAGAAATGCTATAGATTTTTGTATTTTGATTTTGTTTCCTGCCACTTCATTGAACTATCTTTTCTCCAGTAAACCCTTAAATGACTTCTCTAACTATTCAGTACTAAGTCTAATAAATTTTTAAACTATAGTCATTATAGATAGTGTAATAATAAAAGTACACATGGAAAGAGAAGTGTTTTACAGGAGGCTTTGGTAAATATCAAATAAATTGTATGTATTCTCTCTCTCTCTCTCTCTCTCTCTCACACACACACACACACACACACACACACACACAGTTCAAAGAGTCCAGAGAAGTTATATGAAGAAGTTAGAACTTTAGCTAGGCTTTAACTAAAGGTAAAATTTCAAGTAAATATAAAATAAACATTCAGAACATGGCATAAAATACTAGAAGTTCATAAAATTTGTAGGCTACACAGTGGGCAGACATATTATTATTATTTTTTTTGGTAATTGAGCAATCTTGTGCAAATTTTATAATAGATCCATCTTCCCTTGTAAAACGAGAGACTTAAATGCTCTGTTGAAGATTAGAAATAATATCTATAAAATTCCTGGTAAATCAATACAGAAAAGCATTTGATTTTTCTAGATGAAGAATCTGCATTGGAGGCAGAAATTCTCACAGACGTGGAAAATTAAAAGACAGTGTAATGAGTTGCCATGAACAGATCAGTTTGGTTTGAGGGCTGCATGTATTTGAGAGCAATAGGAGACAAATAAGTGCAGAAAAAGTAGATTCACATATAATCGTGAAAGATATTGAATTCCAAAGTAATGACTTATTATATAGGTTGAAATGAGCTAATAGATTTTTAAAAAAAGAATTATTTATTTAATTTTTTATTATTACTTTTTGATTGAGAGAAAGAGAGAGAGCAAGAGTGAAAAAGCAAGCTGCCAGATCTGAGACCCAATTTTTTCCATTATAGTCAGTCAAGAGAAGGGATCATAGGGTGAGTATTCCTGATTGAGGTTACTTTCCCACTTTCCCTTTCTCTCTCTCTGTCTCTCTCCAGCAAGATCATACATCCTCTGGCAAAATTAAAAACGAAAAAAAGAAAAAGGATGAGAATTAGGGTATACATATATTTTTTTTTTTTGGAGAGATTTTCGCTATAGGGCACGTGCGCTCGCCAGACAGACAGAGAGAGACATAGAGACAGAAAGCGAGAAATCACCCCCCAGAGGGGATGGTCACGCTGCAATCCCTTCTCCTCCATTCTCCTCTCGGGATCTTGGGCACGCATGAACACGCACCCGGCGTGAGTTTTAAGCCACCAGGTCTGGGATGCGAACCGTGGTCGACTACGTGGGAGTCCAGCGACATAGCCATTACGCTAACTGCTGGTTCCAGAGAATTAGGGTATTGAAATGAGAAAGTAATTTTAAAATAATGTATATATACCAGAAAAATGTGTCAAGGAAAAAAATAATGCATTCTTAATGGGAAGAAGAACATGGAATGAAGATTTGGTGCAGTGGAAGGAACAACTTTTTTAGAGTCACTGAGTCTTGGGTTCAAATGGGGTCTTCACTAGTTTTGTGACTTTAAACATACATTCAATTTCCCTGAGCCATAGTTAACTTATCTGCAAAATTAAAGTAATGATACCTGGGAATTTGCTGTAGGATTGTAATATGTTGAGGTACCAAGGCATTTTAAAATTCTGAGTTGGAATGATAGTAGAAATGAATAGGATTTGGGGTAAAGGTAAACACATTTGAGATAGTAATACTAACAGTTTATTTATTTAATCTAAGAGCAGGATTTCCCTGAGATAACATACAACAGGCATTTGAAAATGCATGACTAGTACTCGAGAAAGAAACCATTACTTTATTTTTAAACTGGATAATATTTTACAATAATGGGAAGGAACATCAAGAGCAGGGATGACACAGAATTGTGAGGTTTATAGATATGCAACCCTGAATCCCTGAGTTCAGACTATGATGAGTTCTATTTAGATCATGGCAAATGATTTCCAAGACTGTTTTCACTTCTTCCATTCAGTCTGCATAAAATGGATAAGAACATTTTCCTAAACCCCCTTCAAAAACCTCTGTTGAGTTTGGAAGTTTGATATTCTCATTTCTCTGCTATATGGTTTTAGTATTTCCTTCCAGTTTCATATCTCATCACATTACCGTAGTTCTTTGCTATTTTAGGCAAAATCTTCCCAAACTTTTCAGTGTTCATCAAAACAAACTCTTACCTGAATGTGAAATATCATTATAAATTTGGGACCAGCAGTTGGCTATGACGCTGGACTCCCATGTAGTCGACCATGGTTCGAGTCCCAGATCCGGCGGCTTTAACTCACACCAGGCATGTGTGTGTGCGTGCGTGCTTAAGATCCCAAGAGGAGAATAGAAGAGAAAGGATGGTGACATGGCCATCTCCCCTGGAGCGGGGGGTGGGGAGGGGGTTGATTTCTCTCTTTCTGTCTCTCTGGTGAGCACACATACCCTATAGCAAAAACCTCTCAAAAAAAAAAAAAAAAAAAAAGAAATATCATTATAAATCTATCAGGGTGTATTCATTTTCTAATTGAAAATACATGTCATGCAGATTAGGGCATGACTTTTGGGTAAGCATGGATCTAGCAGTCAGGGCATTAGGTTTATATTGTTGTTCTATGTTGAATTAAGTATTTTGGGTTAGATGCAAAATAATTAAGAATAAAATTGGCATGTTTGATCTAGCTTCAATGAACCCTACCTTTCCCATTATAGTCTGTAAGAAACTATTGACAAAATATAGAGAAAGTTTTGTTTATCCTCCGTGCTGTTTGCTTAGAATGGGCAACTGATATTACTATATAATTATCAGCTTAATTTTACTTGACATGAAACTAACCCCTTAAAGGGAGAGTTATCCTAATATAAAAGAGTAAAACGATTATTTATACTGGCCTAGCACCCTGTTCAGATTTTTTCCTCTTTTCTCTGGGTACATTAATTCTTGAAAGCTGAGAGGCCTCCCAGAAGTTCTCATTTTCTAAATAGTACACTTTATCTAAACCCTCCCACTAAACAGAACACAATAATTAAACCTCTTCATCCCCTTTGCAAACGGAAGCTATCAAAATTCTCATAGTAAGCACCATGGAGTAATGGAGAACCATGCAGAACTTGCTGAGTTTGCACTCTTACCTAAAAACAGAGACATTAAAATCTATCTATTGTCACAAATAACAAACTGATACAAGAAAGAATATCAGCATACTGCCTAGCACATGGCAGCTGTTCATATGGTATTCTTTCTTGTCCTGTGCCAAAATTCTGTTCTGACACACTCAGATAACTAGTGACAGTACCTCCAGCTCAATTCTTTATCTTGCTTGGCCTCACCAACTCATTTACTAGAATTTCCCAAAAGTATTCTGCTGTGGATGCATGTGAGCTGTCCAAGACTAAGGATTTACTCCTATAGTTGGTAGAGTGCTGCTGTCTGACAGCTGAGAGTCTCAGCTCTCTCTAGAGCTTCCCCTCAGTTGAAAATGTCTCCCTTGCCCAAGGTCACATACTTTCCTGGGGGATGGTCTGCATCCAATGACTGGTACCTCACATGGGGACAAATCCAAAGGCCTGTCCCAACTTCAGAGCTCTCTCTGGCTTTGGCTGAGAACTTAATATGTGGACACAGCAGCCTCGCTTCTCCTTCTATTTAATTCTGCTACTACCACTTTGACCACAAATGTTGACCCTGAGAACATTCCCTAATAAGCATTTTTATTTTTTAACAAGACTGTTTGAGTCACTTCTCAGAAAATGACACCAGCAACATGTTCCAAGTCAAGTATGTTTTACCACAGACCACTACCTTCACCACGTCTCTGACAAAGCTGTTCTTCACACTGAATCTTATGTACAGCATAGTATTCTCTCTGACTCAATTGCCAAAGGCATCCTAACCACTCACTCTTACTTCATTCCACATCCAAGGAAGCACTAGCTTTTCATTTTAAATTCTGTTATATCTTTCTTTCTTCTTTGAAAAATAATGATCTATTTTATTTTATTTATTATTATTATTACTTTAATTTTCTATAGGACACATAAACTCACCAGAAGGAGACAGAGACAGAGAGAGAGAGAGAGAGAAAGAGAGAGAGAGAGAAAGAGCATGAGAAAGCAAGCTACCAGGTCTAGGACTCAAACTGTAGTTGGCCATGTGGGAGTCCAGCATCTTGACCACCACACCAATTGCTGACCTCTCCGTAATAGCCTCTTAACCTCTTTTTCATTCATATTTCTACTTCTGTTTATATACTCATTTCTTCCCTAACTGTAATAATATATCAATTGGTGAATTTTTATTTTTTTCTTTTTTTTGGAGAGGTTTTTGCTATAGGGCACGTGCACTTGCCAGAAAGACAGAGAAACAGAGAAACAGAAAGTGAAAAATCACCCCTCTCCCCGGGGGGGATGGCTATGCCGCAATCCCTTCTCCTCCATTCTCCTCTTGGGATCTTGGCATGCACGTACATGTGCCTGGTGTGAGTTTAAGCCACCAGGTCCAGGACTTGAACCAGTCGACTACATAGGAGTCCAGTGAGATAGCTATTACGCTAACTGCTGGTCCCATCAATTGGTGAATTTTTTTAAAGAGGTTTTTTTTTTTAAGAATTATTTTACTTAAATTTATTTATTTATTTTTGGTTATTTATATATATTTGCTCAGAGAGAGAGAGAGAATGGGGAAGTGAGAGAGCAAGTCCCCAGGTCCGGGACTTGAACCACAGTTGGCCATGTGGGAGTCTAGCACCCTTAACAACTGTACCACCTGCCAGCTCCCTCAACTTGGTGAATTTTTAATGATTCTTTTTCTTCAATACATTTGAAATGTATTATTATAGATGCATGATAGTATTCTTCAACATATAGTGATTTCCTTAAACTCACATGGACACATGCGACTTGCCATCATTTTGAGGAGAAAAGATTCTTAGATTGTTTATTCAAAGGATCATGAGACATTTTCCTTCACAAACAACTAAGTTACTTATAAATGTAAACTTATAAATACTTTAGCTAGAATTCCCAAAGAAAATTGTCTTACCAGAAAGCAAATCATTTGAGTTGCTATTATTTTTTTCTACTTTATAATGAAGGGAAAAATCACTTCATGAAGCCAGGCCTTGCAAGGAATAAGAGCAGAAGGCTATGAGGATTTAGAAACATAAAAAGGTATGAACAGAATGACAGTAAATGGGAGAAACTGGACAGAATAAATAAACAGTGATCAAGAATGACAAGAGGAAGTTTTCAGCTTAGGGAGGAGTGATCTTCTTACAGTTTATTTACTCCTGAGCCCAGTTGAACCTTATTATTCTTATCACTCTTCCCATCATCCCTCAACCACAGTACTCTTAGAGTGTTAAGAACAATGCATCCATGGTTTTACCTGAGGTAATAGTTATTCCAAGTAAATTATGAATGATAAATAATGTAATTAACTACACATGTTCAGACATTTAGCACTCACATGGGTATATATGAATATGCATGCACCGGTGCGTGTGTGTGTGTGTGGGTGGGTGTGTGCACATACACAAAGATTCATTCATTCCCCAAGGCTGTCAGAGAGCAAGCTTGTTTAAATTGGTTACTCAATTCAGGTTTGCCTTAATATGATGCCTTAATACAAGACATACGATTTGGCTTTTACTTAATTCTCAGCCTCTTTTTATGTCAACATACTATACGATATCCTCACTCTAGACATACTAAGACATACTTCCTAGTCCCAGAGACATGACATTTTTTTCCTCTGGACCCTGGGATTTTGTACAAACTGCTTCTTTGTCTTGAATTTTTTTTACTGCCTTAAACTCTTCTAATTTGGACAGCATTTTCTAGTCTTTCAAATGTCAATTTTGATGTCTTATCATCTTAAAATAAAATTAAAAGAAAATTTTCTATTATATTACTCTAGAGTAAGTCCAGTATTCTCCTGTATACTTCCCTAAGACTCTTGGCTTATGTTATTTATATCAACCATGAAACTGAGTAATTTAAATTTTAACTCTTCAGATTTGGCTCCAAAAAAACCAAGGGAGACAGTAATTATTACTTACTATTATAGTCCTGGATCTTGACATAGTACCTGACATATGTAAGCATTCAAAATTTGTTGAAAGAATGAGTGATATCTGTGTTTAAATGAGTATTCTTTTGGCTGACTTGATAGAACCAAATTGTTGCTTTAAATGTGATTAGGCATAGGTCTAAACTATGGATACAGTTTTATTTTTAGAATTTTTTTCTTTTAAAAGTATCTATATGATATTAATGGAATTGTAGAGCTCTGCATCATTCAAAGCAGAATAAAACAGGACAAAATAGACCAAGTCAGACTGCATTAACAAACAAGGCCCAAATCTCAGTGATTTAAAATAGAAATGATTTCTGTCTTGCTTCTGACTTACTATACTTACTTACTTATCAACTGGTGTGGTCTGAATGTCTATGTCCCCTCCCACATTTATACATTGAAAATTAATCTCTAATTTGTGGATATTTAGAAGTGACTAGAGCATGATGTAGAAGGTGATTAGGGAATGAGGGCATGTCCTCACAAATGGGATTAGTGTTTTGTTTTTTTTAGAGAGGTTTTTACTATAGGGCATGAGTGCTCACCAGAAAGACAGAGACAGACAGAAAGTGAGAAATCACTCCCCGGGAGGATGGCCACATTGTAGTCCCTTCTCTTCTGTTCTCTAGGGATTTTGGGCACACACACACCCGGTTTTGGGCACACACACACACTTGTCCAGCATAGGTTTTAAGGAACTGGGTCCAGGACTTGAAACACAATCAACTAACTTGGGAGTCATACAACATAACCATTACACCATCTGCTGGTCCCAGGGATTAAAACTTTTATAAAAGAGGCTCTGGAAACATTCCTCAAAGCAAGAAGGCCCTGTCTCTGAGGAAAATGCCTTACCAGGTACAGAATGTGCCAGTACTTTGTTTGAATTTCCAGTTTTCAGAACTATGATGAATAAATGTTTGCTGTTTATAAGTCACCCAATTTATGGCATTTTGTGATAGCTATATCCAAGTGGACTAAGACATTAACACTACATTGGATTAAATTGCATGGAGAGAATATTAATAGAATGAAGATAATTCTTTTTTTTTTTCTTTTTTTGGAGAGGTTTTTGCTATAGGGTGTGTGCGCTTGCCAGACAGACAAAGAGAGACAGAGAGACAGAAAGTGAGAAATCACCCCCCCCCAGGGGGGATGGCCATGCCACAATCCCTTCTCCTCCATTCTCCTCTCAGGATCTTGGGCACCCACGCACACGCGCCCGGCGTGAGTTTAAGCCACCGGGTCCAGGACTCGAACCGCGGTCGACTACGTGGGAGTCCAGTGACATACCATTACGCCAACTGCTGGTCCCAGAATGAAGAGAATTCTGAAGGTAGAGTCCTGGGAAATATTTAACAAATAAAATAATTTTTTTCTTATGTTGTATTATGTAATAATATGACAGCAATTGTTTCGATCAGGTTGTGCTGCGCAGAAATGCATTTTATGTACACCAATGTAAACAAAAATAATTAGTGTTTAAGAATATTTAGATATCTAAGCTATTGCTATTCATGAAAATTTCCTATGAAAATATATTTCCTATTAAAGACAGTGTCTTTTGAATTATGTGACTGTTTTATCTGAAAGACGTATTACTTTTTTTAGTTTATATTATTAACCTAGCATGAAAGGATATCTTCTTTTCAGACATTGAATTAGTGAAACTGGAAAACTTTCTCACAAAAGGTTTTAATGATAGTTTGCAAACTGTTTGCAAGCTATTATTTCAGATTTCAAGTTTTATATTAATTCTAATATAATTCTAAGATCTTATTATTTAATTTTTAAAATTTATTTGGTTACTAGTACCTATTCCAGTTATTCCAAAAATTGCTGTTTTACTAGTTGATATACTAGCATCCTCTGAGTTCTCAAAAGTGGAGAGAATTATTTACTTTCAAAATTTTATTTTTAAGTGCATTTTACTACTGATTATAATATTAGTTCTATTAGAACCTGAATCTGAAGAGTTAAAAATTATATCATAATATTGATCACCTCTATTGTCACTTTTTATTTTAGTTCATGCCATTGCCTTTCTCCTTCTCTAGGTAATTTTCTCAAGACAGAACCAGTCTTGCTAATGAGTAGACCATGTAGATTAATAAAGAAATGATACAATTTGAGTGGTTTCAGATTTCTTCACAAACTAGTCTCAGTGTTTTATATTTCTACAATGGCTATATTTTTTAAAAAGTAGCTATTTTGGTGCCTTTATAAAATTAACTTAATAAATTTGCTTATCTTGTATCTTTATGTTGTTCTCATGTTTATTTCTCAGAGTTTTAAATAATAGTGTCAAAATGTTGAGTTATTTTAGAACTGTAAATAGAAAGGAGAAGAGAGAAACTTTGGTCACAGTCCAGAAGCTGTTAGCATAGTTCAAATTAATCATTCCCTTTCTTATTCCAGAGGAATTCCTAATCAAGGGGAGCTCAGAAAGGGTCAAGGAAGGCTATCTTTCTTCCTATGAAGGAGGGTGTGTGTGTGTGTGTGTGTGTGTGTGTGTGTGTATACGCACACGCGCACATGTGCATTTCTCATTCTTAATATTCAATCATGTATTTCAAAATCTTCCAGTAATTTATCTCTGCAATTAAGTTGAAAGGTAAATGGTAGTAGAAGTCACTCAATTTCATTGTAATTATTGCCACACTGGTTGCATAAGACTACATGTCTCCTGTGTTGGCCTGAGGATTTCCTGAGTGTAGCGATGCTATTTCCTTTTTTTAAAAAATTTTATAGTACCTAGCACCTCAAGGACTTCAATAAATCTTACTAGAGTTTTAAATGAATACATAAATTCATGAACACATTTTAAAGCACTATTCAATTATTAAAAGGATTTTTGGAAGAAAACCCTAGAAAAGCTACTCTTTTGAGTGGCTTTAAAAGATATTAAGATTGATTTTTTCCCATGAGCAGATGGCACAAAATATTCAGGTGAATTTACAAGATTGCTGTGAATAATAAATAAAGTAATGAATAATAAATAAGTAAAAAAGAAGTAATACATTTTAAAATGTAGGTCATGACTCCTCTGCGAAAGGTGCAATGTGTTCAATAAATGAGCTATCTTTTAAAAAAAATGTGTTTTCCAAGGTCAAGTATACTATGGTTTACCAACTGACAGATAATATGATGACCATTTTCATCAAACAAGGCACATTGGTATCAGTCTAAGTAGGCAATGATTAGGGCACCAAAAATCATTTGTAGAGATTAATTGCATTCTTCATGGGAAGCTCTTGGGTATGGAGTTTAATTTGGAGCCTTCTTTTTTGACATGTTATCACAGTAACCTCAAAAATCCCATAACCAATTCCTTCTCCACTGAACGCACATTGGTTCTGATGTTATTTAATTTGTCTACCCCATATTTGTCTATTCAATTCCTTTTCTGTTATGACTGTATTTTGTCTTATTTGGCCTAGATTTATCAGTTCAGGGTAGGGAGGCTTAAAAGCATAAAATCCCTTAGTGCACAGGCTATTATCAGGTCTATCTGAGAGGTTTGTGAAGAAATCACACAAAAGAGAATATTAAGTTAAATCAGCATTCTGTTTAGGAAATCAAGAATTCTAAGGACTTAGGCTAATTTCTTTTCAACCATTCATTCACTCATTATTTACTATATAAATCACAGATGAAAATGTACCCAGTTTTACTATGATTTGTTTTATATACTATTTTATAATAATATATGTATTTCTGTTTTGAAAGTTTTGTTAAATAATTTCTGAGTTGTTCTTTTATATGCTTTTGAATACTTCTTAAAATAAACTTTCTGAGCTGACCCACGGTGTGGTTGTTGAAATCGCTGAATCCTACATGGCTGACTTCATGGTTTGAGTCCTGAACTGGCAGCTTGAGAAACATGCTAGGTACGGGTATGTGTGTGCCCAAAATCTTGCAAAGAGGGAGAGATGGAGAAGAGATTGGAATGTGACCATGCCCCATGGGGGATGTTTTCTCACTATGTTTCTCTCTCTCTTGGGTAAGTGAACATCCACTCTGCTTAATTAAAAAATAATTCCCTAAAAAAATAAACTTTCTTTCATTCTATTCTCTTAGTAGGCAATGTAGTACACAGGAGAATACTTAGGCATCTTTGGACTGATAAGAATCTCTGAAGGAGTTTTTTTCTCCCTGACTACATTTGCAATTTGCCTATAGCCTGATTTCTTTAAGACTTGTCTATTGACACATCTTGAAAACCAGCCAAAAGTAATTTCAAGTCAAACGCAAAAGTGAGAAGAGACAGTCAGCTTATTTTGCACTCCTGGGAAAACTTTCTGGGTACTAAGTTATTCTTGAGCTCTTTTTTTCTGAAATTGCCACCTAGGGAAATTTATGAAATGGAAAATTTGGGGATTTTGTGTTCTGAATTTTTGAAACCTATTATGTCTTCCCAAGGTTCTAATTCCTCTTAGAACCTTCTCTTCACTCATCTCTCAGTCCCTCCCACCTACTCCAACAGACATCCTATTTTTCTTAAGCACAAACTATAAAATTCAGGAAACATAATGAGAAGATCCTACTGAGTAGGAAGGATCTTTATCTTTCACAAGGTCTGTGAAGGATAGAAGATAAGTTTTTACTGCCTTACTGACTATGTGTGCGCATCAATGAGAGAATGAATGAGCGATCATAGCTGTTGTTACAGATATTTCCTACTGTTCCTTCCCATTCATTATTTCAGGTTATTTCGAGAGGATGTTCATTGTAATTAGCTATTTGTTTATTCTTAATTGTACTTTGCATTTAAAAAAATAACCCTTGGGCCAGTTGGTAATATAGTGGTTAAAGCTGCTGGATCCCATGTGGCTGATTACATGGATAGAGTCCTGGACTGGCACCTTGAAAAACACACCAGGCAGATGTGTGCATGTCCCAAATCCTGAAAGGAGTAGTGGAGGAGAAGGATTGTGGCATTACCATTTCCCATGGGTGTGCTTTCTCACTTTCCCTTTTGTTCTGTCTCTCCAACAAAGCATATGCCCTATAGCAAAAAACAATTCTTAACGTTATTTTGGTTTATGGCCTACTATTATTTTAAATGCCTTAAATTCAAGGTGAGATAACAACAAAATTAGTGTGCACTTATAAATATTTGAAACCAACATTGTCTTCTGTTTCTTTTAAAATCTCCTTTTCTTTGTTTTTGAAAACATTAGTCTCTCAAAAAGCATAATTTGCATCGTTCAAGAGACATTTCTTAAGAAGTAATAGAAATCCCTTTCTCAGGACTCTTTATCTTTCCCTCAAAGGCTTTCAAGAAGCAACAGCCAGAATCTGTTATTCCAAAAGACAGTCGAGCAATGCTTTATTTTGCCTTCTTATGCATATTAGTTCCATTACTTCTATGGAGGATAAACTGAAGTGAAAGAAATGACAATATACTTGTCAGAAGTACAAGTAAAAATAAGGTGAAACCTAGAAGTCATTACGTTAAGTGAAATAAGTCAGATAAAGAAAGACAAATGGCCTGGGATTTCACCCATGCTCAGAACCTAAAAACATTGATCTCATAGAAGTAGAATGGTGGTTACCAGGGACTGGAGTGTTTGGCAGGGATAAGGGAGGGGAGGGAGTTGGAGCGATCTTGGTCAAAGAATACACAATTTTTTTTTAGAAGGAGTAAGTTAAAGAGACTTATTCTATTATATTGTGACCATAGTTAACAATATAATGTATTTTTGAAAAATACTATGAAATATATAGTGTTCTCACTACAAAAATCATGTTATTTACTTAGATTTAGTCATCCTATACACACACACACACACACACACACACACACATATATATATATATATACTTCAAAACATCTAGTTGTACACAAAATTAATTCAAGTTTATTTGCCAATCAAAAAATCATTTTAGAAAGAAAAAGGGGGATCAGCCCCATGGTACATCAGTTAAACCCCATAGAGAGTCAGATCCCACAGGGCTGAATGCTATTTAAATCCTGGCTCAGGTGGCTTTTAAAACAGACCAGGAGAGTGTGTGTGCATTTATGCCTTATATCCTGACAGAATGGAGAAATGGCAGAAAATGGATTGTGATGATGTGACCATGTCTCATTGTGGGAGATCTCTCTCTCTCTTTTTTGGTGAATGTATGCACCTCCTGGGGAAAACAGAGAAAGAAAGAAAGAAAGAAAGAAAGAAAGAAAGAAAGAAAGAAAGAAAGAAGAGAAAGAAAGGAAGAGAGAGAAAGAAAGAAAGAGAAAGAAAGAAAAGAAGAAAGAAAGGAAGAAAGAAAGAAAGAGAAAGAAAGAAAAGGAAGTAATATATAAAGTAAAACTCTTACTATAAAAAGAATGAGTGATGAGAACTGGCAGGTGGCATGGTGGTTAAGGCACTGGACTTCCACATGGCCAGCCACAATTTGAGTCCTGGACCTGGAGGCTTGTTTTCTTCATTTCCTTCTCTCTTCCTCTCTCTGTCTCTCTCTGGTAAAATTTAAAAAATAAATAAATAAAATTAAAGAAATGATTCTTTTTCTTTTTTCGGAAAGGTATTTTTTTTTTCTTTTCTTTTTTTTTTTTTTTTTTTTGCTATAGGGCATGTGTGCTTGTCAGAAAGAGAGAGATAGAGAGACACAGATTGAGAAATCACTCCCCAGGGGGGGATGGCCACACCGCAATCCCTTCTCTTCCATTTTCCTCTCGGGATCTTGGGCACGCAGACACATGTGCCTGACATGAGTTTAAGTCACCGGATCTGGGACTTGAACTGCAGTCAACTACATGGGAGTCCAGCGACATAGCCATTACACTAACTGCTGGTCCCAAGAAATAATTCTTAAAGAATGAGTGAAATGTAAGTAAAGAGTGTTGTAAATTAAGCTATTAATAAATTATTGACATAAATATCTGAGAGAGTATAGAGTTTTATAAAATATGATGAAAAACAGAAGCTTAAAAATAGGTGATATTTGGAGATTATATAAAAGCATATATATATATATATATATATATATATATATATATATATATATATACATGCATGCAGTATTTATGTCATGAATTAGAGACATGGATACTGTTCTCTAACAAATCAGTCAATTTAGAGTCAAGACAAACCTATATTACAAAAGATAAGAATACAGATTTTCCTAACTTTAAAAAGATCTTTTTGTGTCATTAATTCAAAGCACAAAAGGTTTTGCTTTTCTCACTGTGGTAACCCTAGTCATGCTCAATGCCTGCCCCTCATATTGGGCACTCAACTAATATTTATGGAATGTATGAATATGCATCAAATATATCATTTCAGTAAGACCTAGTTTTTCCAATGGTCTTTGATAAAAATTTCATCTTAAATAATTAAAGTCCAAGGTATAGAAGCCCTATAATATTTCATGTTGTATCTGTAAATACTCATAAATTCTTAATAAATAAGTTAAAACACAAATAACTATTGATATTTGACTATTTGTGATCTATAACATTGGCAAAATTTTTTGGAGAGGTTTTTGCTGTAGGGTGTGTGTGCTCACCAGAAAGACAGAGAGAGACAGAGAGACAGAAAGTGAGAATCACCTGCCCAGGGGAATTGGCCATGCCACAATCCCTTCTCCTCCATTCTCCTCTCAGGATCTTGGGCATGCATGCACATGCGCCCTGTGTGAGTTTAAGCCACCAGATCTGGGAGTCCAGAGACATAGCCATTATGCCAACTGCTGGTCCCAGCATTGGCAATTTTGTATTTCAATTTAAAGATCACATTGGATGGCTCTGTGGTACAGTAGTAATATGCTGCTCAAGAGAAGCCAGCTCCTACACAGCAACTGCAGTTCTAATCCCCTGCCTGGTCAGTCTCCAATATGCTGGGTACCTGTAGATGCCCAGCAGACAACAGGCTGGAGACCTAGAGGAAGAGGATTGTAAAGAGACAAGACTGTGGAGAAAGCTCTTTTCTCTCACTATCATGTCATATGCTTTATCATAAATATAGAAAAAAAAATCTCTGACATAACATCAATAAAGAACAATTCTAAGAAAATGAAAAAAGTCATGTATATTATGTTGGAAAAATTATCAGCTATGCTAATGATCTCTGGTCAGGAGAAAAGAGTTATTTTATCAAATTAGGTTGGAAGGTTTTGCACAAGAATCAGGACCAGCAGTTGGCATAATGGCTATATCATTGGACTCCCATGTAATCTACTGTGGTTCAAGTCCCAGACCCGGTGGCTTATCTCACGCAGGGCACGTATATGTGTGTGTGTGCCCAAGATCCTGAGAGGAGAATGGAGAAGAAGGGATTTCTGTCTCTCCTTGTCTTTCTGGGGAGCGCACATGCCCTATAGCAAAAGCCTCTCTCCAAAAAAAAAAAAAAAAAAAAAAAAAAAAAAAAAAAAAAAAAAAAGAATCATCCTGGGAGCTTGATAAAATGGAGATTTCTGAATGCCTCATTGAGATTCTGACATAGAAAATCAAAACTAGCCCCTTAGCCCCTTAGCATTCAGAGCTCACTGTAGCAGTCCACGACTTCTGTGTCCCATACCATCTCTTCCCTTGCTCTGTCTCTTTCCTCAAATCCTATTCATAGATTACACATTCATAAGTGTCCCTGTCTTTGCTATCTCTATTTGAAATACTAAATCTGTTTGTCAGATTAATAAACTTATAAGCCATTTCTTCATAGGTTTATTTAATTACTTATTATTTATTTTCCCCATTAGTTAACAAAATTCCCAGTGTCAAGACCATTAATGATATTTACCAAGACCCTGATACATTTTTGTGGTAAATAGAATGTGATTGGGGACCAGCAGTTAGCATAATGGCTATGTCACTGGACTCCCATGTAGTCTACTGCGGTTTGAGTCCCAGACCCGGTGGCTTATCTCACACAGGGCGCGTATATGTGTGTATGTGTGCCCAAGATCCCGAGAGGAGAATGGAGGAGAAGGGATTGTGTGTGGCCATCCCCCACTGGGGGGGTGATTTCTCGCTTTCTGTCTCTCTGTCTCTCTCTGTCTGTCTGGCGAGCGCACGCGCCCTATAGCGAAAACCTCTGCAGAAAAAGGAAAAAAAAATAAATGTGATTGATAAATATTTGTGATATGCATAATTGGATAGCATGTGTATACTTTGCTATAGTATAAAGTCAAATGACAGAAATATGAAACAGAAGTGTATATTCCTTTCAGAAGAACTGCAGAGAATGGCTTTGTTAGTTCTATTGGACTGAGCATTAGCTTGAGGAAAGACTTCATTGAATTTGTGGAAAGTCTGGCTTGAGCTTATGATTGAAGGCTAGGAAACTTATCTGTAGGCTAGAGTTGACTGAGGTTCTTAGTTTTAGATTCTTTTTATCTTTTTCATACTCAAAATAAAACATGTCATAAATAAGTATTCTTTTTTTAATAAATATTTATTTTCTCAACTACTATTGTTACTATCTACCCTCTTATCATTGTTCAAAAGCTCAATTTTATCCTGACTTTGGTTGATTTGTTTCTTTGATATAACTAGTTTATTGTTATGTGAGTTCTCATCCAACATTATTAATTCCTATTAACTTTCCAAAATTCTCTTCGAATATGTGCTCAGTGTAAAAGGGAGTTGGCTTTTGGAAGCATTCCAGAACCTTTGACCTATGATTTACAACATTTACTTAATGACACAAAAGAAAACAAACAAAAGGACATTTTTGAATGTCCTCAGAGACTTTCCCCATTAACATCTAATTTTAGATTGTTTTAGTTCCTGCCACTGGAGGTCTTGGGAGCTGCCTGTTCACACAGTGCTTTGAAATTGATAGGAGAAAGCCATGAGAACCTATGGGACTTAAGTTCTGTTTTTTGTATTCTACATTTTAACCTTTCCCTTTAAAATTTAATCAGCAGGAGAGGAAATAAACACTTTTTGTCTCCATTTTACAATGGGAGTGATATCCTCCTCCATTTCCCCAATGATAGTTAGGTTCCAGATGGCTGCCTTTTACTACAGAATTTAAATCAGGTTGATTCCTCAGAGTTACTTGGTCAGTGTTTTTGCCAAGTAGAGGACAACTGTTTCTAAGATGAAGCCAAAGCACCAGATATGACTCTAATACCACTCATAAGACTCACGATTCAACTGTGAAGCAACATAGCTTGTGTCAGAAAATTATTTGACATTTCATCTGTAATATAATCCAAGAAGAAAAAAATAATTTCCACAGGAAGACATAGGCTACATGGAGTTTTATATGGCTACTAAAACACTGGGATTTGTGCTTCAGAATATTTTCTGAACAATTATAAAGACATAAAATTGGGAAAAAAAGGGAGAAGAATATTAAAAACCTACTACTCTTTCTGAGCTGTTTATTCTGTTTCATGGATTAAAAAAAAAAATCAAACAAAAAAGAACTTTATTTGAAAAGGTCCATATATCAGGACCATGTTATCTATTTTTGAGGTTTAAAAAAGGAAAACCAAAAATAATTAAATAGAAATTGCTCCACCCTGGTTGTTTTTTAAAATAGAATAGTCTAGATATTTATTTCCTATAGTATTCTATATTTTATTGATATCAGAATTAGAAATTAAAGTTCCCATTTTTAAAAGTTTGTTTATTTATTTTTTCTATGAGAGAAAGAGAGAGGGGCGGGGGGCGGGGGGGAGACAAACACAGAAAGTTAGGGACTCCCAACAGGTTCTTTACACTTGTCCCAGGGCAGGTTGGAGCATGGGTTCATGTATGTGCTTACCATGTACAGAGAGGCCTTCCTTTGCAAACCCAGGACCTTCCCACGTAAGTCTAACATCCCAGAGTGCTATGTAACTTCTGCATCACCTGCTAGCCCAAATGTTTTCTTTTAACCTTAAATAAAGGAGGAAACTATCTAGAGGAAGAAAGCTTATTTGCCTGTGTAGGTGGGTGATTGAGTCTCTCTCTCTTTTTTTTTCCCCCTAAGACTTTACAAATGTATATCAGTTCTTAGTTTAGCAAGAGTTGTAAGGGAGCTATAATCCATTGTTTCTCATAATTATTTATTGAGATATTTTCTTTCTAGCCATATATTTTTGTCACTGGCTGTATTCTCTTTCTGGATAGTGCAGAAATTACATCACTGAAACATTTTTCTCCTGCAGTGTAAGATACATAAGATGTATAGGTGATATTTTAAGTAGCAATTGTTCTTGAATATTGAGCTTCACCTTGTATGAGAAACTGTGATAAGAATGTTGCACATACTATTTCAACTTAGAATTTTCCTCACCCATAAAAGGAGGTAATAATAGTATTTACCTTCTTGTTATGTTGTGTGAAATAAAGAATTGGTGAAAGAAAGCATTTTATATGCTAAAATATTTCTTAATATTTCTTATATAATACATTAAAATATTTCTAAATATTTCTTAATATAATACATTACTTAAAAGAGCTGTTCCACAAGGTAGGTGAATTTTAACATTTAGTTGGGGAAAATTGTACTTTAAGAGTTTAAGTATTTTGTTCAATTTCACAAAGGAAGTAGGGCCATAAAAATGAGAATTCCTGTCTCTCTAACCCCAAAGCCCACATTCGTAATCTGCCTCTCCTGTTGTATCCGTATTCCCGATGCCACACACTGTCTCCCACAATAAATGACAAAAATGTCAGGGGGCACTGTACCTAAAGTTTTGGTTACTTGCCTGAATTCTCTACGCAGAGGATCTTCCGTGCCATTTTGTGTTCCATTTCTGTGTTGTGTTTGTTGCTTTTTCATTCCCCCGTTTCACTCTCTACTACTCATCTTTCATTTCCTAGCTGAGCTAGATGGCTGTGCTAGTTTAAAGACATTCCATTTCTTCCAGTGAAAAACAGCACATTTTTCTTTCATGACTTATCAATAGTCAATAGGCCTGGCACAATTCTTGCTTTTGCTTCAATTACTCTCAAAATGCTTCTTAATTTTTTTTTTTTTCAATTTTAAGGGCAGTTAGGAGTACCTCAACTGGTTCTTAGAAGATTAAGATAGGCTTCTTAAGCTGCAGTGTGACTTTTTGTAAAGAAATGAAATACCAGTGTATTCGTAGTGAATCTGGTGCTCAGAACCCAACATGTGTTATTGGGAGGAGGCAGGGTTCATCCCACAACAGAGCGGCTGACAGAAAGTATTTCATTTCACTTCTCGATTTATTTATCACATGAACTTTGTCAAAGGGAAACCAGATAGAATGATTTATTTGTAGTCAAAATTCCACAAATCAGGGAACATTTTGGAGAAGACTACCTTTAATATTCATTTCATTTTGGATATTATAGGCATACATGTTTGTCTAGATGAAGAGACTTTTCTGCCTCTTTTATTAATAATTTGTAAACATGTAACTACTGGGATAAAAATCAAGAGGAAAAGTTACTGGACTACTTCCTGTCTTTCAATCATGAATATAGGCAGACCTGTTTCTCTTCCTGTTCTCTGGGCGATAGCCTGCATCCTACTGGCCTGGAGATAACCTTTCCTGATAATGTTTCTTCAGCAAGAATAAATCAATAATAATTTCTCCTGCAGAAACCAAGTTGCTATGGACATAGTGGCTGCTTATACTGATATTAATCAATATACTACACAAACGATTGCAGTGACTAGCTTGATGCTTAAATAAACCCTGTAATCTATAAGAACATGTAACTTTCATTTATAATGGATAAGACATCTGGAAATCAAGGCAGTTCCATCATATAGTAATATGTCTCTTTTTTGTGCTTTTATCATCGTTGGCTTACAAACTCTTGAATGAGTTTATTGGGTCAAGCACACAGCATGGCTATCCTGGGACTTACTGAATAAGTCAAAGTTATTTATTTACGATGACCAAATGCTTAGTATAAAATAATAATTTTGTAGAATTAAGTCAGTTTACCAGAAACTAGGAAGACGATGAATTCAACTTTCAGGCACTCATTCCTCAGTGAAAATTTTATTCATGAGGTCAAACATATCCTTATGTATTTATATTTTTTAGAATGATTTATTTAATTTTATTTATTATTATTTTAATTTTTACTATAGGACACATGTGTTCACCAGAGAGAGAGAGAGAGAGTGAGTGAGAAAGAAAACCATCAGGTCCTGGACTTGAACCATGGTTGGTCATGTGGGAGTCTAGTGCCTCAACCACTATGCCACCTGCTGGCCTTCTACTTATATTCTTAAACATTCCTTTTCTAATGCATCCATGCCTCTTCTGTTCAACCAATTTCCCCATTTCTAATAAACACTTTTTATTTTGCTTAATTTACCAAACTTGACAAGCTTCCACTCTTTGTTTATGACGCAGAGTCCTATGACATGCACATGTTTGAACATGTGATTTTTTGTGGCTATGGAATTTGAGAATAAATAAATGTTTACTCCACTTGGCTGAAAACTTAGATTGAAGTTTCAGAAGACACTTTTTGGATATAAAATAATAGTCTAGTAGGGAATGATACTAAGTGCCAAAAATTCTTTAATTCTCTAGGAAATTATCAATAATTTACTGGAAATCTTCATATTCTTTTCCACATTTTTTACTAGTTTCTCATGTTGAAAAATAATGTCTTACATGTTTTATCTTTACTTTGGTTGTTGTTTATTAATGTTTTATTCATCTTCACTAATACTTTGTGCTTCTAAATCACATGTGCTAGATAGGTATTTCTTAATTCAATTAAATATGCAAGTTATTAAGAGTTATTACTGGAATTCCTTTTTTTGATGTTGTTTTAGTTGTATATGGAGATCAGCAAGACAAGCACTAAGCACATAGAACTCACAATCTAGTAAGTAGAAATCAGTACATATATATTAATTGACTAAAAAGTAAGAAAAATTAAGAGGTAATATAAGACTCACATCCCATTTGCCATGTAAAAAAAAAGAAAAAAGAAAAAGAAAAATATTTTCTAACTTGGAAAGTTTTATCCTTAAGGAACAAACTGGACTTATTTAAAAATATTTTATATTGGGACCAGCAGATGGTATAATGCTTGCATTGCTGGACTCCATTGTTAACCACAGTTCGAGTGCGGGACCTGGTGCCTTAAGCCTCCTGCCGGGTGTGTGTGCGTGCATGCCCAAAATTTGAGAGGAGAATGGAGAAGAGATTGTATTGTGTCCATCCCTTCTGGGGCGTGATTTTTCACTTTCTGTCTCTCTGTCTCTCTCCATCTCTCTGGCAAGCACACATGCCCTATAGCAAAAATCTCTCTCTTAAAAAAATTACATTTACAACTAAAATTTCAAAAATATAGACAATCAGGAAGTATAGTTAAACTTATATCTCCAAGTCCTTATATTCAACCACTGTGAACCTGTTGTGATATTTGCTTTCAAAAAGTTAGATTTTGGTGGTAGAAAAGTTGGGGTAGATATTCTAGTTAAAAATAACTACAAGGGAAGGCACCAGGATGGGGTTATTTAGGGATTGTTAAGGATCAAGGTATTAGGAAGATAGTGGAGAAAAGAGAGCCCAAATTTTATTATATAGCTGGTACCTGGATCATATAAACACCAAGCCCAAGCGTATGTGTGTACATGCTGCATACACATGTGCAAATCTGTGATCCTGGCTGCCTGGGAGACCAGAGAGTATCCGAGTGTATGAGACACCGTCAAGGTGCTTCTCTCTCTGTCTCCTTCTCTCTCTCATGAAAGAAAGAAATAAAATAAACCTAAAAAAGAATGTGTATACGCACATTCTCGGGGATAGAATGGATCTACTTTCTTTTGTGTAAAACACAATGCTGTGTCTTCTTACCTTTCTTATTTTGTGTTAAGATTTTCTGCACTTTTAAAATAGATGACAAATCTTTGTCATCAGAATTTTCCTTTGGAAGGAATTTTTAGCATATTGGGTTGAAAGGCTTTTAGGGAAGGAAGAATGAAAAGTAAGGAAGTCAGTTTAGGGGCCTGGTATTATAGCTACATGAATGCTAACGAAAGCTGGAAACAGGGCACAGTGAAAGACAAAAAGTTGCAAATACTTCTTTATGCTAACTTTCAAGGGTGTGACAACTGATTTGGTGTGGATCATGGTGGGAAAGAAAGATGTCATGAAAAGGAGAAGACTAATGATAGTTGGATATTTACTGATTGTTTCCTGTATGCCAAACAGTACACTAAACACTTTATTTAACTTATTTCGTGGAATGTTTGTATACTGTAAATTCAAATGCCATTGTTTTTCCTAGTTGTTTTCTTTTAATTATTATTTTAAGAGAGAACTAAGAAAAGGGCTAGATAAGTTTAAATCAATAAAATAAACTTAGAAGTAGAAGACTACTTCATCAGTCTAGTCCTCTTTTATTTCATAACTCCTTCTTTTTCTATATTATCTCTTCTTGATTCATTTAAAAGTAGCAGATTTTAAGTGAAGAAAAAAAAAAGGTTGGTATTAGTAATAATGAGAGGGAAAAATGGCCATGGAAAATTATGAGTTTGGTTTGGCTATTGTAGGAGAACTCTGTTGTTTTTTAATATCCATTCTCCCTCTTCTTCCATATGAATTGCATTTCAATTTTCAACTGTATAGAATAAAGTGTACTTCATCAGCTCTTTTGCTGACAGATGTAGACATGTGACACAATTCTGGCAAGCAGAAGTAGGTGAAATGCTAAGTGCAGTGTCCAGGGAATATCATTAAGAAACAAAAATTTTGCTTTTTCATACCTCCTTCCTGACAGATAGAAGGCAAAGGCCACAGCAGAAGCTTTAGCAGGAATCCTAGACTATGAGACTGAAAGCAATAAACCACGAACAATAGTACAGAAGTATCCTGAATTCTTCCCACTATGAAGTGAGAAAAAATAAACTTGTTTAAAATATAATGACTAAAATCTCTCCATATGAAGCATATTCTCATTCTATCAGATAGATTGGAGAGGCAGTCAATTTCCAATTCCTGATGAGTGTTAGTTCTAACTGTATTTAAAATGGTAAAAGGAATTTAAGACCAGTGAATGCTTTGACTCACCCATTCTTATATCTGCTGCTTCCAAAAACCAAATAGGTCAACTAAATTCTGTATATCTTTCTTATTTATAGCAGGCACAAGGTATAATAATCTGTCCTTTATTTTAAAAGGAAATGTTCTATAAATCCATGTAGTATTGGACTCCTAAGCCTCTAATGGAGTGGCCCATGAATCTTTAGCTTGTCTTCTACCATCTAGTTCAAATGTGTCTATGAAAGATACGCTGTTTTCCCATAATCTCACAATATGCACACTTGCAGAACACTTCACTTCTGATACCAGATGTGTGTATGTGTGTGTGTGTGTGTGTGTGTGTGTGTTTTCCTGCACCAAGCAGTTCTCCAATTCTCTGTGGACATTGAATGGATGTCCTACAATATAACTCAATTCTAACACTGTCTCCTTGGAAATAGCATTATAATCTACAAGTCAAGGGCTCAGTTGCACAAGGCTGCCATCACTTCAGATGTCAGTCTTAAATCCAGCTTTCCACTTGTGCTTTTGACTGAATGGCTATAATTAGAGGTTTCCAAGAAGCCCCTATGTTTCATCATTTGCCAGAATGGCCAATGGAACTCAAGAAAAACAGTTTACTTACTAGATTATCAGTTTATTGCAATGGATGTATTAAAAGATACAATGAACAGCTAGGTGAAGAGATATATAGGACTGGGACCAGCAGTTAGTGTAATGGCTATGTCACTGGACTCCCATGTAGTCGACCATGGTTCAAGTCCCAGACCTGGCGGCTTAAACTCACTCTGGGCATGTGTGCATGTGTGCCTGCCCAAGATCCCGAGAGGAGAATGGAGGAGAAGGGATTGTGGCATGACCATCCTCCCAGCGGCGTGATTTCTCACTTTCTGTCTCTGTCTCTCTGTCTTTCTGGTGAGCACACGCACCCTATAGCAAAAGCCTCTCCAAAAAAAGAAAAAAAAAAAAAAAAAGAATAAAAGAGATACCTAGGACAAAGTTCAGAAGGGTTCTGAGCACAGGAGCTTCTGTACCCTGGAGTTTTGGGATGTATCACTTTTGTGGCATGTGGTTGCATTCTTTTTCCCGAACACAAAAGCTCATCAAGCCCTGTCCTTGTAGATTTTCTGGAAGCTTCATTACATGGGTGGGACAGATGAAATTTAGTCATTGGAGATTAAGTCACTCTCCAGTCTCTCACACCTTTCTGGGGATCAGAAAGAGAGAGTGGAAGTTCTAACTCTCTAGTCACATGTCTGGAGACCAGACCTCTCCTATGGTTATCTAGGGGCTTTCCAAAAATCACCTCATTAATATAAACTCAGGTTCAGTTGAAAGATGTTTTTATCAATAACAGAAAGTGCCCTTTCTCCTAATCACTTAGGAAATTCTAAGAGTTTTTGAAACTCTGTTAGGAACAGAACATATTATTCTAAGTCACAATAGCACAGTGTCTAGGCCATCCAGAATTCTTGTGCTTTACACTCGCCTAGTCTAATTTGCATAATGTCATATTCTTTCTTCCTATAGAACTGGAACCATATTCTGTAGAATATAAAATTGATCAATCCTCTTATATACTATATTATGATGTGATCAGAGAGTAAACAATTTAACATAGTCCTGGACCATACATGTGAGTGCTTACTTACTGTTGTCCTTTCCATGTAAAGGCAGGTTGATATTAAAAAAAAAATTCTTTATTGATGGAGATGGAAAAAATATATATTTGTTACATTAATAGACACATACTGAGTGGCAGATGTTGTGTTGGTGTGTTCAAATAAAAATAGCACATCAACATTGGAGATAAGATAAAATTGGGACCACATGGTTAAGTGTATGAGAGACTACTGCCATCCCTAGACTTTTTGCAAGAACCATTCGAAGGACTTGGGAGTATACTGGTAACTACAACATGTTTATATCCACAGATCTTTCAGGATGGTAGTAATCCTTGCAATTCTACCTAGAATATAGTTTTGTATCTGAAGTTTCAGGAGTGGGAAAGTCCAGAGGCATTTACTTATTTTTTTCGTTTGCTACCCTAGTGGCTCTTACTCCATAGTTCAAGGAACCAATGTAAGGGTTTTGCCGGTTACAAAAATGTATTCATCCAATTTGGCAAATGAGGATCAAAGAAATAACCACAGAGCCAGTCTTTGGACTTAGATCCGAAATTCTTTTTATTACTCAGCCTAATTTTTTTTTTGGAGAGGTTTTTGCTGTAGGGTGCGTGTGCTTGCCAGACAAGAGAGAGACAGAGAGACAGAAAGCGAGAAATCATCCCCCGGGGGGATGGCCATGCTGCAGTCCCTTCTCCTCCGTTCTCCTCTCGGGATCTTGGGTACGCACGCACACGCGCACGGCATGAGTTTTAAGCCACCGGGTCCGGGACGTGAACTGTGGTCAACTACATGGGAGTCCAGCGACATAGCCTTTATGCTAACTGCTGGTCCCATTACTCAGCCTATTTTAACCCAGCCTAATCAGGGAACCATTCATGCTTGTCTCCTGGTAACAATGTCAAATTTATCTTGAGGCCCTGAAAAATATCTGGATATTCTCCTTTTCTTTTTGTGCGGTTATTCTGGTAAATGGTTTGAGGACAGGTTGGGGAAAGATGAGTAAAATATTTTATTATATAGGCTTGTTGCAGTTTTACACAGTTCTTCTCACACTGTAAAGGAAGGGAATTAAGATCTACCTCTTCAAGGTAGGAATGTCAAAAAAAACAACAACAACAACAAAAACCTCAAAAAACAAAACCCAAAAAAACTATGGGCTGATTTTAAGTGACCATTTCTGATTGCAGAAAGATCATGTTAACCATGTATTTTCATTTTGTTTTGGGAAATATTCCAAAAGCACTCTCTAAGGTGTGCTCTTCACTTATTTTTTGTTGTTTTATTTTTCTTAGAATAGAAGGGAACAACATATGCAAAGTGAACTCTTGATCCTGGTTATCCTTCATTTTGGCTAATATTACATTTTTGTATGTCTAGAATAATTATTTCCAGCAGAATTACTAGATTATTTTAGATGGAGATAATCTATCCTGAACTGTCTAGTAACCAGATCAGTGTTTTTAAATTCTGGTTGTTCAGACGTTGGTTTTATTACTTTTGTTTGTGTTTGTTCGCCCATATTTCTGCAGCACACTTAGCCTACTAAACAGAATCTCCAAGCTTTGAGCCTACCCATTTGGATTTTGAGAAAAACTACGCAGCTGGTTTTTGCTGTAGTTGGTTGAGAACTACTGTAGTTGATTCGTTTTAGCTGAAAGTATGGAATCTGGAAATAAATACTAAGTTCAAATCCTGGTTTCACCATTTATTAACTTGATGACCTTGAGCTTAAACCTCTGTGCCTCCATTTCATCATCTATAAATTAGAGATGAAAATATCAACTTTATATAATACATAATACATAAAAGTAACTTAGAATAGTGTTTGACATGTAAAGTAGATATTAGCCTATTTAGGTACTTTCTAGAGTTAGTCATTTTGCAATGTAGATATACTATAAAACATCATATGGTAGATAGCAAATATATACAATTTTATTTGTCAATTAAAAAAATAAAGAGGGGCCAACAGGTGGCATAGGCACTGGACTCTCACATGGCCAACCATGGTTTGAAACTTGGACCTGGTGTCTTGAGAAGCATATGAGCGTGTGTGCGTGTGTGCCCCAAAAGCTCAAGAGGAGAATGGAGGAGAATGTCATCCCTTCAGGGAGTGATTTCTCATTTTCCTCTCTCCATCTCTAGAGAGCATATGCACCTTTTTGCAAAAACCTTAAAAAAAAAAAAGTCAACAAAACTCCAAAATACATAACACTAATACTGTTCCCTTTATGCCAATACATTTAATGTAGTTTGGATTTACAGAGTCTAGTAAGTTTAAAACATCTCCATGTCATATTGAGTGATAGGCAGTATTAGAATATTAGGAAGGATGACTATTTAGTTGTAGTTTGTACATTTAGTGTCAAAGACCGGCAGGTTAGTACAGTATTGGAGAGATCAGGCTGAATCAAGAGTAAAATGATAGAAAAGGATGGAGAAGTTGTATATCAGAATTATAGTGTCTCAAGGCATAAGACAAAACATAAAAATGAACATTCTGGCGGCAGGTTAGATTTCAGGTTGTCAGAAATGGAAGGGACAGAGCAACATAAAGAACATAGAAAACAGTGATGCTCAGGAGAGGGCAAATGGGGGGAGTAGTTAAATTTTAAAAATATGAAGTTGAGAGGCTGGTATCTCATCATCAAGAAAAAGACTGGAGGCAGGGCCAGTGACCAGATGTGATAGGGGCCCTTTATATTCACTGGGAGCCTAAGTTCTAAGACAGAAAAAAGTAGAAGACTTGAGTGGTGAGTTATTGGCGAATATTTCATCACTCCCTGAGATGTTCACTTGCTAAGCCCTTGTCACATAACCACTTGGTAGGAGTTAGCAGAAAAAGGGCTCAGACTTGGCACCTTCAATGTTAGTGGGTATACAGTGGAAACAGGCTTCGCAGGCAGAAAATGAATGTCACATTTCTATGCCTTATTTATATTAACTCAAATTAGACTGAGAATCCAACCCCTTGGGCTGTAGGTTTATTTAAGCTCAGTTATCATGGAGGTTGTCTTCCTTCCTGTCACGATCATAGGTGAGTCTGAGAGCTTTAATCTGAACTAAAGCTCTAGGAGGCTGCTTTTGTCTCCTATTCTGATTATTACCATAATGTTCAATGATGGCGGCTTCATGGTGCACTGAATTTCTGGGCCCCTGTTGTTTCTGTGCCTAGATAAGCAATAATATTAGCCCAGCTGTGTGGTGGCACATAGACAACATCATTGTTTTTGCGCTAGGAGTCACATGGAAGGCCTGGGTTCAGTTTCTAGACCAGCCTAACACACTGGGCATGGTATGGCATGCCTCTAATCCTGGGTAATGGGAGGTTGGGCCAAGGAGATCACAAGACGTTAAGACCCTGTTGAGATGAGAATACTTCTGTCTGTCCCTCTTCCTTTTCTCTCTTTCCCTATTGCTTCCTCTTTCATGAAAGAAAACAAAATCATATTATGTTCTTATATTAGGGGATATGCACAGCAGTTGCCAAAGGCCCTGTTAGAAGAAACTAAATTCAGTGACTTTAGTTCTTTCAAAGTGATTCTTTTCAGGCAAAGAGTCTAAGCCCTTGAAGGATTTATAAAGAAAAAAGTATGAACCTAATTATTCAAAACCCGAGTACCAAGGTAAGAGCACTATCACAAGACCTATTCTAGAACAAGTATGACTATGGCTTGACTGAACACACTAGCCTCACCCATGACCTAGAATCCATGAACCAGCCCTCTTTAAATCTTGGAAGGGGTCAAGCCTTTCGTGAGATAAGTGGTCCCATTGATAACTATTAAGGGAACACAGTGTCTGAGAACCAAGGGGACTGATCTAGTTACACACAGTTATTTCAGAGAGGATGGAGAATGTCACTTGGAGCCTAACAGTGTTGATACGCCAATTTAAAAATAGGTTTATCCTACAGTGAAAATATCTGAATTCTAAAAAGAATGTAGTTTTTCTTCTAGTCAGAAAAACTTGACAGCAAAGAGAAGCACACATGTATTCACATACACAGTGGCAGCTGTGCTTCTGATAGTAAATTCCTTAACCGTGTTCCTGTCTAAATGGGACATTAATAATCTACTCTTTGAAAACAGGTTCATTCTACAACACATGTAGTCAAAGAATCAACAAGAAAGCTTCTTGTATTTTTCTTTTAGAAAGAATTGGATTTTTAAAATAAAGGCTCAAGGTAAGTCTTAGGGCTAGCCTCATTCATGTCATCATCATTCAAGTCAGCTCGTACAGATTGTGTTATGGATAAATAGGTGGTGTTCTCATAACTGCTTTTATTAGGTCATCAGAAAGGTCATGAAAACCATATTTTTCTGTTTTTCTATGCAAAAATGCATCATGACTTTCCTGATGACCCAACAGGATGTAATTTTTATTGAAACTTTTTGAAGGAGTTATATTTCCATCTATTGATATTTCTTTCTACCATAGAAGTTGTAGGGAGGAGTGACTCACCATTCAAACTAGTTTACCACAGAATATACTGATCTGAAAGCCAGAAAAACAAAGTGCATATAGCAACATATGAAAAGGTTAAACCATAGGGAGGAATGGATGAAATGGAATTTATTAAACAGAATTTAATAAAACAAAAATCTAAAGGGTGGATTTAAGATGCCTTGAAGAATATATACATTTTACAGCTTATGCTCTGTTCTTTTCTATGCTGAGTATTTTAGAATTCTATTCAGTGTGTGTTTTATGTGCTTATGACTAAGTTTTGTCAATGGGTTGAGCTCTCAGTAACCCTCTATTTTCCAAGGAGTAATAATGTTTTAACAATTTTAATTTAGAAAACTTAAAACTTTATCTAGTCTGGTTTATTGAACACAATGGTCACAAATGAATATTTATTGTCTAAGAGGCTTGAGTTCAATAATGTTGACATGGAAAAACAGGATGCACGTATGCTTATTATTTTGCTATTCTTTGTTAAGAATGCCTTGATGTGCAAAAGAGTCTTTAGTTTCCTGGCTTTAGTCCTACTCACCCTTTTAGACTCAATTCAAGTGCTGCTTCCTCAAAGATACCATCCCAAGCTTCTTAAAACTGGGACGTTCATATCCTTAATACTCTTTGTGTATATTTCTGTCCCTGTGCTAGTCATGCTATTTTGTATGAATGCTGCCTGTTTCCCTGCTCAGACTGTGAACTTCTTAAAGGCAATTATATGTGTGTACATATATATGTTTTTTTATCTTTTTTAAAAAATTATTTAATTTTATTTGTTCATTCATTCATTAATTTATTTTAATTTGACCAGAGAGAAAGCAAAAGAACAGAAAGTGAGAAAGGAAGCCACCAGGGTCAGGACTTGAACCACTGTCGGTTGTATGGGAGTGTCCAGCACCTCAACCACCATGCCACCTGCTGGTCCCCTATATGACTTTTACATACTCCATGTTTGGGCAATAGAATTGGCTTAATAGAATTTCTAGAATAAATGAATATGTAATAGATGACTATAATTTCATACCTGTAAGAAAGAAGAAGTGCAGTTGAATAAATGTTAAAATATTCCACAAAATGGGATCATTATTCCCTAAATTTAATGTAGTCATCTATATATGCATCATGATTTCTTTATTTCATAAGAGATAGGAGATATATTTTTCACAAAATTTCTCCATAATGATCCTCTGTTCTAGACTTCTAGTTAGCTAGGATTACAGGTACAGCCGACTACATGGGAGTCCAGTGACATAGCCATTATGCTAATTGCTGGTCCCCTAGGTGTGTTTTTTTCAGGCCACCATGATCATCTCAAACTGGTTGACTGTGTGGGACCTGACTTCCTTAACTGCTAGGCTATGGGGCAATCCCAATTTTTATGTAAAGTAGCTCTCCTGCCCCTTTTCCAGTCTCTATTCTCACTTACACAGTCCTTAGAAACTATACTGTACATGGGCCTGGACACCTCAGATTCTGAATATCAGGCAACCCAAGAGAACCCGACTGCAGAGAGTAGAGTGGCATTGTGTCTTTTTCTGCGTCACAACTCCAGCTCTGCAGATTTTTCTGCTTTCAGATCATAATTTCTCATCTTCTCCCCATACAAACCTCTTTGACCACTTCCCTTTTGCATTAATACCTGACCTTACCTTCTTTTATTATTTGAATTGAGAAGAATAGCACTACTTAAAAACACAGCTTTAGCTATGACATGAAAAGAGCCCTTTAATTAACATTAAGTCTTAAAATACTAATAGCCTTATTCCAGGAATTAAGTGTTGCCTCTCGTCAATGCTATATAAACAGTGTTAAATGTATTTTTTTTTCAAAAGAGGCAACAAATGGAAATGACAGGGACCAGCAGGTGGCATAGTGGTTAAGGTGCTAGATTCCCAGGTGGTCAACTGCGATTTGAGTCCCAGACCCAGTGGTTTGAGGTATGCTGGGCATGTGTGAGTATGTGCCCAAAGTCCAAGAGAGGAGAATGGAAGAGAAGGGATTGTGATCTGACCATCCCCCAGGTGGTGATTTCTCTCTCTTTCTCTCCAGTGAGTACTCAGGCTGTATAGCAAAAATCTCTCAAAAAAAAAAAAAAAAAAAAAAAAAAAGAAATGACACAGAGTTTTGGTAAAAAGTGGTGAACGAGACTTTTAGGTATACAAGGGTTTTGTTCAGGGTGCTCACTTATTATGGGTACTAGGCCATGCCATAGTAAATGACAAGGCTGTAAAATCGGCAGGATGTATGTGTTTATTTCTGTTCAATGGAAAGGAAAGCCGAGGCTCAGAGAGCTTGCTGAGGTTACTTTTTGGAGGTTCCTATGGATTTTCTTGACAGAAGTTGCATCAAGAAAGAAATTCTATCATTTGTAACAACATGGATGAACCTGTTATATGACATGTCTTGCACATAAAGATAATACCACAGACCTCACTTGTACGTGAGATCTAAGGAAGTCAAACTCATGAAAGCAGAGAGTGAAATGGTGGTTACCAGGGACCAAGGACTGAGAGTTGGGGAGCTGTCGGTTAAAGGTTATGAAGTTTCAGTTAGACAGGAAGAATAATTGCTACAAGAGTAGATTTTAAATGTTCTTGCCACCAAAAACAGATGTGATGAATATGTTCATTGGCTCGATCTAACCATTCTACAGTGTATGCAGATATCAAAACATACATTATAAAAAAACGAGGCACCATTAAACATATATGTAAATATATACAGTTATAAAATAATTACTTCACTTTACAGTTTTTTTACAAAAAAAGAAAGTAAAAGGAAAACATCTAGGTCTCCCTCTCTTGTTTTTCATGGGCTATAATTACAATTGAGACTTTAGGCATATTATTGCATTGATTTTGTAAGTTTATTTAAAGCTTTTTTTAAAGAATTATTTTATTTAACTTAATTATTACTATTATTTATTTTAATTTGACCAGAGGAAGACAGAGAAACAGAGAAAGAGAAAGTGAGAAAGCAAGCTGCCAGGTCTGAGACTTGAACTGCGGTCAGCCATGTGGGAGTCCAGCATCTTCAACCATCACACCACCTGCTGGCCTTTATAAGTTTATTTTTTATTTCCAGAGAGAGAGAGCGATACCATTGATCCTCATTTTGAATCTCTACTCCCCATCTCTGCAGGCATTCATGGACAAGCCCAGCATGTTTAGATAGAACTAGGATATGAACTCAGAGCCTTCTCATAGGCCTCTAGCTCACAAAGCAGCACCCCAACCATCTGTGTCACTCTGGTTGGGCCATAGCATTTTAGTAAGGCATGATTATGTTTTCTTGCATGATCCATTTCTTCACTTTGGCTACTGTAATTTTGTTCTCCTTTTTCTCTCTCTCCTTTCCTCTACTTCCCAAGCACCTTTAGTACTTTGTCCTTGATATTGTATATTTTGCTCTATCATTTTAAATAGATCCAGTCAGAGATCCCCATGATAATCTCTGCCCTAAGCATGCTGGCCAAGATGCCAGGCAGGCAGGAGGTGTGCCAGCACATTGCATAAGCACCTCAATCATGTAATCAGATACAGCGACACAGGACAGAGTAAGCAGGGAGGGCCAAAAGAATACGGTGGAGGAAAGGGGAAAAGGAGAAAAGCACGGACCGTCTCAGTGTTGCACTAGGAGCAGAATTGTCTGCTAGGTTCTTCTGTACCCACAAGTTATAAAGTGTTTACTGATAAAAAGAGGTTCAAATAAAACCCAGAATCTAATTATGTGACAAGTTGTTAGCCACTTGATCTGTAATCAAAGGTATGAAATAGACATTTCTTTGGTAGCATAGACTATGTGCTCTAAACTTAGAATGTTTCTGTAGGAGCTCGGAGACACTTAGCTGCTGTGTGAGGGTTTGGTTCACTCACTCACTGATAATGTTTTATTTCATTTTCCTCTGAAAAGTCTTGCAGGTTTTGTTTCAAAGGGTGATAGGAAGATTGGGAAGTCCGAGAAGGCTCTTTCATACCATCTCTAAGATATTACTTGCTTTAAATATTTGAAAGGAAAAGTATTCCCTTTCATGTTAGGTTTTCTCTATTTTAGGCGCTATTGTCTTCTACTCATCTTGGAAATAATTTTCAATTTTCTTTGCATCTTTGACAAAGATGGGGGATCAGTACACTATAATTTTATATATATATCAAAGGTTAGAACATGTTTGTGGTAAGGGATATTTGGAAAAAACAATAAGAGCTCTACCTGTCCCTTCTGAAATGACCTTAAATTATGATATTTTAAAAAGTAATCTTGTTCAACCCCAGTAAAAACATTTCAATAAGTTCCCAACACATTATAAATAACATTAGGATTATAAAAAGAAGCATTGTGAGATTAGGGTGTATAAGAGTCGTCTGGATGTTGGAGAATTTAGGATATGAGCTCATTCTACTTATTTACAGCTTGATTTCTCTAGGGAGGAAATGTATTCCCTTTTCATTTATAGGATCTCCCAGGTGGAAGACAATTGTTCTCAAGCTGTCC
Source organism: Tupaia tana (assembly GCA_026018925.1). NCBI lineage: Eukaryota > Metazoa > Chordata > Mammalia > Scandentia > Tupaiidae > Tupaia > Tupaia tana. The sequence goes on from JAKSZU010000003.1 coordinate 54,532,469, forward strand.
TCTCTACTCTTTCAATCAAGTTCTGGAACTTGAAAACTAGTGTTCTTGGTATGACACTTTTAGAGAGGAAGATATGAAAAGTAAAAAAAAAAAAAATAATAAGAGTGTAAGGTCTGTGAAGGCAAAGATTTGACAGTCTTCATCTCTTAAGTCTTTAGAGCATCTAAATACAATTGTGTGATCAACTCCCTCCAAACTGAGTGAATACTAACTTTTTTTTATTGAGAAGGATTTTTGCTATAAGGTATGTGCGCTGACCAGAGAGACAGAAATGAGAGATCATCCCCATGGGGGATGGCCACACCACAATCCCTTTTCCTCCATCCTCCTCCTTTTGGGCATGGATGCACATGCACCCAAAGTGAGTTTCAAGCCACTGGGTCCAGGACTTGAACTGCAGTTGACTATGTGGGAATCCAGTACCTTAACCACTACTCCACCTGCTGGAGTAGTGAACACTAATCTTTTAAACTGGAGTAATACTCATGAAGTAGTTGTGAAGAACAATCAAAACAGGATTGTTTGTATAGTGTCAGATCTATTTATTATATAAGTAAATAGACATTTGTATTTTTATTAAGATCAGCTACTGGGACCAGCAGTTAGTGTAATGGCTATGTCGCTGGGCTCCCACGTAGTCGACCGCGGTTCGAGTCCCGGACCCGGCGGCTTAAACTCACGCCGGGCGCGTGTGCGTGTGTGCCCAAGATCCCGAGAGGAGAATGGAGGAGAAGGGATTGCGGCGTGGCCATCCCCCCTGGGGGGTGATTTCCTGCTTTCTATCTCTCTGTCTCTCTCTGTCTGTCTGGCGAGCGCACGCGCCCTATAGCAAAAACCTCTCCAAAAAAAGAAAAAAGAAAAAAAAAAAAGATCAGCTACTACATACCATGAAAAACTTTAAGAAAACTAATATTATTAAGTTTTTAAGAAGGGTTGTTTCCTAACCATAGTTAGGCACTGTGCAGGGGAAGGTAGATCCTACATGACTGATTGAGGTTTGAGTCCTGGCTCTGTCACCTTCACCCAGGATGTACATGCATAAACCCAGAATTCTGATGGGATGGGGAAATGGAGGAAAAATAATTGTGGAGTAACCAAGTTCTAGTCAGGGGTGCTTAGTCTCTCTCTCACGTACATGCCTGGACCCACTAACAATCAATCAATCAATCAATAAATAAATAAATAAATAAATATTGATGAAGTGACAGAAATAAAGAAATCATACTGACCATATCAACCCAGTTCCTCTTATTCATTATTTAGGCTTGGCCTCTTCTGGATTCACATTCTGTGAGGGGATGAGGGGGTTGAGAAAATATTTTTTTATATTCTAAATACCTATTAGTGTGTTACATTTTGTCCACTATTGTTGTGGATTATGATAGCAAATATCTACAGACCATAGTAAAAATGTTTGATTTTTGATTTCAGGCCTTTTGTGTATCTCAATTTGAAATTTATAGGCTGATCCATCCAATGTTAAGTATGGAATCCATAACCACAATCTAACCTTCAATAGTACAGAATGCTGATACCTGTCATGCATACATAAGAAAATGCAGTCCTTGGTCCTACAAGATTAGTTGAGGCAGCTGATACTGAGAAGTAATTTAGTGACAGTGTTTGAAAAATACAGATTCATGGATGATCCATTAGACATTTATTTCCCATCTGGAACTGAAGTTATAAGGATAAAACAAAAATTGGCAATTAGGATAAAGAAGGATGTTATAATCCACTAAATCTTTTTTTTTAAAAAAATTTTTTTTTTTGAGAGATTTTCGCTATAGGGCGCGTGCACTCGCCAGACAGAGAAAGACATAGAGACAGAAAGTGAGAAATCATCCCCCAGGGGGGATGGTCACGCCGCAATCCCTTCTCCTCCATTCTCCTCTCGGGATCTTGGGCACGCACGCACACGCGCCTGGTGTGAGTTTCAAGCCACTGGGTCCAAGACGCGAACTGCGGTCAACTACGTGGGAGTCCAGCGACATAGCCATTACACTAACTGCTGGTTCCCCTAAATCTTGACATTTGATCTCATTTGGTCTGGCAGCAAGGAGAAAGAATAATGCCTGAATGATAAATAAGATAGCTTTCTTGTCCAGGTGATAATCTTCACTATAGTGCTCTTTATGTGGGAGGTTTAATAAGGTCGAAAGGAGATGATTAATGTATTAGTACTTTGCTAAAAAAACAAACAAAAAATGTAAAATGCAGTGTGGGAGTAGATGTACTACTGATAGTATGAGAATAGATGTAAAATATACATTGAGGCAATATAAGTTCTAAGTTATGTTTTTTTGTTTTTAAGATTTTGCCATGGGGTACATGCATTCACCAGAGAGAGACAGAGAAAGACGGTGAGATGGAAAGTGAGGAATCACCCTCCAGTGGCAATGGCCATAGTAAAAATATGTCCCTTCTTCTCCATTCTCCTGGGATTTTTGGCATGCCTGCACACACATGTGCCTGGTGTGATTTTGAAGCTACCAGGACCAAGACTCAAGTGTGATCAGCCAAGTGGAAGTCCATCACCTTAACCACACACATCTGCTGGCCCCACCCTAATTTATGTTTTGAAGATATAAACTCAATGCTTGTAAAGATCAGGAGACTGTGATGGAGTTAACGTCCAATGGCTGTGGAACCATGAGCAAAAAGCATCGAATGTTTTGCATTTGCCATATGTGTGATTTAATTTAGCTCAACATCACACAAATATACACAGCACAAAAAATTAATATGTGTGTTTTCCTCTATAAAGGTGAACATGCACCTTATACACAATTAGGGAAATAATTAAAATTGAAAAATGTATGTGTTATTTATTCTACTCTTTGAAGATGGCCACTCTATATTAGCTCTATTAGTTTGCATTTGTTGTTACTCACTAGCACTGAGTTGTGACCAGAAAATAATAAACCAAACCTCTAGGGGAACTTATAATGTGATAAAGCCTTTATATGACATTAGGCACCGAAATGGAGCTCTCACATGAGGTGACATTTTTGGACTTAGTGGTTTCTATCATCCCTTTGATCCCACAGATAGCCTATTGAAACCACAAGCATGCTATAGTTAAATAAATTAAATCAATTTCTTCTGAGTTGTTAATTGGCACATATGCAAAACAAACATAAAATTTAGTGACCTTTTTCCTATCATAGAGACTCCTAACCCTGGTCTTCATGATTATAATCTAATTTCTGATTTAGTTTATAATTTCTAATATTCAAATATTAGTTCATTTATTATCCATCCTCTATATACCCTTTGCTACTTATTATGACCTTTTAAATTGAATATCTAAAAGTAACTTACTATGCAAATGACAAATTTTTGATAAATGTGGGAATTGGTGGGATGGTCATATGGGGTCATTAGACCATTACTTTCATTTTTTCTTCTTCCCTTTTTATTTTTATTTTTTTAAAGAGATTTTTGCTATAGGGTACATGCACTCACTGGAGAGACAGAAAGAGACAGAGAGATAGAGTGTGAAAAATAACCACTCAGGGGGAATGGTCATGTTGCAATCCCTTCTTCTCCATTCTCCTCTTTGGATCTTGGGCATGCATGCACATGTATCCAGTGTGAATTTTAAGCAATGTAACCATTATGCCATCTGCTAGTTCCTCCACTTTTTCTTTTAATTTATTTATTTACTTCAAGAGTGAGGAAGTTAGACAGAAATAGAGATGGAGCATGCCTGATTAGGTCTTGAAGCCATGATCCACCTCTTGCTTCAGAGAGCCCAGCTCATGAGAATACATGTGTTCAGTATACTCAGAGAGGTCTCTAGACCTGGATTTCAACTTTCTGTGTGGGCCTGCCTCACAGAGCATCACATTTTACTACTGTGCCTCTGTTCATTCCCTTACCTGTGAGTCAAAAGATAAGAAAATAATAATAAAAGTGATTTTCAGATCCTATCTTCTGAACAAGATGAGTATAAAGTTGACTTTGAGCTCTACAGGAAGATAGAAGTTTACAGGAAGACTGACCAAGCCAACTGTGCTGCTTCGGCTCATTAAAAAAAATCAAGTACATTCTGCTTTATGAATTCTGCATGCAATTAGGTCTTCAGATAACAGTGAGTCAGTCTCTTAGGGTCTCTAAGTTTCCTGGAAGGAGTATTGTTATGTAAACCTTGATCAAGAGTTAGATCTTGAAACTTAACTTCTCAATTCACCCATTTTATGTTGTTGTCATTAGTAACTTAAATTCAAATTGCACTGGTCTGTATTTCTTTTTTAGCACATACTTATGTTAAGGACCAGATGTTTCCTTTAGACTAGGACAGGGCTTCTTTTTTGCTTCCCTTTTTCCTCTTATAATACATATCTACCAATATCATCCGTGTGGTCATTTGAGGGACATTATAATGTAGAGTCCTTGAGCTAGAAGCTTGGAAAAATGTCTCAGGGACAAGGAAGGAAGTTCTAAGTGAAAAATGTGGAAAAGGAAAAAAAATTTTAAAAAAAGAAACAAAACACACTGTATGGTTATACCGGATGAGGCCAAAAACAAAAAAAAAAAAAAAGGAAAAAAATAGGCAGCATTCTCCAACTTGTTTAACTGTGATCTTAATGTGGAAGAAAAAAATGTCTTATGTGGGGAAATATTCTAACTTGTGTTATAAGTGTAGTTTAATATTCATATATATTTTTTAATAATTGCCTTTTAAAATATGGATTAATAGTCTCATTGTATAATTAAAATGTTCAATTATGTATCATTTAAGGAAAAAAGAACCTGACAATGTTATCACTGTGCTTATTTTAACAGAACTTTGGTTTCATAGAGTAAGTGGAAAATTGGGGCCAGCAGTTGGTGTGGTAGTTAAAGCACTGGAGTCCTACATGGCCAACCATGGTTTGAATTCACACAGGCATGGTGTATGTGTGCCCAAGATCTTTGGAGGAGAATGGAGGAGAAGGGATTGTGGCATGCCCCCCCCCCCCCCAAGGTGATTTCTCACTTTCTCTCTCTCTGTCTCTCACTGGCAAGCACATATGCCCTATGGCAAAAACCTAAAAATAAAATAAAGAGAAAATAGAAATTATATACCAACAAACCATTTAGAATTATAGTGGCACTATACAAAATTATGTTTTATTGTTATATTTTTACTGCATGTTACATGTGATAAAATTGAAGTGAAGACTGAGTTGTTTATCTATGACCATGTACTTTGTAAGTGAGAGAATCAGTACTTAATCCAGTGCTCCTAATTCAGAATTGTTTTATTTTAATGTTCATACTACATATGAAGTATATTTTAAAAAATCAAAAATAACATTTTAAGCAACAAACTTTTCTATAAAAGATTTACATGAATCTGATCTAGAGTGTCATTTAATTTGCAGACTTATTGAATTGTTGAATTCTATATTTCATTTAAAACTCTTTGCATGTGGTGATATAATGTTTTTGCCTCATAAAAGCAAATGCCATAATTTAAGGATGAAGGTCAACTTCTAAGTCTCTTCAAATTATGAGTTTATCAAGTAACTTTTTCTATTGACATTAATATAGTGTATGAATAAATTCTTAAAATAGCTTTAAACAAGCAAATGTCTTTTTTGAGATGTATTCTTAATAGGTAATGAATGAATACAAGAAGCCAAATAGAATTTATTTTTAAATACCAAATTGTTAAATATAGGTTGATCATCTTGGGCATCTGAATGAAAGATTGATTTTTCTAAGGTCAGAGACCTCACTGAACATTTCTTATTCTAGAAACTAAGAAACTCTCATAGCTGATAGAATGAGTCTAAGCAAAGAACTTTATATAAAGCTGAAGTCCATAGGTCTAGACAGAGAACCTATGAATACCAAGTCTAATGGTAAAGCTTCTGTTAAAATCAGAGTATTCAGAGTAGATGAGAGTTAGGAATGTGATGAACACAGATTAGAATTGAGCAAGCAGGTTTGTGTTTCACAAGTTTTCTGAGTTAAAGAGCAGAGCTCAGAGGTCAGTGGACACAGACTAATTTCTCATATTTTTTTTTTTTTAGAGGTTTTTGCTATAGGGCGTGTGTGCTCGCCAGACAGACAGAGAGAGACAGAGAGACAGAAAGCGAGAAATCACCCCCCCAGCGGGGGATGGCCACGCACAATCCCTTTTCCTCCATTCTCCTCTAGGATCTTGGGCATGTGCGCACACGCGCCTGGCATGAGTTTAAGCCACCGGGTCTGGGACGCAAACCGTGGTCGACTACATGGGAGTCCAGCAACATAGCCATTATGCTAACTGCTGGTCCCTCATATATTCTTTTTTTTTAAAGAGAGATTTTTTGCTGTAGAGCACGTGTGCTCACCAGAGAGACAGAGAGACAGAAAATGAGAAATTACCCTCCTGGGGGGATGGCCACACTGTAATCCCTTCTTTCTCATTCTCCATTCGGGGTCTTGGGCATGCACACACAGACGCCTGGCGTGAATTTTAAGCCACAGGGCCTGGGACTTGAACTGAGTTGACTCTGTGGGAGTCCAGCGACATAAACATTATGCCATCTGCTGGTTCTGCTCATATATTCTTAATAGAAATGAACATAGGTTGGTAATTAGATCAGATGATTAAGATGATTTAAGAAATCCCCTGCTGGGGATTTCTTCATCAGGAATGTGGGCTTCCCACCCTTTAATTCCACCTGTGTGCAAGTATTTATTTACTACTAGTAAAGTAGATTGACTAGATACTACATAATATTAAAAGGATATTGTTTATTACTGCCAGTGGTGATTAATATGGGATAATGATGCAGTAGTCATAGTATTGGGGGTAGCCTACATTACAGACAGTATTTGAGGTAGCCTACAGTAAGTCACATGCACACACACACACACACACACACACAGTATTTGAACTAGAAGTAAAAGGAAAGATATTACATGGTTGCATGTTCAATGATTTCTTGGCAGCTGTGTGTTGGCAGGTTTATGGCACTTAACAAGGTGCATAACGTAGGATTTACAATTTCTAGATTTTTCTGTCACTGAAAAATGCACAGAAGGCCCCTATCCAGAGTATTATCACTCTCTCTGACAGCTGTTGAAATATTTGGAGGAACATTAAAGAAAAACAGTCCTCAAGTTCCTCAATCATGATGTGTCTCAGAACAAAAGGTTACTCAAGGGTAGGTTGCAAGGACACAGGGTTAAAATCATGCTAATGACTCTTGTCAATCACAATGCTGAATGAGTGAGTTGTCTTAAAATTAATACCAAAAGAAAAGAAAAGAAAAGGTGAGATTAGGAATGAAGTTTTTGTTTGTTTGTTTTCTCCTCACAATTCCATGGCTAGGGTGGACCCATACAGTCTTCAGACCTTTGATCTTTGTTCAAATGATGACCTAGCTCGTATTCTATGCTCTGCTTTATTTTTTATCTGTCTCTCTCTTGGACTGGCTGATGAGTAATAAATCTACAGGCTATCCTTAAAATTTTTCATTTAAGTCTGTGCCCTCATAGATAGTATTTGAGACAGCCTACATTAAGTCAGAATTAACACTTTCATTATCCCATATTAACCACCATCAGCAATAATACACAACTATATCCTTTGAAAATGATGTATAGTCAGTCTGCCTTACTTATCTGTACTTGACTTGACAAACAAAACAAAATAAAATGTATACCTTTTTGAAAAAAAAAAAAACAAAACAACAGTGAATGTTCCCAACATTTATTTCAGAAACTTCTAAAATGCTTATGAATGTGTTCTATAAATGCAGATGCTCAAGATTATGGATCAATTAAGTTAGGATAGTAAACTCAAATTAAAACTAAGTAATAATACAGAGTTTATCAATCAATTTTGTTCAGAAAAATTCCCATCAGAGATAAAAATTCTGACACAAAATAAAAAACAAAATGCTGCTATTGGGCTATTGGTGCCATTAACTTGAAATACATCTTATGTTTGACAAAAAGACAAAAGTTAATATTATTAAACGTAGCTCGTGTGTTTCAGAAATCTATGACTTCACTGTGTAAGTTTGAAACTATATCAGATAAGTGTGAACAACAAAAATATTGTTTATTATTTAATAAAAAGTTTATAGTGGTGAGTTATTAAATAGTTATTTGGAATTTATCTCATGCACAAGCATAAAAATGTCTTGTTACATAATACTATTATGTAATCATTAGGCTTTATGCCAAAAAATGTTTTCATGTCAATAGATACAGAATATCTTCACCTGTATCCTTATACTTAGGGCTGATTTCTGGTGTTGCATTGAATCACCTGCTGAATCATGGACATGACCACTGATTATAATCTGAACTCAGTAATAATGTACATGGACCAGAGACTTGTCTATCCCTTATCTTCCTCTAATTACAACTTAGTATAAACAACATAAAATATTTACTAAAATAAAAGAACTCCTTATAGGTACCTAAATAACACCCCCAAAAATTGTGAGCCCAAAGAAAAGATTGAATTTGTTAGCTTAGAGTTCCAAGGAAAATTACAGAAAACTGGTAATTTAATATTAATTTGTGAATAAGGAAAAGTCATCAAAAAGGGGATAACAAAAGTTAAAAATAGTAATAATAGTAATATCAGGGTGACAGATAGCATAAGTTTCTTGAATAATGTTCTAATGTCTTTCCTATAAATATGAGACACTTATACTTTTATAGGAGAGTTAAAAATAACCAGCTTAAGGAAAAGCTTGAGCCAAGTTATGCCAAACACGAGGAGAATAATTTGCACCGACCTCTCATAAATTCTCATTATCTCCCCAGACCCTAATGAATAAGATACTTTAACCAAGCATTCAATTCTTGTGATATTTTCCTAGTTTTCTTTTCCTTTTTTTTTCTATGTAAAATTTATTTCCTACTTCTTGAGTTGGCAGAGCTTCAGGCAACTTGAATGCCTCTTCATTTCCTATATAATCCCTCATATGTAAAGGTCTCCAAGTCTTTCTTTACACTTTTCTCTCTGCCTGGAAGCCCATTTCTTTCCTTTGTCAACATTCAAATGCTACTAATATTTCAAAGCTTTACAGAATATTTTGCTACCTTTGTAGGTAGCAAACTTCCTTATTGCTCTCTGAGGTCTCAAAGTTATTTATTTATTTTTTTTTTGAGAGGTTTTTGCTATAGGGTACGTGCGCTCGCCAGACAGACAAAGAGAGACAGAGAGACAGAAAGCGAGAAATCACCCCCCAGGGGGGATGGTCACGCCGCAATCCCTTCTCCTCCATTCTCCTCTCGGGATCTTGGGCACGTACGCACACACGCCCAGCGTGAGATTTAGCCACCGGGTCCGGGAACGCGAACTGCGGTCGACTACGTGGGAGTCCAGCGACATAGCCATTACACTAACCGCTGGTTCCCTCAAAGTGAATTTTTAATGCATGCCTTATGGTTATATAATTAGCTACGTCCTGTTATAACTAGATATCTATTATTGAAAAGAATTTTTTCCCTTGGGACCAGCAAATGGATGGTTATGTCACTGGACTCCCACACAGTCGACCATGGTTCAAGTCCTGGAGTTGGTGGTTTAAAATTCACTAGGCACATGTGTGTGTGCATGCTCAAAATCCCAAGAGGAGAATGGAGGAGAAGGGACTGCAGCATGGCCATTCCCTTTAGGGGGTGATTTCTTGCTTTCTGTGTCTCTCTGTCTCTCCACAAGCCCATATGCCCTATATAAGAAAATCTCTCTTAAAAACAAACAAAAAAAATTACCCTCCAACACTGATCTGTAATATTCAGAGGTTAATGAGAATAAAGATGGCAAATGTGGTCATTTCAATTTTTATTTTAAAATCAATTTGGAATAAATCTGTTTAAAAAAGAAAAAAAATTAACGTTTTGAGATTCTCTCACTGCTTGTCAAATGAGAACACGTTCAGTTTACCAAAATGAACATTGCCAGCTATATAGAGGGATTTAAACTTTATTAAATTTAAAATTGTTGTTGTTATTATTATTTTAAATTATTATAAATTATTCATTAAAGATAGTAAGAAAAATAAGTATTAAAGCCACAGGTAGAAATGGAGAAATCTATCTAACCTGTGTCTATATCTGCAAATTTGCTATAATAACATCTTTATCAGATTTGAAAATTGCATTCAGTTGATTAGTATTCCACTAAACAAAAAGAATTGTCTCTAGCATTTCAAAACCAAAAATCAGAAAGAAAATATTGTGTCATTTATACTTAATCTGTTACTTATAGTACAAAAACAAGTCACATTCGAGTAGTTCTACTGATAGAGAAGTGTTTTTCTTAAGCAGTCTGCACTCTTCACTCTTATCTCATAATTAAGAAATTAAGGGGACCGGCAGATGGTGTACTGGTAATGTCACTGGACTTCCACATGGCTGACCCCGGTTTGAGTCCCAGACCTGATTGTTTGAAAATCACTCCAGGACATGAGTGTGTGCATGCCCAAGATCCTGAAAGGAGAATGGAGGAGAAGGGATTGTGACATGGCTATCCCCTCTGAAGGGTGATTCACACTTTCTCTCCTATTGTCTCTATTTCTCATTCTCTCTCTGGCAAGTGCACACACCCTAAGGTAAAAACCTCTTAAAAAAAAAAAAAAAGAAAAGAAAAAAAAAGATCAAGCACTAAGGATATTTAAAAAATACATTTAAAAATTGTAAAATGCAAAAATTCAAATAACTATTAATGAAAGAAGTATTTTTCCATGTTTGATGACCAAAAAATGTAGATTTCTGCTTACTTTTCACTATGTATTTCATACTTGCTATGGTTTAGGTAATATTTTTGTTCCCTTAAGTCTCATGTTTTAGAATTTTGTTACTAGTGTAATGGTTTGGGAGGTGTTAGGATCTTTGAAACATGAGGCCTTCTGGGAGGTGTTTGGATCATAGAACATCATCCTCCTAAGTGGATTAATGCTGTTTTATGAGACGTAGTGAGTTCTAGCTCTTGTGAGAAGCAGTTAGCTTCTGTGTTGTTATAAACGGAAGCTGGCTGCCCCCAGGTCTCTCTGTTTGCATGCACCCACCATCCTCTCTGCTTCTGTTTGTCATTTTATAACATAACCCCAGGTCAGGGTCAGTCTGCCTTTGGACTGTCTAGCCAATAGAATTTTAAGTCAAATAAACCTCTATTAATTATAAATCACCCAGTATTTTTGTTAACAGTACAATAGCATACTAAGGCAGTGCAGAAACACAATACATTAATATTTTTAATTAATACATTAATAAGTTATGCTTTTTTACCTATTTATTTGAACATATATTTTCTTGTTTGCAGGAAAATATAAAATTTAGTTTTCTATTATGGTTGTTCTTAAAGAATACATGATCCTTAATAACTTATCAATAAAATTACAAACCTCTTTATCTCATAATGTTAAAAATGTACAATTTTTTTTTAGATACTTTTGTTATAGGGCATGTACACTCGCTGGAAAGACACAGAGAGAGATGGAAAGCAAGAAATCACCTTCCAGGAAGGTGGCCATGCTGCATTTCTTTATCCTCCATTCTCATCTCGGAGTGAGTTTCAAGCTGCCAGGTACAGGATTCGAGCCATGGTTGCCCATGAGGAAGTCTAGCACCTTAACCACTATGCCATCTTAACCACTATGCCATCTGCTGGCCCCAGAAATCCAGAAATGAATAATATTTTTAAATATGAGAGGGTTTTATATATTTATATATATATATATATATATAATATATATGTAATACATATAAAATATATACATAAAATTTATATAAAATATATTAAAATATAATTTATATAAAATATATATAATTTATAGATGATACATATAAAAATTATATAATTTGTATATAAAAATATATTAAATTTAAATATATATAAGCCACAGGTCAAAAATTTTGATAATATTAGTTGATAAATAAAAACAAATGAAAATTGAACTATACAGTCATTCAAAAAATTCAATATATTAGTAAATAAATAGATAAGCAAATACACAAAGAGGGAAAAAGAAGTACCAAGATTTATTGGAGGAGAAACTGACACTAAAGTCAGAAAGGCCTAGTATGAATTCTAATGCTGTTACTTATGAGCTATAGGCCCTTAGGAAAGGCATTTAACCAAATAAACCAGAAAATAATTATCAAAGTAATAAATAGCATAATATCTCTAATATATCTCATTATACAGTAGTCCCTAAGCAAAGTTTTTGACTTACTTGGATGCAGGTTGAAGTATAGCTTCAATCTGCATGTGATGTACATGTAGCTATGATTTATGTTGAAATTTTGTGGAGGCAAATACAAATCCTAGGAGTTAGTACTTCTTCCCAGATTTACTCATTTAATACTCCTTTATCCAAATTCAACTGCATTTTCTCCACTTTTGTTTGATACCATCAACAAAGGGATTTTTCAGTTTCTCTCTGATGAGAAGAACTTAGTCTTCCAGCTCATCTATACTTTTTAGAATATGGTTTATCAAAATATAGAGATCTAAAGTATGAGATATTCTTGTACTGGCTTTTTAAAAGTCAGCTGGCATGTCACGAGACATGAAGCTAGGACCTGAAGTCAGCCTCTACAAGCTGAGGACAACGCTTAGCCAACAGCCAGCTAGAAAGCTAGAACAACCACAAGGAACTCAGTTCAGCCACAATGACTTGAACTTAGATGAGGACCCCAATTTCAAATTAGAACTAAGTCCATCCAAAACATGATTTCCCCCCATGAGACACTGAAATGTAAATTTAGCCTCTCCATTTCCAGACTTATAACACATAAAACTATGAAGTAATAAATGGAGGTTGGTCAACTATTTGAGAGCCAGCAGGTGGGATGGAAGTTAAGGCACTGGACCTCACATTGGTGACTATGTGGTTTGAGTCTTGGATCTGGCAGCTTGAAAATCATACTGAGTGTGTATTCATGCATGCCTAAAATTCTGAAAGGAGGGAGAGATGGAGGAGAAGGGATTGTGACATGGGCATATCCTCTGGGGATGATTTCTGACTTTCTGTCTATCTGGTGATTTTCCAAGCCACCAGGTTTGGGACTCAAACCATGGGGTGAGCTATGTGAGATTCAGCTGCCTTAACCTCCATGCCACCTGCTGGCCCTGCACCAATACTAATTCTTAAACATGAAAGCACCAGTTAACTCAGATTCTATTTGACTAAGATGGAGATTTGATATATTTAAAAGAAGAAAACCCTTCAAGTATCCATACCTTGTTAAGAATCATGGACTGTGGTAGGGTCTGGGCCCTGGTGGCTTGAGAAACATGCCCAACAGTGTGCATGCATAGCAAAATTTTGACAAACCGGAAGACAAAGGAGAAGGGATAGTAGCTTGAGTGTGCCCCTTAGGGGTGACTTTCTTTCTCTCTTTCACTCTTTCTCTGGCTAGTACATGCTCCTTATTTATTTATTTTTTTTTTGGAGAGGTTTTTCGCTATAGGGTGCGTGCGCTCGCCAGACAGAGAGAGACATAGAGACAGAAAGCGAGAAATCACCCCCCAGGGGGGATGGTCACGCCGCAATCCCTTCTCCTCCATTCTCCTCTTGGGATCTTGGGCACGCACACACACGCGCCCGGCGTGAGCTGTAAGCCACCGGGTCCGAGATGCGAACCGCGGTCGACTACGTGGGAGTCCAGCGACATAGCCATTACGCCAACTGCTGGTTCCCAGTACATGCTCCTTCTGACAAAAAAAAAAAATAGAAAAAATGGTAATGAGGGCCTCAAATACTGGTATAAGGAGTTTAAATTCCATTATCTAAGCAATGAAGATGATTAATGTTTTATTTTAAAATGTATTTATGTATCTCCTTCATGAGAGAGAGACTGAAGAGAGGAATTGAATAAGACACCACAGGAGATGTGGTGCTAGGCTTCTAGCCCTGCAGCCAGCCAGGATCCCAGGATCCCCCAGCATGTTGTGGCAGACCCAGAACATGAACCTGGGGCCTTTGCATGGTGTTCAGCATTGTACAACATTCCTACTGCCTCTGGCACTGAGGCTGGGCTAACTGACGTTTTATTTCAAATAAGTAAACGATAAAATCTAACCTGTGTCTTAGGAAGATTAATCTGATAAATGAAAGGACAGCAAATCTGAATGCAGAAGGGTCAATTAGGCAGTCTTGCAATGATCCAAGTGGGTAGTGATAGAAACTTGGCTTAGGTAGAGACAGTGAAAGTGAAACAAGGGAGACAAATGGAAAAACGTATGAAGTTAACGTTGTTAGTAAGTGGAAGGTGATTGGGTGCATGGGGAACAGTTTCAAAGAGGCTTATGAGAAATATGGCTATCTAGTTTAGGGGAATTGAGAATGTGGAGTAAGAGACAGGGAAGGGGAGGCTTGTGTTTAAGGACGTGGGTAGAGATGTCCACAGAAGGCTGGCGTGACCTAAAGCACAGTAAGGCAATCACACCAGAGTGTCTAATTAGACCTGGACCCATGGAGACCTGGCCCAAGGCTGGCCGTATGGAATAATGAAGCAGTGAAGTAAGTTACCGAACTTACCTAAACCTCCATTTGAACTTGTAAGATGGCAAATATTAGTATTATTTTGAGAGTTATCAGACTGTGGAACTGGAAATCACATACAAACTATAGTTAGTTCCCACAGAGACAGCTTTAAAACATACCAGGTGTGTTTGCATGCTCAGTATTCTAGTGGGCTGAAGGAGTAAAGAGGGGATTGCAGCATGACCAAGCCCTATGAAGGGTGCTTATTTTTCTCTCTTTCTCTGTAGTGTGTGCACACATGATCTACCATGCTTTTATATTATATATACACATGAATTAACTATATATGTATGAATTAACTTGTATATGTATATTATGAATGAACTATATATATACATATATATGTATATGTATATGAATTAATAATGCGGAGATGCTCAATTAAGGTTAGAAAGAGAATATATCACTAAGGAAGAGATGCTGTAGAAAAAAAGAGAAAAATTAGGCCTAGACCTAGATAGATACCTATACCTAGAATGCAGGTAGGACAAAGGGAACCCCAAAAGTAGACAAGGATATGTGATCTTTATATAAAAAATTATGCAGAAATGGAGGAATCATATGTGGAGATTGATATGAGGACTGGGAGAATCAATTCTTGAGCTTTACTAGAACTTTTTTACCTCAGGATTGCCCTAGTCAATCTTCTCACATTACTCTGAAGAAGACAGAGTTACAGTTCACTAAACACTGCCTCGTACAATTGTTCAACAAGAAAGAACATGAGGATGGTTTGATTATTGCTGATTCTTACCTGATAACGTCAAAATACAGTTTTCTATGAACATAGAGTGCTACAGCATAGAAGTAATTATAACAAACCAAGGCTCTGTGTCTGATTTAAAAACCGGTGGGACATCTGCTTGGCTGCTATCATAATTGGCTACTGGCCTGTTGTTTTGCTGTGCTGGAAGAGGAACTTTATGTCCTGTGGATATTATTTGCTCTTGCTCTTGGGTCCAGGGGGACCCAAGTTTCCATTTGATTACAAACTCTATACACATAGCCAGATGTGTGTAAGACTCTTGTACAGTTTCTCTAAAGTATGGGTAACTTTTTTTTTTCTTTTTGTATTCGATTTCTTTTAGTTTCCTTTGGTCTTTCCTTTCTCCCTGAACTCACAGTCTTTAAACTCACAGTCTCTAAGGTGTCACTTGGTGTCTCATGACTCTCCCTGCCATAGCCTAGTGAATGCTTCCTTTGATAACCACGATAAATAGATTTAATGATGTTGCAATATCATTCGTGTTCACATTGGATTCAATTGCATTCATGCAATTTATTTTCTTTTTTTTAATCCGGTTAATATTTTTTTTTCCAGCATTCTTCACGTGATGGTCATTAGCTAGACATATTCTCATATATTAGCCAAAGAATGAGTATTCATTTTAGGGTATAGAATGATTTCTAGACTAGCTTCAATTTAAACACTTCAAGTAATTTTGTTCCCACCCACACACAAACACCAAAACCTGTTGATTTTATTATCTTCTCAATATTTCTTAAACCCACGACGCCCACCTTTGTGTCCTGTATCCCTTTTAAGCCAAGTTACCATTATGGTTAGGCCTTACTGGTTTTCCCACATCAATCCCAGTGCTATTGAATCCATTAACCGCTCTGCTGACAGACTTCCTTTACTTTCCCCTCCCTTCCTCTTTCTTTCAACATCGTCTCACCTTGTTAAGAATCTCCTGTCTCAGCCTTTTTTTTTTTTTTTTGAGAGGTTTTTGTGATAGGGCGTGTGCGCTCGCCAGACAGATAAAGAGAGAGACAGAAAGCGAGAAATCACCCCCTATGGGGGATGGCCACGCCGCAATCCCTTCTCCTCCATTCTCCTCTCGGGATCTTGGGTACACACGCACATGCGCCTGGCGTGAGTTTTTAAGCCACCGGGTCTGGGACACGAACCACGGTCGACTACATGGGAGTCCAGCGACATAGCCATTACACTAACTGCTGGTCCCCTGTCTCAGCCTTTCAGCTGGGACTATAGGCATGTGTCACTACACTCAGCTTGTTTTTTCAGACGTGGTCTTACTATGTTGCTCAAAACCCTTTTCCTCACATTCCCGGAATTGCTGGGCTTCTAAGCACATACCACTGCACCTGATGTTCAGGTTGGACCAGGGACTGAACATGGGCCTTCTGTGTGGTCCCAGCTTGCATTGCACAACACCTTAGCAATGTGCATCACTGTGGCTAGGTCAGAGACTTTTTCTTTTCAATGTAATTGAGATCTAAATAATTTTCTCTCTAGATTAAAATACTTGAAGTGTTTCTCCCCCCCCCAAGATAAATCCCTACAAATCTCTTTGAACATATACTTCTATATATATTGACATAAAATATTCATATGTATTCATTATATGTATATATAATATGAATTCATGTCCATACATACACATGCATATGCACATGCATATATATGCAGCATACACACATGTATAGTCACATTAGGGAAGCCTCTCTGATCTCTCAGCTTAGCTTATCCCACTACAACTTCACTTGTTTCCTTTTACTAGACAATAATAATGAATCTTTCCCCTTGATAACACACACTTTGACTTTTTTATTTACTATTTTTTTCCCCACATGAGTAACATACTACTAAATAGATTCCAGTATATCTTGCTGTTAAGTGAGTAGGTGATTAAATGAGCACCTAGTATTTTAAAAAGGAAGAATGGTACTTTCGGGCTCTACCATTTCATACATATTGCTGATAACGCTTTTACCATTAATGAAGATAACACTGAAAGGGAGAAAAAATGTGAATTTTAGCAATAAGTTTAAACTTAAAAGATTTAAGAGCACTGCTCCATTAAATTATTTTTCATAGTATAGATATTTACCCATCCTCATTACATTTGAATAGCAAGCATATAGTAAGTACTCCTCCCTAAAATTAGTTTTTTCTCAAATATAAAATTATTTTATTTTTAATTGATAAAGTTGTATATATTTATCATGTACAACATGATGTTTTGAAATACGTATGTATTATACAATGAGTAAACCTAGCTAATTAACATATGCAGTTCTTCATAGTTATCATTTGTGTGGTGAGAACACTGACTAGAGTTTTTCAACAATACAATGTATTGAAATCAATTTTGGGAGGAAATGCCAATAAAAGTTTCATCTTAAGCTCATGTTTAGAATAACAACATTTCACACATGATAGATTTGAGGAGAGCAAGGTAAGCAAAAAAAAAAAAATTAAAATTAAACTCTTTTTATAATTTTCTTGGAAAATGCCCCTTATGAAGGATGTCTTTGGATGAAGTGTTTGGTCCACACTAACATGGAAAACAATCAAACAAAACTAAACAGAAAACCCTGGTTAAAAAAAACTACATTAATAGAACCAATTACAAATTAGCCCCCAAATGTCTTTCAGATCCTGAATACACACTTTAAGGAAGCTGATAATTATACAAGGGTGTTTTCCAAATGTGTTCTTTTCTAAACACAAATTAGCAAGATTAATGTGTACGTATCTTAGTGAATGTTACTCATTGTTTACAAGTGGGTAGAGGGGTTTATGGCAAATTTTCTCTAGCAGGCCAAAATTGTTTCTTCCCTGTTGTGTTACAGAGACATAGGTTCAAGAACAGTTCAACTCTTACATAATGGGCAGGAATATACAAATAAGGGGCAGATACTTGATTTAAAATTTCAATTTATCTGAATGGATTTTTTTCAAAGCATTATATTATTAATTTAAATTCTTAATATATTCAGCTTGAAAACTTAAGGTTGAAGTAAATATTATTAGTAATATTTGATGAGGCACACTGGATAATGCTGGCTGAATGGAGAAGAAAGATAGCCAAAAGAGGTATACACCCAACAGGCATCAGAGAAACAGGATTTGGAAGGTGTTGGAGAGAAAATATAAATACTACTCCTGCCACTGTATCAACTGTGCTTAGCATATTTATAGATGGCTTTAGTTTTAATTGCTTGCTCCCAATACATGGGAAATTCCATGTTGATGTCTTGTGAGGAACATTCTATCAACAGCTACAAACAGCTGTTATCAGCAAGGTGACTATTAGTTCAACTTTAATGGCTTAAAGTCATGCCACTCATTACACAGCAAAAGATAGATAAGGTTTTGATATTGCCTAGTTCAAAACTCGGGGTTCATAATAAAGGAAATGAATTGGGAAAAAAAAGTCTTAGGTTTAATTGACATTCTGTGATGAAATGTTGCATTTTGAAGAGAGATGGGGGAAATAAAACAATCTGTAATTCCCTAGATGGTGGGGGGTCAGTGATTTTTAAAAAAGAATTTATTTATTCATTCATTTATTTTAACTTGACCAGAGAGAGACAACATTGTGAGAGAGTGAAAGTGAGAAAGCAAGCCACCAGGTCCAGGCATCAAACTGTGGTCAACCATGTGGGAGGGTCCATCATGCCACCTGCTGGTCCCCATGGCGGGGAGAGGGGTTAGTGTTTTTCTTAATTAGTTACCACAGAGGTGTAGTTCTTTGTAGCTCAGTCCAAGTCTATTCCTCCCTTTCCCTCTTCACCTACTAATAAACTGCTGCCCAGCAAGAGTGAAGAATTTAATGATGATGAATATATAATTTGTGGAAAGGGAATTTGAGATTTATTTTTACTTATAGGACATAATACATATTTGGACATGATGGTATGATGGTGCTTAGAATGTCAGAGGTATTCCATGATCTTAACTGTGTTTCATAGGAAATATGCCTGGCTGTGTTCACTGAATTTTTTTTTAAGAGAGGTTTTTGTTATAGGGCATGTGTGCTCATATGTCTACTCATTTCTTTAATAGAACTATTTGTTTAACAAGTTCCTAGTCGAAGAAATGGAGCAGCTTTCTCACATGAAACAAATGTTTTCTATAATATAAAGGGTCACATTCTATGATATTTGGGAACATAATGACTCCACTTGTTATGCAAAATATCTGTGGTATTGATGACCTGACCTGACCTGACCTGACCCACCTACTCCTTGCCACCTGATTATTCCTCCCCTGTATCACTTGTCAGACTTCCAACTGGCTGGGAGGTGAGCATCAGGACTGGCTCTATAGGCTTTGGTAGGTCAAACCTGCTCACACCAACTGGCAAGAAATACGTGATGAACATGAATATGAGAGATGAGAAATATCCCTGACTGGTTGTGCATGTAAATATTATCTTTTCCTTGCATAAGGTACATAATGCTTCTAGAGGTTTCCATGTGTTATGCTAATCTCCCTAGAGACAATTTCTGTGTGTTCCCTAACTTTGCCTAAACAAATAAATAATAATACAATAAAAAAGCCTTGGAGTTGCCCGGAGGATAGCTAATTGAATACACATAAACGGTTAATGAAATGAACTTTTAACCTATAACTGTAGTGTAAGATGAATAATATAAAACTTCCTTGCTTTCAAGTCAAAATTGTGTGGGCTTGATTCTCAGATAAACTACTTATTAGCCATGTATGCATTGTCAATATTCATATTTGGAGCTTCAGTTTTCTTTTTCAGAAAATAGGCCTAAATGTGTGAACTTGCTTTAAAAGGCTATGTTGAGATTTCGAAAGAGAATGAAATTACAAGATAGCTACCTAGCAAAGTGCCAGGCACATGGACAGTGCTCAATACATGGGGCCCATTATTAACATGGTATGACGGAGGCCGGGCAGTGGTGTACCAGTGAAACACAGCAATCTATAAGGCAGTCTCACATGGGAAGATTCTCAGTTCAAGTCCAGCGATATCTTTGAATGAACCAGACACATCTTTGACCATGGTCTGTTGCTGCTGAAGGCTGAGGGTAGATCACAGGGTCGAGATTCTGTTGGGGATGGTGTCTCTTTCTCCCCAACCTCTTTCTCTCTCTCTAACTCATGGAAGAAATAAATAAGTAAATAAATATAAAAGTATTATAAAATTACTAGCTTTGGTAATTTGACAAAAAAGCCATTTTTTTCTGGGACAGTGGGAACTAACTGTTTAAAAAATAGTTTTATTTAAAAAGTGATAATTTTGAGACCAGCAGATAGTATGGTGTTTGAAGTGCTGGACTCCCACATGGTCGACCATGGTTTGAGTTCTGGACCTGGCAACTTGCTTTCTCATTTTCCCTTTCTGTCTCTCTCTGGCCAAATTAAAATAATAATTAAAAATAAATAAATAACTCATTTAAAAGTGGTAATTCTAAATGTATTCTTTTCCTTTAATGACATTCTGTAAAAAAAATAAATATATTTAAAACCTTAAAAAATGAGGAGAGCAGTATACTATTTTCTATATAGTTTCTTTAGTCTTTGTTTTAATACAGAATTAGAGGTTTTTGTTTTGCTTTGTTTTGTTTTTTAGAGAGGTTTTTGCTATAGGATGTATGCACTCACCAGAGAGACAGATAGAAACAAAGACAGAAAGTAAGAAATGACCCGCTGGGGGATGGCCACACTGCAGTCCCCTCTCCTCCAGTCTCCTCTTTGGATTTTGGGGATGAATGGACATGTGACTGGTGTGAGTTTTAAGTCGCCGTGTCGAGACTTGAATAGCGGTTGACTCCTGGGAGTCCAGCGACATAACTGTTAAGCCATATGCTGGTCCCTAGAATTAGAGATTTTAAATATATGAATTCCAGGCAGTGACTTATTATATAAATCTTGTCATTATAATTTTTTTTTAGAGGTTTTTGCTATAGGGCACGTGCGCTCACCAGACTGACAGAGAGAGACAGAGAGACAGAAAGCGAGAAATCACCCCCCAGGGGGGATGGCCATGCCGCAATCCCTTCTCCTCCATTCTCCTCTCGGGATCGTGGGCACGCACGCACACGTGCCCGGCATGAGTTTTAAGCCACCGGGTCCGGGACTCGAACCGTGGTCGACTACGTGGGAGTCCAGCAACATAGCCATTACGCTAACTGCTGGTCCCTCATTATAATTTCAGAGTAATAACTAATCACAAAGATCAGTCTGGTTGAGGGTATAGCCAGTAGTAGTAAGCAAACCTAAGTCAACTACATTATTCAGCTATTGCAAATTTTTTAAGTTTTTATTTTATTTTATTTAAAAATAAGATACATACATTCAATCACTACACATAACTTCGCTTGTAAAGTGACCTTTTTTTTGCAAAAAATTTTAAAAACAACACTTTAAAACATATAATCCTGGCAATGCAAAGCACCTTCAACCTCATTAATTAAGGCAAACAAGAGTGACCAGATTCATATTGAAAACATATAGGAGAAAAAGTACTAAGTTTACCGTGCAGATAGTCACATTTCAGGTAATTAGCTACTAATTTACAGAACCAAAAACCTGTTTGTTGACCAAACAATACTCTATATTCACCATCATATTGTTTTCTATCTAATCAAGAAAGGAAAACCTGAGCCTTTCTGCCTATCATCAGAACAAATGGTAATCATGAAGAGAAACTGATTATGAATGATTGTTTGAATTTCCATATGTCACATGCACAGCACCTATCTGTTAAAGGGAAAAACAGGTTTTAGCAGGAAAAGGATTAAGGGTTTTATTTTCCTAAACTGAGGCACAAAATGAGTGAGATTTTTCAAGTTAACTTTCATTTCATTTGGCTCAGGTGTCAGGGATCTATATTTATCTCATGTTAGGCATGCGTCCGAAGCGCTGGAAATCGCAGGATGTCAATGGCTTTCAGATGTCAGGGTAACCTTGAAGATAGATAAATGGTTGCGACCCCGTGCCTCGTTTCTGAGTTCTCAGCTGCTGTGCTGTGGAAATCATGTGTTTACTTTCTGTGTCTCTTCCTCCAACAGCCTCTCTGAAGCCAGTCTTGAGATTCTACATCTGGGCAAGCAAGCTCTTCTAGCAGTTGGTGAGCAGAATATATATATATATATATATAATTTTTTTTTCCTTAGGAGTGTGACTATAAATGTCTTTGTGGTTGATACACCATCATCTAGTAAATAACAATTACTTTAGAACTTTCTAAGAAGATAAATACTACCTGATATAATAAGTTAGTCTATGGGGCTTCTCTTAACATATTTATAAACTTTCAACTGGATGACTAAAGGAATTTCACTTTTAACCCTTAAACTTTATATTTACAGATCTCTAAATTCATTCAATACATTTTCATTCGCATGTTTTAGTTAGAAAGTGTCAGAAACTTAAACTGCTCATATTTCAAAAGTATAATTTTAGTTAGTTTTCATTTCTTAAGATTTTCTAAATTGATCTGGCTTGTTCTAATCCAGACAGATTTTTACTGTATTTTGTTTAAATTCCTGTTTAGTTTCTTATAAGCTTTTTAGAATATTAATTTTTAAATGAATACTCTAAAAATCTGAACATATTTTCCTCTCCCATGTTGGAGAAACATTCTTTCATTAATAAATGAGATTAGAAGTTGAATGATTTTCTCTCATGGGACTATGAAAATGTTTTTTGGTTTGTTGTGATGACTGACATACATTAAATAATAATCCAAGGGACCAAATCCACTTGGGGGGGGGCACAAGTCTTTCCACATATAACTTATTGGTAGTCATCATAGAAAGTTATTGATTGTGGGCACCAGATATTTTATCTGTGACATGGGGAAAGAATTCATTACATGGTAGAATTTTTGTTAGATGATGCATTTAACATATGGCTATATTAGTCCAGGAAGTACTGCAAAAAATTAATAGAGTAGTAATTTATACAGAAAGTGAACTTAAGGGTTTACTTTATTTAAAGATAAAATTAAAGGCTGATACAAAAAAAAAAAAGGCAATTCCTTTTTCTCTCTATGCTATTTTATAAAGGCTGGGAATGAATCAAATAGGCTTCTTTACCTTTAAAAGAAGGTCACTTTCCTTTATTCTTTGGAGAATGGTTGCTTGGCACTGTACTGACTTCTGGGAAAAGCAATCTGGGTTGATACTTATAAAAGTGTAAACTTCTTGTTCATTCTCCGTGAGAGAACTCAGAACTCAGTTGGGATCTGGATCAAGTGAAGAGAAATAGGCAACCTGTCTTGTTCTCATGTGTACCTGACTAAATAACATAAGTGGATTTGTGGAGCAATACATGAGACTCCTGTAATCCTGATGAGAGGAAAGGAGAAATATTTTCAAATGATGTACTGCACAAACACTAATTATTTGGAATCGGATCCTTTTGTAGAGGACAATGACAACTTTGTAATTAGCTATTCTGAGAGTTTAAGAAAGAAAGTAAACACCTGAGGATAATAGAACAATTTTCACCTGGGAGAAAAGATAAGCTCCTAAATGCAGGGAAAAAAAAGATCAGAAGTTGTTAGGACAGGGAAAGTAAATTAAAAAGAGAAAGCTTCAAAGTGCTAACAAATCAGTAATAAAACTGTTAATGACCACTGAGCAGGACGATTACATGGAAAAACATGATTCTCTTCCACAAAGAATTCATACTACTATAGTATTACTGATGTGACTATGGTTCATTTTGCTTTTGGCACGAATTGCTGATTAAGATTACTACTTAAGGAATTTAATCTGATGTTCTTTAGAATTTATAAACTAACCTTTCCAGTGAAATTCGTTGCCAAAATTCACAAAATGTTTAAATTAAGAACCGCATTAAAATAAATGAAAAGGGAAAATGTACTGGTTAGTTGTTTATGTATGTTCCTTGCAGATTGCTCTTTGGATGAAAATTGTAAAGTGTGTCACCACTTTACGGCAACCTGAAAGGAGTGATCTGGAGTGAGGAGGGGGGAGGTACTGAAGGAGGAGATTCAGTGTGTGCTGTGTTGCTGTATCAGGTGACTAGAATCCTAAATAATGTCTAAACCCGAAGCGACTATCACAAACAAAGAACTGTTCATCAGGAAAAGGAAATAGTCTAAAACTAGTAGAAGGGCATAGGAGAATATAAAAATAAGATAGTAAGTCTAGAACCAGTATAAGGGCACAGCGAACATAAAATAATAGTCTAGTAAGTAATTTGTCTTTTTTTGTTGTTGTTCTGTCAAAGTACAAAAATTGGCTATTCAGCAAGTTTTTTCTTTTACAAAGGGCAATTAGTATGCCATGGGTTCCATAATTAGCTCACTAGTCATCTCTTAGTTCATGGAGAAGGAGAAGGTAAAATCTATTTTGTGAATTCTGACAAGTTAAACCATATGGAAAATGAGTAACACTTTTAGATAGATGTTTGGTGGTTTCTTGCTAAATAGTTGAAGATGTTTTGAAATATATCAAGAGACCTTTGTCACACAAACATGATCACATGAAGGAGGAAATGACAGAAAATTGGCAAGTATCCTTGAGAGACTGTAGGCAACAGCTTGGCTACATTCACTAAGGACTTCAGAGTGTGCTCAAAGGCAAAACACTGTTTGCCCCTCAGTTCTTGTGAAGTGTGTTTTATTTATTTATTTGTTTTTCTGTCAAGAAGGACATTTCAAAAATTATTATTTTGTCTCTGAATTCATATTGTTTCTTAAATCCTGTAAGTAAAAATCTTACATTTCTTTCATTTTATTTCCATGAAATCAAAAAGGATATCAATAGTCCTGTCATGGCTTAAAACATGACTTAAGAACCCCTTAGTCTACTATAAATTCATTTGGAGGCTCATTTGGTTATATTTATTTATTTATTTTTTTGGAGAGGTTTTTGCTATAGGGCGCATGCGCTCGCCAGACAGACAGAGAGAGACATAGAGACAGAAAGCGAGAAATCACCCCCCAGGGGGGATGGTCACGCCGCAATCCCTTCTCCTCCGTTCTCCTCTCGGGATCTTGGGCACGCACGCACACGCGCCCGGCGTGAGTTTTAAGTCACCGGGTCCAGGACGTGAACCACGGTCGACTATGTGGGAGTCCAGCGACATAGCCATTACACTAACTGCTGGTTCCCTCATTTATATTCTGAAACTTCATTATTATTGAATGTAAAGTATAGCAAATGGTATTATAAGAAATACTCTTTATATTTCTTTCCAGAAAGGGTTAGAAATGAACTAATAAAACTTAGTATAGTCAGGACAGTGGTCCCATAGCACAGATCCCTAAGCATACTATCTTTTTAGAGCAGATATAAATTTTTAGTGAGTAAATTGGATCTTCTTAACAAGTGTTCTTATTTTAAGACTTCACCCAAAATACTAAAATACTTTGGCTGAATACATAATGGAGTCACTTTGTTTCTGATTCATTTATTCATTGACAGAGTGGTTCATAAATGTTTCCTGAGCACCTACAGTGTCGACGATAGCTGAGAACACTGTCAGGAACAACACTGCTACTGCTAACCCATAGTAGCAATACTATTATGGTAGGCTCTGGGAAACACTATTAGGAGCAATGTTGTGCTGAATGTTTATGAAGAACCAGGATCTTTTAATAGGTGGTTCGAAATCTTGTTCCTATAGAATGAAACCTTTAGATAAAAGTTCAAAAACAGATATAAACTATTAGTAAATGATGAAGAAATGGGCGAAATATTGTAGACACTTTTCACATGACCATACACAGACTCCTTAAAGAGCCAGCAGCCTCCTGAAAGGGGGAGGAAAAAAAAAAAAAAAGAAAAAGAAAAGAAATGGGCCAAACGGGTGGCAGCTACATTGATGGAAATAGAAGGAAGTTACTGGGAAGACTCGTTTCCTTTGCGTGCCCTCAGATTCTCCTTCTTCTTCTTTTTTTTTTTTTTTTAGATTTAATTGCCAGATAGCGTGTTTGCTTAGTAGAAACGGAGACAGGAGGAAGAGGAGGAGGGGAAGAGAGAGGGGGGAAACGCCCCCCCCCCCCCCCCCCCCGCACACACACACAATGGGTCAGTGTTGCAATGCTATCCCTTACTACCCTTTCTCTTACATTTCTCCATCCTGTCAGGATTTGGGGTATACACACATGCCTAAAGTGTTGTTCAAGCCACCTGTGCCAGGATTCTAACTCTGACTGATTTTATGGGATTCTGCTCTCTTAACCACTAGGCTGTAGGGTGAGCTCTCCTTTTTTCATTCTTTTTAACGTTTCTTTCTTTCATGAGAGAGAGACAGACAGACAGAGAGGCTTGGAGACCTTTGTCAAGGTCTCATTATATTGCAGTCCTCCAGACAGTCTCCCAGCTAGACAGGGCTGCAGGTACTGGCCAGAGGTGTTCAGCTGAAGTCTGAATCTGAATCCAGGGCCCCCATGCGGCTCCAGTATTACATGGTGCCTACTGCCTGTGACACTGATGTGAAGCCTGTACCTTCTGTTCACTGCCTTTTTAAATGTCTAATATGCTTTTATGTTGCTAAGTAATATGCATAGCACGTGGAATCCCTCCAGAATAAAATAACTGCAGTATGGCTTTAATTCTGATAACTTCCTAAATTTACTTTTTATTGAACTGTTTTGCCTGAAATAGGAAAAAACAAAAACAAACAAGCAAAACCAAAATAACTAAACTTTAACTTTAGCATGGTCTGTTGGGGAGAACTCTAGTTTCTATGGGCCCCGCTTTCTGAAGAGCCATTGGGGGAATGTTTACCTCTAGGTAGATGTGTAGCTGGACCATTACAGTAAATAAGGCACGAGCTGTGAAAAGAGTAGAACACAGTGACGAGGGCCTTGCTTACAGGTCTTTGCTATTGCTTAGAGCCTGGGTTTCCCACTGAGATACAAATTCCAGGAAGGCAGGGCTCATTTGTAATTTCTTTCTTTCTTTTTGGAGAGGTTTTTGCTATAGGTTTTTGTGTGCACTCTCCAGAAAGACAGAGAGAGACAGAGAGACAGAAAGTGAGAAATCACCCCCCATGGGGGGATGGCCATGCCACAATCCTTTCTCCTCCATTCTTCTCTCAGGATCTTGGGCACGCACATACATGTGCCAGGCATGAGTTTACGCCACCAGGTCCAGGACTCGAACTGTGGTTGGCTACCTGGGAGTCCAGCAACATAGCCATTACACCAAGTGCTGGCCCCATCATTTGTAATTTCTCATGTTAGTATCAGCAGTGTCCAAGTGCCTGAGATATAGTAACCATTCAATAGATAATTACATTCATTTATTAAAAAATATTGTCTAAGCCTTCTCAAAACTCAAAATGTTCACCTTCTCTGAAGGACTATTACCAAAACTTTCAGAAATATTAATCATTTAAACAATTTAGAAAAGTCTTTATTTCATCTTGCATGCCTAGCATTCTTTTTAAAAATATCGAAACTAGGACCAGCAGTTAGCGTAATGGCTATATCGCTGGACTCCCACGTACTCGACCGCGATTCAAGTCCTGGACCCAGTGGCTTAAACTCATGCCGGGCACGTGTGCGTGCGTGCCCAAGATCCCGAGAGGAGAATGGAGAAGGGATTGCGGCATGGCCATCCCCCCTGGGGGGTGATTTCTCGCTTTCTGTCTCTCTGTCTCTCTCTGTCTGTCTGGCGATCACACGCGCCCTATAGCTAAAACCTCTCCAAAAAAAGAAAAAAAAAATATTGAAACTCACATAGAACTCTGCCACCTAATAATACACAGGTCTGTGTGTTTATTTGCTATGAAATCCTTAGGAAGGTTGTCTTATGAAATGTCACCACTCTGCCTTTTCCAGCATGTCTGCTATTTTTTTCTTTTGTTTGTAATACATATAGGACATATTTTCTATTCATATTGTGAATTTAATATAGAAATGTTCTGTAATTTACACTACACTATGTGGACCCACAGACACTGAGTCCACGAAACTCATTCATTTTATCTAGTGTTTTTCATTTTCCCCATCTGCATGCTAGACTTACATGTCCTTGCTTCTGTGTTCAGTCCCTTAGACATTTTGGCTATGTGCACCAAGTTTTAGATGAAGCCAGAGAGAAACATTTATATCAGTCAGTTCCACTCAAATTTCAAAGGTCATCATCAAGATAAGCTAATCTTTTTTCTGGGCATAGGTTGTGATTTCTTCACTTTTTACTTTATGAGAAGCCGTAGCCGTACAGTGCCTGTTCTTTGCTGACCTAGCCACGCATTTCCCCAAAATCCTCTCTGAGGGTTAGAGGTGGTGGCCAGCTAGTGGAAGATGTGAAAAAATCACCTGTTTTGCTTTTCCACCCCTCGTTCTTTTGTGACCTCATCTATGAACCTCTTGAAAGCTTCTTCTCCTTCAGTTTCCCAAACTTCTATATATTGCATCCTTGTACTGTAGGCCTAGTATAATAGTTCAATGGTTTTATATGTTTTGGATAATGTGTGAAAAGGCAGGAAGCAAGAGAGAAAGCAAATCCTTGTATTAAGAGGCAAATAGAGGAGCCAGCAGGTGCGATGGTGAAGACACTAGATTTGTACATGGCTGACCATGGTTCAGGTCCCAGACCTGGGTTCAAAATGATGCCAGGTGTGTGTGTGTGTGTGTGTGTGTGTGTGTGTGTGTGTGTCCCAAATCTCAGGAGAATGAAGGAGAGATAGTGACATGGCTGTCCCCACTGGGGGATGATTTCTCACTTTCCTTCTCACTATCTCTCTCTGCTCTGGCAAAAGAGACAAACTGAAAGGAAGCTTACTATAATTATCCCCATTGTCTTCTCTACTCTTTTATATTCCTCTGGAGTATTAAAGGTGCCATTTTGTTCTGTCAAGTCTCCCATGCAGGACTTCTGTACATAGTAACCAAGAGAGAATGTCTGAAGCTGAAATCCTGTAGAATAAACAAAGCAATTGAAACAATCTGAATGGTGTTTTGTAAAAAAGAAAACTACTTTAATAATTATTTACCATGGAAAAGTAACGGCTATGAAGCTTAGCTTTCTTTCTAAGTTTCTTAGGGCTGGAAATGGACTTTCAGCAGCTCTCCTGATGTCTACATTGCTTCACAGTGAAAACTGCAAACATTAGAAGTGGAAATAGTTTTTAGTATAGTCTTAAATGAAGATTGTACAAAGAAGGACTCGGAGGTTCCTAGAAGTTAGGTTAGCATTTGTCCCCTTGCCTACGGTTTGCCATTCTTCAGTTTCCATTCCTGTAAATTTTCCAAGTTCTCTGCCAACCTCCTCAATGATATTATCCATTCTCATCGCTTCACCTAGAATCTCAGTGTGGAAGAGATCTCATTTCACGGCTTTAGCAACTCTCCTGGGAGTCAGACTATTGGTCAGGTTCTAGATGTGGATACTCCACATTTTGAATTGAAAATATATAAACTCTTTCAACATATAACCTTGCCTTTGTGTTCTGAATCATCATGTATAATTTTTATATTCAAAAATAAATTCTAAATAACTCCAAGACGGTTGGCTTTTATTAATATTATGCTTAAATCTATTCTAGTGTTTAGGAAATTGTATGCATATAACATGTACTACTCAAATTCTTTTAAAATAAATGAATGGGTTAAATTATAATGGTTATTTATCCATATTGGGTGCTTGCAAAGCAGTTGATAATAATTATTCAAAGTGCCCATTATTTAATGAGAAGCATTACAAATTATTGGTTGAAGAACATTCTCTACAATAGCCAGATTATATAGGTATGAAATTTAGAACTGCCAGTGCCCAGTTCTGTGATCTTGGGTAAGTTAATAAACTCTGTGCCACTGCTTCCCTATCAGTAATGTGGATATAATAAAAGTGCCTACCATGGGACCAGCAGATGGCATAATGTTTACATCACTGGACTCCCATAAAGTCAACTGCAGTTCAAGTCCCGGGCCCAGTGGCTTCAAACTCACGCCAGGCATGTGTGTGTGTGCATGCCCAAAATCCTGAGGAGACTGGAGGAGAAGGGATTGCAGCATGGCTGTCTCCCCTCGTGGGTGATTTCTCACTTTCTGTCTCTGTCTTTCTCTGTCTTTCCAGTGAACACACATGCCCTCTATCAAAAGTCTCTCTTAAAAAAAATGAAAGTACCTACTTTATAGGATAGTTGTTCAAAATAAGCAACTTCATGTATGTGAAATACCTACACAAGTGTTTTTCATATAGTAATTGCTATAGCAGGGTTATTTATTGTTGTTTAATAACAAATTCTTCAGGGTTGCTCCTGTGGCCTGATGGTTAAGGGAGCTAGTTCCCACATGGCTGATCCTGCATTTCAAATCCCAGCCCCAGTGGCTTGAAAACCAGTCCAAGCATGTGTGTTTGCCCCAAAAAAACAATAGGGAGGAGAAATGGAGGAGAAAGGATCATGGTGTAACCTTGCTTCACTGAGAGGCGCTTTCTCTCTCACCCTCTCTGTCTTTGGAGTGCACACACAGCCTCTGGCAAACTTAAATAAATAATTTAAAATAGGTAGTGTTCTCCCAGTTTTACAAATGAATAAATAGTCAGAGAAAGCAAGAAACTGGTCCAGGATCTTGCAGCTAATGAAACACTAATATTAAACCCAGATAGAACTAACCTCACTCTACCCCCCATTCATTTCTTTCTGCCTCCAGGTTAATAGTACCTTCTTTCATCTTGTTACTCAAGCCTGGGACCTGGGATTCCTCCTGTACTCCTTGCCTCCCCTATTTATTAATGGTTATCTACTCACCAAGTGTATTTGTGCTACTTGTGCTACTTCCTAAGTGTTTCTCCATCTTCACTCAAGATTCCTGAAATTCTTCCCAACTTCTCCCTCCTCATAGCTGCTCCTTAATTCAAACCATGCAAAGGGACTTCCTAAAGTTCATAGAGAAATAGAATAAAAGTACAAGTTTATTTTGGTGAGAAAATATTTTAAATCCGTGCATAGTTTTTACATGCTGTGTATTTTCTATGGCTTTTTGAAGATCCCCACGTATGATTTCCAAGCTCTTTTGGCTTCTTCTGGCTTTCTCTCCAATCTCTTCTCCCTGCTGATGCCAGAGCCATCTTCTATATCTGTTTTATCAGTATTCCCTTCATAAAGCCTTGAAATATTCTTATATTTCTTTCAGGATAAATTCCTGAGAGAATTTCTGGGTGTTCAAGCACACACTTCAGTTTCCTATCTTATGTTATATTAGGCCTTTAGTGATGTCATGTGTACCCACCTATCTTATTCTTCTGAAACTCGGATACTGTGCCAAAGCCTCAC
This sequence comes from Tupaia tana, assembly GCA_026018925.1. Lineage (NCBI taxonomy): Eukaryota > Metazoa > Chordata > Mammalia > Scandentia > Tupaiidae > Tupaia > Tupaia tana. The sequence goes on from JAKSZU010000003.1 coordinate 54,563,960, forward strand.
CAAAATATCTGTTTCTCCAGCTGTATGTTTCCTCCAATATAAATCTTCTATTTTATTTTTTAAGACAGAGTCTTACTGTCCCAATTTGCTTGCCTCAGTCTCCCAGATGGGACAACAGCTATACCCCCTTGCCCAGTTCTTTATTAGACAGGGTGTCTCTGTTACCCAGGACAACACTACTTTTCTTGCCTCAGCCTCCTGAGTCACTGGGATTACAGGCACATGCCACTGAACCTGTCCTTTAGGTCAGACTGGGAACCAAACCCTGATCTTCTGTGTAGTCCCAGCCCATGGAGCCCAGGGTCTTACTAGCACATACCACCATGGCTGGGCCGCCCACTATATTTTCATGTGGATCTCTATTTGGGGTGATGTTTTTGATCACTTATGCCATCTCCTGTCTTCTTTACAAGAATCTTCTATTCCACAACCCTCAGGAAAGGTTATTACTTCCTCTACTGGTTGTCTCTTAGCATCCTTTTCTAACCCAACATTTAGTCTCCCCACCTGGGTGTAGGTGTCACAATCCATCATAACTAATTGTGAGTCTGCCTTCCTCATCATGCTATGAGCTAAGTGAGGGGAAGATCACGTTTTTGTCTTATAGATTTTCACATTTCAACCCAATTAAAAGTACAGATTCAAGATACTTAAGGAATTTATTGTATTTTACTTTTGCAAGGGATACCAATTAATAAATGCCGGGAATATGTCCCCTTTGATACCCTATGTTCGTTGCTCATTTTGATTGCTCTTTCTTCTACACTTGATACAATCGCTCTAACCTCAAAATCTTTGTCTGATGTCATTTAATTTATTAATTAATAAATTAATAATTGCCAAGAGGAATAAAAGCATAAACAAAAAAAACAAAGTTAATGATTCCAACTATGATAGAAAAGTAATTTCAAACATAACCTGAATATTTCAATGACACAAAATAGCCTGATAGGAAGGATAATATAGTATCAGAGCCAGGAAAAACTAAAAGCACAACAGCCAGAGCTAGAATTGGCTTGTCTTCTGGGCTGTGATCTGCTGCTAACGGGAGCCAGAAAAGAATTTGGTTCAGGTTGCAGGCATGACTTCCCAATAGGTGCTCACTATGTAGGTAAAGGGTTGAGGGCAAGATAAGATTAGGGAAGGACACATGCTGTGAAGGGTGAGCCAACTCAGTCTGATCTAGTTTACGTCCTTCTCTTGGAACAGGACTGGCAAATGAACTCGGGAAACTGGAGAGTGAGAAGTATTATCAGAATACACAGCTCAGTTTTAACAGCTGATTAGATCATGCTAGTCTTAGCACAGTAGTCCTCATAATTTGGTGTACGTGAGAATAACCACAAATGTTTAACTTGATACATTCAAGTAATTCATTATTGCTTTTTTACATTCAATTTTTTTTTTTTTAATTTTTAGAGAGATTTTTGCTACAGGAAGTGTGTGCTTGCCAGAGAAACAAAGAGATAGAAAGCAAGAAATTGCCTCCTAGGGTGCAGGGCCACTCTGCAGTCCCTTCTTCTCCGTTCTCCTCTGGGGATTTTGGGGACACAATCACATGTGGCTGTCTTGAGTTTTAAGCTACCAGGTCCAGGGCTTGAACTGCGATCGACTATGTGGGAGTCCAGTGATGTAACCAGTATGCTATCTGCTGGTCTCATTGCTTTTAAGCAGTTCCTTATGTCTGTGTTATTATTGTGATTATCATAATCACAGTTACTCTTATTTTTTTTTTCTAAACTGCATTTACTCCCTGTACTTCCCATACCACGGATTATCTAAGATTTTAAGCCTTTCTAAATACAGAATGTGTCCTAATCCTTTCTAAAACATTACATAAAATTCACCTACTTTTACCTTGATAGCCTTTTGCTGGGAGGGTTCTTAGCTCCCCGTTTCCTTCTTCCAAGTTACAAGTACAGCATAATATCTGCAATGTAGCGGCAGAGGCTTCTTCCTTTTAGGCAAGTTTTGGTTATATAGACTTAAAATTCTCCTCCCCCTTTCTTTCGGCTGTAAGATGTGTGTTTGCGTGTGGCTGAGAGAGGGCACACACAAGTGAGAATGCACCCTCCAACAGGGCCTGGTCACAACATAACCTTTTTTTCCTGTTTCTCCACTCCTTTGGCATCCTGGGCATGCATTCATGTGCTTGTGTTTTTCAAAGTCCCCTGGTCTGGGACTAGAACTGTGGTTGGCTATATGGGATCCAGGTCCCTCAGCACAGCTCTTAACCACTGTATGATGGGCTAGCCCTCTCTCTTCTTTTGAATCAGAATTGTAATCAAGCCCTTGAGTGTTGTACAAACTTGTAGCCAATGGTCTTTCCCCTCTTATGACCTGTATATGTCCTTCATTTTGTTGCTTTTACTTCTACAATTGATACACCTGCTCTAACTGCAGCATCTTTGTCTGATGTCATTTTGCACACCCATTATAATCTCCGCTGCCCTTCATCATTAAGGGATTTCTTTCTTTCTTTTTTTTTTTTTTTTAAGAGAGATTGTTGGTATCAGGTGTATGCACCCACTGATGAGACAGAGAGACAGACATCCCAGGGGTATGACCATACCATAATCCCTTCTCCTCCATTCTCCTCTTCGGATTTTGGGCACGCATGCATACACTCCTGGTGTGAGTTTTAAGCTACTGGGTCCAGGACTCAAACTGTGGTTGAGTGCATGGGAGTCCAGTAATGTAACCATTATGCCATCTGCTGGTCCCCTTTTTCTTCCTCCTTTTTTGAGGTTTTTGCCATAGGGCATATGCATTTGCTGGATAGAGACAGAGAGAGGGAATGTGAGAAATCACCAACCACAGGGCATGGTCACATCACAATCCCGTCTCCTTCATTCTTTTTTTGTGGATTTTGGGTACACTCATGCCCAGCATGATTTTGAAGCTCCCAGATTGAGGACTCAAACCATGGTCAGCCTGTAGGAAACCCACACTTTAGCCACCACCACACACGCCACCTGCTAGCCCCCACTATGGCATTTCTAACATTCCTTCTTTGACGTTCTATTTGAGAGATTGTGCTACCAAATATGTCAGAGTCTTCTGATAACTCTGGTGCCAAGCTTTTAGGATGCGTTATTACTTCCAGTGTCCTTTAGCTAAAGACTACCAGGAACGCACCTGTGGTTGAACAAGTAGAGTTCACAGTCATTGCAAATAGAGAGAAGTGTGCCACAGGGAACCCAAGATGACCCAGCAAGATATGAGAAAGAATCTATCATAGAATTTGGACTTTGGCTGATGGAAGTAGGGGTGATGTTGCAATAAGCAGAGGTTTGCTTTGAGTTGGATATTGCCAGGAGGTATCTTATCTAGGAGGCTGGCAGACTTGACTGAGGCTGAAGCTATAATTGATAAAGCAGCAGCTGTCACTTATGTTAGGTGGGAAAGGGATGTATGGTGTCTGTGGTTTGGGCATTGTTCACAATTGGTCTGTGTTCAGACATGATTATAGAGTGGTCTTGTTTTATCTTCATCTGTCATGATCTGAGTACCCTTGTCTAAAATTATGTTCTATGAAATGTTTTATGTTCAGTAGAACACTGAGGAATACCTGTGAGTGACAGCCCTGTGTCCAGAAAGAGGACATAACTGATGACACAAAGCCAGGGACTGGATCCTGGGCTGTGTTCTCTTTCTTATGACAAAGTTCTTTGTTACTTCATGTTACTACACATGTGAAGTACAATTTTCATTATTTTGGTCATTCTTGAAATAAGATTCTAGGTTTCTTTATCATTTTCTCCCTAACCTCTATGCTATGATCAACATATTGGGCACTTTAGTACAAAATTTAATTTCTGTTATGCTAACAACTTTATGATCAATAAGAGCCACAGAAATCAATTCATGGATAATAACACATACATATTATGTAAGCAATTGATTAGTTTTTTTGCACTTATACTGTAAAAGCCAATTTGTTACATAAATGAAAAAATATCTATCATTGGCAGGTATGAAATAAATGGAACAAACTTTTATTGTTATTTGTGAAGGAATTTAGAGTTTTTTTTATTACATAGAGAAAAAATTTGGTAGATTGTAGAATATTAGAGTTGGGAGTCATTTTAAATTAATCTTTTTTTTTTTTACATACAATGTACTTTTCTTTTTTTTTTTTTTGAGGACATACACACGTTCTCAACAACAAATAATAAACCATATCCATGTCCCACAAATGCCTTACAAATTAATCTATTTCTGAAAGTATGCATCTCAGTTGACTCTGTATAAATACAGTTAAACATGTATGCTAAACTTTCTATTTAGATATTCTATGTATCTCCTAAAATAGATGGAATATCTGACTTTTTCTATTATATAATTGATTTTCTTTATTAAGATTTGCTTATAGGAAAAACTATCTAGGGATGAGCAAGTGACATGGTGGTTAAGGTGGCTGGATTCTACATGACCTAGTGTTCTGTTGGAGTCCCAGATCTGGTGCCTTGAGAAACATGCCAGGCGTGTGTGTGTATGCTCAAAATCCTGAGAAGAGAATGGAATAAATGGGATTGTGGTGTGTGGTGTGGCCATCCCTTCTGGGGAGTGCTTTCTCACTTTCCCTCTTTCTGTCTCTCTGGTGAGTACATGCACCCTATGGCAAATATAAAAAATAGAAAAAGAAAAAAATCTAATAAAATTTTCAAGTTTATTGATTAAGTAGTAATATATTTCAGTAATGTGTATATTCAAAGTGAGTAGAACTATTGACAAACATCCTATACTAATTATTTTCCTTGTAATGTCTAAGTCTTTGGAGGAAGTTTTATTGAATAGGGGAATCGATGTGGTGGGCTCTAATTAAGCTGGATTTCTTTTTTTTATTTTTTTATTTTTAATTTTTTAAATTTTTTTATTTTTTATTTTTTTTTAAGCTGAATTTCTGAGGTCACACTTCAAAAAATTTCTGTAATGTAATATTTAAAATATTAGAAATATTGTTAGGAATATACTGTTTTCTTTGATTTATACATATATGCTTTTAAATGGGAGATACACCATAAATTCAATATTTTACTGCTATATGTAAAATTTTCTCCAACATTGATTTTTTTCCTTAAAATATAATAGAAGCAATACAAAAGAAACAGTGTTTTGTTTTCTGCCTCTGCTCTGTTTATCATATCTTATTAGTAAGCTATTTTGATTGAACTTTATAAAACTTGCCTTTTAGTTATTCTTGAAGATAACATCTAAGCAAAGAAAGAGGCTCATTTTTCTCTTTCTCCTTAAGGCTTATTCTTTCACAGCATCTTATTCATCTTTCCTGTTTTCAAGTAAAACATGAAGGTCTGCTTTCTGTCAGCCAGAAATAATTCGCTGAACGAGAAACTGAAAAATTCCTGTTAAACGTTTCAACTTTTAATGAAACAATAAGACTTTTAAATATTTTTTAAAAGTTGATTTATTCCATGAGTGAAAGAGACAGACAAAGTTTCAACACCCCCAACAAGGCCTTGATGCCATGAGGTACCCCAGCCTCAGCCAGTCCCAGGACACAGGCTCACATGCAGTTGGTCTTGGGGAAGTCTCTGGCTGTGAACTGGCAACCTTCTTACTTGGGTCTGGCTCAGAGTGTTGTAATTTCCCCCTGTGCCATTGTCCAGCTCCCTTAAATTGTTTTTGGTGACTAAGAGAGGACAGAAGGACCAGCAGTTAGCGTAATGGCTGTGTCGCCGGACTCCCATGTAGCTGACTGTGGTTCAAGTCTCGGACCCAGTGGCTTAAACTCATGCTGGGTGCGTGTGCGTGCATGCCCAAGATCCCAAGAGGAGAATGGAGGAGAAGGGATTGCGGCATGGCCATCCCCCCGGGGGGGGGGTGATTTCTTGCTTTCTATCTCTCTGTCTCTCTCTGTCTTTCTGGCAAGCACACACGCCCTATAGCAGAAACCTCTTTAAAAAATAACGAAAAAGAAAAACAAAGAGAGGAGAGAGATGGACAGGTCTTACTTTAAAAAAAAAAAAACGAAAACAAAAACAAAAAACAAAACAAAATCTTTTTTTTAAAGAATTATTTTATTTAACTATTTATTTATTTATTTATTTAAATTTGATCAGAGAGGGGCAGAGTGAGAGAGAGAGAGGGAAAATGAAAAAGCAAGCTGCTAGGTCCAGGACTCGAACTGCCGTCAGCCATGTGGGAGTCCAGTGCCCTTAAGAACAATACTGTTTGCTGGCCCCAGAAGTCTTACTTTTTTATTCAAGTTTTATACAACCTAGTAGTAGCACTTTTGACCCTTAAATCTGAAGGTTCACTAGTTTAATTAGAGTAGGATCCTGATAACTGAGTTGATTCCTTAACAGTAATAAAATTAAGTTATGCAAATAAATGTAAAAATATCCATTAGTTACTTGAGAAGAGTGGAAAATGGGGGAGGGTGATAGGAAGGAAATCAAGGTGGAAAAGAAAGAAATAAAACATTTAAGGGACACAAAAATGAAAAATTATCTGATCATAACGTGTATGATAACATCTTTAACTGTATAGTATACAATGTATACTGAAATTCATTTTACATTTTGTAATTACATACAGTGATTGAATGTATAAAAATAAAGTCACATATATAAAAAAATAAAATAATTTAAAAAATAGAAATTAAGATAGAACTGTTAGAATTTATTTTATTTAGGTCAAATTAGCAGGTGGTTGGCTAGTGTGCTTTTGCGTATGTATGTTCTTTACTGTTGCTATCTTTTTTTCTTTTTTTTAGAGAGAGAGATTTTTGCTATAGGGTACATGTACATACCAGAGAGACAGAGACAGAGAGACAGAAAATAAGAAATCACCTCCCCACCCCTGAAGGGATGGGCAAACCACAATCCCTTCTCTTCTAGTCTTCTCTTGAGGTCTTTGGCACATACACAAATGTGCCCAGTGTGTTTTAAGCCACTGGGTCCAGGATTTGAACTGTGGTCAGCCAAGTGGAAGTGCAGTGATGTAACCATTATGCCATCTGATGGTCCACTACTGTTGCTATCTTGAAAGTTGCTAAAGATGAACACTTATTACAAATTTTTCTAATGGTCAACGAGTATTTTCTGTATCTAGCTTAGCAGCAGTTATCTATCAGAAATGGAAATAAAAGAGAATTAACAGTAATCTGTTTTCTTACTGGAAATACTCCTATACTTTTTGTGTTTCTGCAAACTTTTTCCTGCAGAGTCTTAACAGCTCACAGATATTCATAAACTAATTCTATGAACTTTATCAGAAGAAAATGGACCTAGTTGCTTTGTTTTGTTTGGATATATTGAATCCTTGTTTCTCCAGAGGAGATCAGCTTTGGGGTCCAATAGTAGTGATTGTTCTTAATTGTAAAAACTACCCATAGTATTTCTTAGACAGCCTTCTTGTTTTCTATTGGGTTTAGGTATAGGTTGTTTATATCCTACTTTGTGTTTATTTTTATTTTTCATGCCCAAGGTGCATGAACATACACAAGAGATAATGGGAGAGGGACTTGATGTCACTGCAATCCTTTTTCCTTCAATTCTTTATCCTCTCAGTATCCTGGGCACATGGGTACTCCAGTGGGGCCGGGACTTGAGCAGTGGTTGGCCGTGTGGTCCACTCCCTCTGTGTAGGGATAAATCACTGCACTACGGAGCTAGCCCTGTCCTATATTTTTAAACCATCATCATGCATTTACATTTTCTATACTCACTTGGCCAACAAGATAATATGTTTACCAAAAGTAGGTTCCTATTATCTTATTCATTGACTTTCCTTGTAAAGTTTTCGTTAGCTGAATTTAATTCCTGACTCTCGATTATGTAAATGAAAATGATCAGTATCTCCTGACTATTGGGCTGTGATTTTTAGCAGCAAGTACTCCATCTCTTGTCCCTTGTTTCCTACTCCTACCCCTCCGATTTCCCTTCATGGCCCACTCTCTGTGACACTGAAGTGCTGCACTCATTCTGCACTACCTTGAGCCAAACCCCAATCCCAGGACACCAGCTAGTCACATGAAATGGGAAACATGGGAAGTTAGGAGAATAAACACTTTCTAATGTCAGTTGAAATCTGTAGATACTCTTATTATCTGCTTTGCTATTAGTTAGCTTTAAACCATATTTGTCACTTAACAAGAGTCAATATAAATGAAGTGCTAAGTCCTGTACTTTCTCCAGTGTTTTATTGTTTTCCCTCTGGCTTTGTTGGGGCTGTTGCTTCAATTCCTATTCAGTTACCATTATTTCCCGCTTTCTATCCCAGCTATTGTGTTCCCAAGTGCCATCAAACACTTATCAAGGGTGTTTCTCCCACTCATGATAATGACTCTAAGGGTTTGCTTTTCAGTTTTACAGCCCTCTCTGCTATGCCTGCCGCTGTAAACTGCAGCACATTCCTTGTTAATCCAAAATGCCTAGGATGCATCCAACTTTTCTTTATCAGACTGAATACAAGTTTTCATTCAGGGCTTTATGTCTTTCCAATATTATTTTATTAGTTCTCCAGTTGGACTTTTCATCCCAATTTACTGCTTTCTGTGTGACCTTTTAAAAGTGCAAACTCAGCCTGTCACTCCTGTTTATACCGACTTAATGGTTCTATTCTGCTTACAGAATAAAATTCACATTCCTTAGAATAATGCCAGAAGCTTCATGAGTTGGTCTCTGCCCTTACTCCTCTCTTTTTGTCATTTTCCTTAAAACAATTTGTGCACTTTTCCCAAGCACGTCACTCCCTTCCTGCCTCTGGATTTATGTATACTATTCTGTTTCTACTGCCCTTTGTTTTATGAGATTAGAAAATGTATAGGCTGTCATTGAAGTCTTTCTGTAATTTTACAATCTATCTCCTCTCAGCCTAACCACAGTCTGATAGTAAGCATTTCATTCATCTTGGTATCCCAGGGCCGAGCTCAAAGTGTAGAATATAGTTGGGAACCAGCAGTTAGCGTAATGACTATGTCGCTAGACTCCCACGTAGTCGACCGCGGTTCACGTCCCGGACCCGGTGGCTTAAAACTCACGCCGGGCGCGTGTGCGTACGTGCCCAAGATCCCAAGAGGAGAATGGAGGAGAAGGGATTGCGGCATGACCATCCCTCCTGGGGGGTGATTTCTCGCTTTCTGTCTCTATGTCTCTCTCTGTCTGTCTGGCGAGCGCACGCGCCCTATAGCGAAAACCTCTCCAAAAAAAAAAAAAAAAAGAATATAGTTAATGATCAGTACATAAATAACCTTCTTAATACCTTTTCTCTCTCTTAACATGAAGCTAAACATTATATTGTTTCTATTTCTAATAATAATAATAATAATAGCTTAGGGAGGAAGCTTTATGAAAACTTTTGACGTTTTCCTAATAGTGGTCCCCAGGTACAGAGTTACAGATTGTGTTACATTGAATAGCTTTGAGTTTAGATGCCAGCTCTGCTATGTATTTGTTTTGTGATCTTAAATAAATGAAGTAATACTACTTTTTTCAGCAGTCAACTCATTCAAGCTCAGAGCTGGGCTTCTCATTCTTACTGTTCAGAGTCTCTGGCTCAAATGTCTCCAAATAAGAAACAAGTGACCTTCTTACAGTGAGGAGGATAGTGGGCCCACTATGCTGAATGTGTAGGGGCAGCCTAGTGTTTGGGACTTCTAAATATCTGATACCAAGTTGTACCCTGATGTCTATGTTCTCCATGTTGCTAACTCCTGACTCTGTCTGGGATACATCATACACTGTTCTAAGCTTAGAAGTTAGACTCTGACATTTCAGGGTCTGCTGAGATATTATTGGTCCATTTTCTTTCTAAATATTGGTGTGTTTTCTGTCTAGTATCATCTAAATATTTGTGCTATGCATGTATGTTAATGTTTGTGCAAATGCTATTACTTTCGTGTTAGTGAGATTTTAGGGGAAAGTAAAAATAAATGCATATTCATTTCATCTGCGTGTTTAGCCAAGAGGTCTTGGTTATGATTTTAAACCTTAAAATCATCTTGTCATTGCCTCCTTTAGTATTTTGTGTCTGCTGGATTATCCTTAGGTATTTAAGTTTACTATAATGTGACCTAGGTATTTTTGCCTCTACCTGAAGACATGAGACTTACATCAAATTAGACTTACAGTTCTTATGTCCCTTTTCAAATCATACCAAGTACAGTCATAAATGTTTTATGTAACTACATAATTTTATTTGCTTAGGAACTCACTCTCTTCTAGTTAAATTCCATTAATCTTCTAGGGCAGATTAAAAACACAAGAATTCTGTGGACATATTCTTAGCAGTTCAGTCCCAGTTGATCTTTCTCAACCAAACTGCTTTCATATGCTTGTTTCCCACAACTATAATGTTCATAATATTCTAAGATATTTTGCGGTATTAATCCACACGGTTTTGTTCCTCTTGTCTTCTTCATTCTTTTTTTTTTTTTTTTTTTTTTTTTTTGGCCAAAAAAATAAGAAACTGCAAATTATAATAGGGCTTTTAATGTAGCTGAGGAACTGACATTATTTAGTTCCCGACTGTCAGCACATGGAAAATAGTTTGATCAACCCAACATAATTGAGGGAACTATTCAAAAATTGATGATAAGATCATAAGCTTGAATGAGAGCAAAACAGAGAGCTTATGTGTGATCAAGTCCTAGGAAGTCACTGAAATATGCCTTTTGCAAACTAATTCCTGAGGGCAAGCTCTTTGTGTCCTTCCACCCAGCAGGTGAATATAAGGATCTCAGAACAGAGTTGTCTCTCACAGAGAAACCTTAGGGGGCACCATGCCAAGCCTGACATCAGAGCAGTAGAGAATCACTGGGGGGGGGGGGGTGGGGGGGGTGGTGGTGGTGGTGCACAGCAGCTAAGTTCAGAAGCAGATCTGTGGAGGCTTTGGCGGCCAGCACTGTTCCCAAGGGTTTAGAGGTTGTGTAAATACATTGTGAAAAAGAGCAACCATCTGTAAAGTGCTCATGTCCAAGACAAGGGGGAGTCACAGCCATGGGTTAGCCTCTCTGAATATAATCCCCTTTGGGCAAATATAGCTGCCTTTTAATCCTGAAATGATTGAGAAACCTCCATTTGAATGTTTCTTAAAAGTAACTTTTATAGTATTCTGACCTGAGAAGAAGGGAGGCTTGAGAAAAAAATGAGATCTAGAAAAACATGTTGCACTGGGTTTATGATTGTAAAACTCATTTCTGTTTCAATAAATACAGTCCTTCCCAAATTTCCCAAGTGTGATAGTTCCATCTTGCAGCAATACATAAACAGAAGACCTTTTCTAAGTTATCATGATAGCTTTTCTTTGGTTCAGCTTAGTTAATTTTATATTTCATATTCCTTTTGTCAGAATAAACAATTCTGTCTCGTGGAATAATACAAACTTGGACATGGTTTTTATTTTCAATTTTCATTTGATTTTGAAACCTTAACATGTAACAGTTTTCTCCTTTTGAAGAAATTTAGCATTCTAAGCCATAAAAGGTCCAGTGGTGTTTCTTTGCTCCTTATTTTGAGTTGATTGTGTGTGTATATATATATACACACAATCGTAGTATGAACAAGTAATTACATTATCAAGATGGTAGGACAGCCCAGTATTTTAAGATGATTGTTCTTGATGTAAGCTAGCATTTCAGAAGCTGATAATTATTTCCCAATATTTGTTATTTGGCAAGCACTACAGAAATCTTAGTAAATATTTCTAAGACCTTTTGTTTTTTCAGTTGGGATTCTTTATCAGAAAAAAAAAAAAAAAAAACTCCAATAAAAGCTCAAAACATGAGGAACCTTTATTTTATTTTATTTTTCTCTATAAGCAGCCAATAGACAGGATGATTCCAAGCTGGTTACTTTATAGGCTCAACAATGGTAGGTCTTTAGGTTGACTTTTCTGCAATTTTTCTAAGCTTTTATCTCATGGGTATAAAGTGGCTTCAGCAATTTCAGGCATCATGTCTTTGTATAACAGTGTCCAAAGTCTCTGTCCTGTGATGGTTCTTTGAAACTGAGAAAAGCTGTTAATACATGTCTATAGCAGACTTTCTAAAAACAACTACAACAACAACAACAACAACAAAGGAAACAAAAAGAGTGAGAGTGTGAGGAAGAAAGACAGGGAGAAACAGATACGGTACCCAATAAGGTCCTGATGTCCCAATCCACCCTGAGCCTCAGCCAGCCCTGATCCTGGGCACACGTGTGCTCCCTAAAGTCTCTGGATGAGAACCAGCAACCTTCTCATGTGGGTCAGCCTCACAGAGTGCTTCATTTTGTCTGTACCACCGTCTGACCCCGACATACTTTTCTGCTTCCAATAGTCAGCGTTTCATTGGGTTGTCAGAGAAGTCATGACACATTTTGCATAGAAAACATAAAAAAAAAAAAGTCATGACTTTTCTGATGACCCAATACTGTATGCTGACAGTTGAAAGCATAAAAATATGTCTACTTCTCTATTGTCAAGGAGAATTATTGGCTCAGACTGATCAATATTGAACCTCTGTAGCTTGTAAGGAGTCTGGGAATCACATGGAAAGGAAATTCTTGAAATACAAAATCAGGGTTTGGTTAGGAGTGACAAAGTGGAAAGGGTCACAGTAACTTCTGCCCAAAAGGGTCCTATTTCAATTTCCATGACCTTGATTTTTGAACATTAAAATATTTGAGTTTTCAAAATAGCTCTTTAAAACATAAAATCACTTTGAGGAAGATGAACATTTCCAAATGAATCATGGACACTGTCTTCGTCCATCCTTGTGCTGCCAGCAGAAATAACTGACACGGGGTAATTTATAAATTATCAGCTCACAATTCTGGGATGTAGAAGGTCCAAGGCAACCCCAAATGGCAGAAGGCAGATCTTTGAGTAGAGTGGAGCATGGTCTTTAGCTATGTAGCCTCTGCCTTCCTCTTTTCTTATAAACACACCGGACCTCAATTATGAAGGCCGCCTGTCCCCCAGCAACCCAATTATAAATCTCTTCCCAAAAGCCCCACCTTTCACCTCCATCATTGGACAAACTTTTCATTCTTTTTTCCCCATTAGTATAACTCAATACAAGAATCTTGGAAGGACATATTCAAACTACAGCAGATATTGAAGAGTTCTCATATGGATATGATTTTTTTTTTCTTAGTTATATCTGTGCTACTACATTCTGGGTATTGTCATTGTACAAAGGTAAGCCTATAAGAGATTAAAGTTGGGACCAGCAGTTATCATAATGGCTATGTCGCTGGACTCCCACGTAGTCGACCGCAGTTCGCGTCCCGGACCCGGTGGCTTAAAACTCACGATGGGTGCGTGTGCATGTGTGCCCAAATTCCTGAGAGGAGAATGGAGGAGAAGGGATTGCGGCATGACCATCTCCCCTGGGGGGTGATTTCTCACTTTCTGTCTCTAAGTCTCTCTCTGTCTGGCGAGCGCACGTGCCCTATAGGGAAAACCTCTCCAAAAAAAAAAAATAAATAATAGAGTTACTATTCCAGCGACTTTGGGAGTTACCTGTTTTGTAGGGAAGAGCAAGACTCTGCTTTTTATTGGCTAATCCAGTTGAGCAATAGGAAAAGGGAGAGACTCCCGGAAAATCTGCCCAGAAGAGGTCATGGAGGAAGTTACACCTGGAGGGAGTGTGCTGTGTTCAAACTAGCCTCTGCTTCTGCAAAGTCAATTAGTAGACTTTGGAAATAAAGGTGGCTAGAAAAGCATTATGTTTGTGTTGCACATAAAGTGGATTTTAAGAGTAATCTGGTATTGCAGAGAAACTTTTAAAGTGAAGGGAATAAAGGAGATAAGAAAATCAGTGCTTCTAAAAAGCTAACTTTTGTGACATAGTGCTACATTAGAGGCTATCCATATTTTAGGGTGAAAAATAAAAGAACAAGGAAAATATTATTTGGGAAATATTTTTTGTCTGTGCTTTCAAATGTAAAATAATAAAAAAGGTCCTGTAATTAATTTATTTCAATAAGGAGATATTACTTAAGTTTCCAGTCTATTGTGAATTATTATTTGTACAATCTTAGGTTTCTTGTCCTTAGGACTGACTATGTTTGTCTTTTCTAGTTTTTAACATTCACAGTAAGATGATATGCTCTTGTCCACAGTAAGAGACATGAAAATATGCTAACATTCTTTAAAATACGTGTTACCTAACGAACAGCAAAGAGATCTGTAACTACCATCAGCACTTCCCTTTTGATATTTTCAGTCTGAATATTTTATTCTTTTTATTTTATTTTAAATAATTATTTACTTCATCATGTTTTTAAAAGATTTGCTATAGGGCATGTGTATTCAACAGAGAGAGAGAGAGAGAGAGAGAGAGAGAGAGAGAGAGAGAGAGAAAGCAAACCTAAGACCCAAGACCCAGGACTCAAACTGCAGTCAGCCATGTGAGAGTCCAGCACCTCCACACCACCTGCTGGCCTCCTGAATAGTTTTAAATTTAAAAATGATTAAAGTATATTCAAAGTCATGTATGAATAATTTTGTGTTCATTATTCTCATGTTAAATTTGGTATGTTTTTATAGCAAGTCAACATATTTACTCTCATTTTCTACACTTAAATGGATCTTTCTCTAGTTCTGAAGTTACAAATAACAAAATAAAGATTTTTATAAAATGCAAGTCTGATTCTCTATGGGCATTAAGTAAAATGTGCATTAAGGTAGAACTTCTCATTTCTTTTGTGCTTTTTATATAGGTAAAGTTGAAACTTTTAGCAGTTTAAGATTGCTTTTTTCCCATTTTATTTGATCAATTCTTATTTACATCTTTGTGGGGCACAACAGGAGTTTCAAAATATGCATGCAATGTGTCATAGTCAAGTCAAGGATAATACCATATTCACCATTTTCAACAAAGAACACCACATTTGATATACATATGTGTAAGACCTTAATGTCTGTGGGTTTTTTTGTTATTGTTGTGGGTTGGTTTTTAAGATTTTTTTGCAATAAATGTGCTGAATTTGCTGGAGAGAGTCAGAGACAGAGAAAGGGAAGGCAAGAAATCATCTCCAGGGAGGATAGCCTGCTACAATCTCTTCCTCTCCATTTTGGGCACACATGTACACATACTCAGCATAATTTTCTTTGTTTTCCGTTTTTTTTTTTTTTTTTTTTTTTCAAGTCACCAGGTCTGGGACTCAAACTGTGGTCATTCATTTTGGAGTCCAGCACCTTAACCACCACAGCACCTGCTAGACCCTGCAATGTCTGGTTAATTCATTCTCTTGTGATAAGCTGTTCTACAACCATTTGCTTTGTCTTTGAAATTCTATGGTGAAAAATATATTTTGTTCTAAGAGTGCTTAAACACACCAGATATTCTACTAATTTGAAATGACTTTTCCCTCATTTATTTAGAAGCTATCACAACTTTTTACTATTTTATTTTATTTTATTTTATTTTATTTTATTTTATTTTATTTTATTTTATTGGAGAGGTTTTTGCTATAGGGAGTGTGTGTTCACCAGGAAGACAGAGAAAGACAGAGAGACAGAAAGGGAGAAATCATCCTCTAGGGGGGAATGGCCACACTGCAATCCCTTCTCCTCATTCTCTTCTCAGAATCTTGGGCACGCACGCACGCACATGCACCTGGTGTGAATTTAAGCCACCAGGTCCAGGACACAAACTGCGGTCAACTACATGGGAGTTCAGTGACAGCCATTATGCCAACTGCTGGTCCTACAACTTTTCACATTTTGTACAGAGAAAAACCTTAGACAGATTAAACTTAACAGTTTGACCAGAAAAAAAGTTAAAAGATTCATGAACTGAGTAGCAGTCAGGACCAAAATTCAGAAAGCTTTACTTCTCAATGTGGATAAAGAACATTGACAGCCACAAAAACACATGTATAGACATAACTTGACTGTTACAATTTGGTGTTTGCCTTATTTGAATATATTCTGGCAGTTTGAAATCTGTGATTGGCTGAAAGTTCAGCTGCTATGATTGTCCAAGACTTGGCTACTGTTTATATATGCTCTATAGTTTCCAGAGTATTCCACATTGTTAGATTATGGTTTGCTACATACAGATAGAAATTGCCAAATCTTTGAAGGGATGGGGCAAGTGTTCTCTGCCTTATCCTTCCTCTGCATCCTCTGGCAATTGAAATCTGACTCATTAGAAAAAGAAGTTGGAATATCATTTCTTCTCTGAAGCTTGCCATTTCTCCTTCTAAAATCTCCACCATTTTTAGGTTGTACTATAAGCCTTCAATTATAACACCTTCCATGCTATTTTATAATATTTCTGTATGTATATCTAGGCTTATTTCCAGTATACAAGAATCTTGTTTATTTACTCTTATGTATTTTTATAATCTCTAGACCCTGGTGTTTAGAAGGACTATTTTATTAGGTTAAATGACTATGTGCATACATTTGTTGTTTTAACTATAGTCTGTGTATAAAAGTAACAAAAGTGATTTTTAAAAAGAATTGTTTATTTAATTTTATTTGTTATTATATTTAAATATGACTAAAGAGATAGAAAGAGAGATCAGGAAAGGGAGAAAGCAAGCTGCCATATCCAGGACTCGAACTGCATTTGGCCATGTGGGATTCCAATACCCCAACCACAGGGCAAATGCTGGTCCCCTATAAAGGAAATTCTAAAATATAAAAGTAGCATGGAAAAAAGCATCTACTGAGAAATTTATATTGACAAAGGATAGTGATTTATATATGCATTCTTATGTTTTCTACTAATCTTTGTATTACTTATAAACTAGATATCTAAACTTAAGATCCCATATTTCATACTAATTCTGGACATGTCTGTATTTATCTAACTTCCCAACTTTTCCTTGTACCAGTTTTATTCTCTGTATTACTGTGACTAATAATACTTAATTTATAGAAATTTTTGGAGACTAATAGTACACCGAAGCATGTTTAGCATGACACTTGATATACAATAATATAGAGACAAATATTTATCCCTTTTCTTACTCATTCCTAGAATTTTTCAAGTTGTCCCATGTGAGGGGGTAGCAATTGAATAAATAATATTTAAAATAAAATATTATATATGTGTGTGTGTGTGTGTGTGTATATGAAATGAAAATATAAAGGAAAGCAAGAAATCACCCCTTACAGATATGTCCATGCTGCAAACTCTTCTCTGTTCTCTCAGGATTTTGGACACACACACACACACACACACACACACACAAGAAGCAGAGTATATTAATTAAAGTAGAAGAATTTTTTAAGTAGCTTTGTTTTTAGTTGACAAATAGTATATATCCATGGGGTATAATGTCATGTTTTGATACATATATGCATTGTGAAATTATCAAATTAGACTTACTAGCATATTCATCAGTTTACATATTTATCATTTAATATCTTCTTTTACAGCTATTTGAAATACACAATATATTATTATTAACTATAGTCATCTTGACAAAAACAAAAACAGAATTTATTCCTTTTATCTAAATTGTAACTTTGTGCACATTAACCAATATCTCCCCTTTACTGGCCCATCCTTCTGCCCAGGTACTGATAACCACCAGTCTACTCTCTTTTTTTGTAAATTTGATTTCTTTAGATCAAGTGGGTATTTGTCTTAGTTTATATAACATCATGTCCTCTGGGTTCATCTATTTCATTGCAAATGACAGAATTTTCTGTTTTTTTTTTTTTTTTTTCTGAAGGTCAAAAAATATTCCATTGTATAAATACACACACACACACACACACACAGTATGTTTTATAGTTTATTTCTTCCATGAGAGAGAGACAGATACAAAGAGAGACGAGCACCTCCAACGATATCTTCACACAGTAATACCACCCCAGCCTTGTCAGTCAGGATCTTAGACATGCACATGTGCACTCAGGGAGTGCCTGGAGACCATGGGACATGAACCTTGGACCTTCTCTTTAGGCCTCAGCTTTGCAGAGTACTACCTTACTGCTGTGTCACCAGAGCTGGCTTACACCATGTTTTTAATCCATCTGTCCACTGATGTATACTTAGGTCATTTCAGCATCTTGGCTATTGTAAGTAATGATGTAACAGATGTGGGAATGCAGATCTGTCTTTGATATAAATATTTCAATGTGTTGGGTACATGCCCAGTAGTGGGATTGTTGGATCATATGGTAATTCTATTGTCAGGCTTTGAAAAACTGAATACTGATGTTTCTTGGTGGATAGTGAAATGGTGGCTCTATCTTCACTGTGAAGATGAGTATTAAGTGTTGATTTCCTACTCTCTCCAGTAGCTAGATAGGGATCTATGGCAAATATCTTTGCACATGTTTGAGTTCCACCTAGGCTCCTGGGAAGATAGTTGCTAACAATGGTTCATGATACCTTCAACTCTTTGTTTTTTGTAGTCTAAGGCTTCTCAGGAATGCAAAGATCCATTGGCTCACAGAGCTAGTTTTTCATAAAGAAACGGTCCCTTGGGTGGGAGCTATAGAATTCGTGGTACTTGGTACATAGCCAAACTCATTCCAGTAAGAATATGTTAATGTGGATTTATCACTGGAGTAGGCTCCTTAAAATTAAGTGATTTTTAATTACCTAATCCAATTTAGACAGACTATTACTGATTTTTCTTGGCAAATATCGATAGCTTCAATAAATTAGAGTTCATCTGAAGCACACATTTACTGTGCTAACTGCAGAATTCAGCTAAGCATCTGGTCATAGTCAGGCGACCAAGAATGTTCTCAAATCAAGAGCTGAACTAGGGACAATTTCTGAACTGAGCTTCAGACAACTGTGCTTGGTAGTTTTTTGTTTTGCTTTGTTTTTAAACTATGTTATGTAAGAGTAGGCAGTTAACGAGGAATAGTTCGAGCTAACTCATAAATCTTCAAGACCATTCATTTCACTAGTAAAAACTTCATTGTTAATTATTTTGCTAGTCTCCTGTTCTGAGGAGATAACGATAATTAAATTGTAGACTTCCATAAAATACTGTGTAACCAAATGTAAAATAAACATTCTCAACCAGGGTATCTTCCCACTTCACAAAAGTAGAATAAAAGTACCTAACACTCATGTACACATTATAATTTATATCCAAATATCCGACATACATATTATAAAATCTCACAGTAGGGATCATACTTTTCTTCCTCTTCATGACAGAGTTGTCAGCCTGTGGTGACCATGTGATAAATATCCATTTAGTGTGCAAATATAGGAGGATGGATATTATTAGTATTAATTCCCAGAGAATTATTGCTTTTAGTAGTTTTGGAAAAAAATCATACATTTTTGGTCTTAGCATACACTGTAATACTGTCACGACGTTTAGTGTGTCCTCATTCTCATTTTAATGGATTGGGTTGGTATGTGTTGCATATGTAATAGCAGAACCAGTAAATATTGTTATCTTAAGTCTCTTTTGTGGCAGAGACGTATCATAGCTATTGTAAGCCTGAACTTAGTTTTGCCAGGCCCTGACCAGTGGTGCCCTCATATCCAGCTTTCCACAGATCAGAATACTCACTGATGCTCTGTTTCCTGTTCCAAAGACCAGTGTACACTTTGTTTTGTGGATTCTAGGAGGACGTACAGTCCTATAAAGAAGACACAGGATGAAAAGAGTCTAGGGAATTACTATGAAAAAGAAGGTAGAGAGATCCCTGGAGAGGGAACTGCTTCTGTGTTCTTTTAAACGTCATAGAATAATTGTTTCTTTTCTTAAAAGAAAGAACCAGGGTGAAGAGCAGCTCATTTTAAAACTGAAGAGGTTGGCAAACACTGGTTGCGGGGTTTACTTTGGTTCAGGAACCCCATTGCGTCACTGGAGTGTCATTCAAAATTCCACAGCCATTCTTGGATACTTGGAGGTGGGGCAGTGTTCAACACTGATTTGACCCAGCACTTAGGGCAAACACAACCAAAGTCATCAGTGTGAGTTCCATGGTCTTCCAACCAGCATTTTGAAAGTACATTAACATTCATGGCCTTGAACTCTTTCATCGGACTTCTAACTGGTAATTATGCTTGTGTAATCGCTGTAAAGTTACTTAGCCTATAGATGTAAGATTCAAAACTTGTGTCTGCCTACTAAAATCTCCTAATTTGACAGATTGCCTTTCTCTTGTCCAGTTTAAGATATATTTGTATTTCTCTCTTCTCTTGGTGTAATAATAAATATGTGTATTATTGTGCCCACAATAGGTATCTTATCCCAAACTTTTAGATAAGAAGTTATATCTTTAAAAAGTAGAGGGAGTTGAGTAGGTATAGTAATTGTATTATAATCTTACCAGTGATCATTACTAATAAGTGATAAGAGGGCATTCAAGAAATATTTGAAATTACCCAAACCCTCCAACATACATATGCATATATACATGAAGCAATGGAGGAGTATTTAATGTCAACATGCTAAAAGGGTAAATTCATGTGCAGCTGTCCTTTATTCTTAAAAATATTTATGTCCCAGGAAAACTATTAATTGTAGATGGTCACCTTTTACCTCTGAATGCAATTATACTTATTATGAAAATTTCAGACTCTTATATTAAGCTTAGAAAGCAGAGTGGGCAGTCTTCTCAATATTGGAGAAAGAATTGACTTTCCCTTGCTGTTTATGGTCAACAGTGACAAGTGCAGGTCACAAACAGGCTCTACTGCTGGCATGCCTGGCATGGCTCTAGACAATAGGTGACTCCCGTGCCTTGTTTGAAAGGGACTTGGTAATTATTTTACTCTCTGATTGGAGAACTCAGTCATTATACTGCATATTATTGACTTGGGCAATTGACTCTTTGGTGCAACAGTCAATAAGATATACAAAGTAGAGTTTAAACATTAACCATTAAATTGAGTTTTCAATTTGTAAATCATTTCTAAGATTTTTTTCATGGTAAGAATTAGCTATATAGAAGGAAAATCAGATAAAAGAGCTAGGTAAAATTTTACAGATTATTGGTACAATGTTTTAATGGTCACACAGAATCATTTCTGTTAATGACATTTTGCTTGAACTTACGTTATAATACAGTGTTTGTAAGAACAAACTATTTGTATGTCTTAACTGTGTTTATTGTTATTACCTTAAATAGCTGGGAATTAAGTCTGGTGAATTAAGAAAGAGTACAGGATGTAATAGTTTGTTGTATCATGTGAAGACAGGAAGGTCTTTATAGACTGAATATTCTTATTTATACTTGCTCATTCAAAAGATCATAACCTTGCTTGCACCTCACATGTATGTCATTTTATTTGTCATTTGGGTAGTTAATATCCATACTGGTACTCAAATATTCTGGCCAAGCCACGATTAAATATTTCAACACAGACTTTCAAGCGATTACTGATTTATAATTACATATGTTACCTCAATGAACAGTAATTAGAAACAAAGACAGTAAAGTAACATACTATATAGTAATGCTATTAAAATTTTTTTATGTTAAGACATTTATAAATGCTACCATTATGTAAATGACTTTTGTCTCCAGAGAGTTGAATTATATATTGCATCTTGTTCATTCATGCAACAATTTTTGTCTGTTCAATATATACTAGGTGCTGCCTATTTTCTCCACATAAATTTGTCTGCTTAGCCCTGTGATAATCAAATAATGCTCTTATACAAATATTAGTGTTGAATAAGTTAAATGAATACCAATACAGGGGATGTTTTATGTGTGTCATTGTTCTGCTGGGTAGTCATTGAATCAGGTTCGGCATGTTTTCGTATTTCTCCCTTAAGGATGATGAAAGATCCATGAACTCCTAAGTATCTGCAGTCTGTGGAGTCTTGGGTTGCTTAGAAACTCAGTGACTATGGACTTGCTATGACAACACAATTTATCAGTGAATGTGAAATTAACTAACATTATGCCAATTCTCCGTATTTTGCTCATAAGAATAGTCTGATAAACTCTTCATCCTACCAGTATTTTTGTTATTTATAAAGTCAAGCTAAATCATATTACAATTTACCACATTTCAAAAATAAGAAGTTGTCATTTATACTAGGTTTAAGTAAAAATTAAGCTTAATTTTCATGTATTTTTAGTTATTTCAAAATTATAATGTCTGCTGGTTACTCTTCCATTGTTTAAGGTTGTATATAAAAATGTCTATGTGTAATGTGGATGAAGTATACAGCCAGGGACCATAGAACTAGTATAGTTATCTATGTGTTAATAAAGAGACTCTGCACTCTGTGGCAGAAACTGAATGACGGGAAAAGCATGGAGAGCAACTGTGGATACTAGACACAGTGTGGGAGGAAAGTGGGCAATGCAAGGATGGGAGGGGAGGAATCAAGTGGGGAAAAAGAACAAAACATTTGGTCGACACAAAAATGGAAAATTATCTGTTGATAATGTATATGGTAACATCTTTGACTAGACTAATGTACAATGTATTTATGCTAGTAAGACTCATTTTGAATGTTTAAAGATGTACAGTGATTAAATGTGAAAAAGTAAGAAAATGAGAGGACAAGAAAAAGTACATAAAAAAGGCTCTGTTAATTTGACTTCGATTAATAGTTTCATCTAAATTGTATGTGCATATTATGGCACATTTTAATATTTTCATTTTGCTTTTTTATATGCTAATTCAGAAAGAGCATATAAATATGAGATGATACCATAATATGTCTCTTTAAAATGTAATGCCTTAAATAATATGCCATGCAAATTGATACATAAATGCATCAGAAAGCTAATTTATTTAAAGGTACCTTTTTGCAATTACAGACCATTAGGAAATTTGCTCTCACCCTTAGCTTGAGTACTTTTCTCTCTGCAGTACATTTTTTTTATGCTTTTGCTGTTTTTGATACCAGGCAAAGTTGTAGATTTTAACAGCTTCAGCTATTTTACGCATTCCATACTGTATACAAACTTTAGCTTCTCTGTATCTCTTCTACTGTAAGTGTTGTATTTATCTTATCTCCCTATTGATTCTAATTCTTGTGTTTATCACCATCAATAACAGAGGGAGAGCCAGCGGGCTCCCCTGAGACAAGACTACTACAAGGTTCTATTTATTGTCCTTTTCTCCTGGGTTTGGGCAGTTATGCATTATGTTTTGATATTTAAAGAGTTCATCATACTAAAGATTCTCTTGTGAATGAAAAAAGCATTCTGACTCAGGTTTTCATGGAACAGTGAGACATTGGGTGATACCTTTGATTTTTCTCCATACTTTATTCATTTCCATATAATCCTACAAGTGTTCAATTTTTTTTTTTTAATCCTCTAGTGCATCAGTTCAACCAGGCAATGCCCCTGTGGATGATAATATGCCTCATCTCACAGATGTAAACAAGTACAAAAACAGAACATAGACCATTTTCATGGAATTTACCATCATCTGGACAGAAAAGTCAATTCCCAGGGTTCCGTGTTTAAGGCTCCAATGAGGAGGCCCCACTGCTCCCTGCCCTAGACAGAGGTGCCCTTTTTAGTTAGACTAAACACCCACTGTTTTTTAACAAAATAAAAGAACCATCCAGAATACAAAGCAACCCAAAGGAAATCAAACTCTTATCAAGGGATTACATATATCAGGGTATAAGGAGATTGTAGATTGTCAAGTAAAAAAATTAGAAGGTAGAGGCCAGCAGGTGTCATGGTGGTTAAGGTGCTGAACTCCCATGTTTCAAGTCCTGGAGTTGGAGACTTGATAATCACACCAGGCGCATGTGTGCAAGTGGCCAAAATGCAAGGAGGTACAGGGACTGTGGCATGGGTATTCCTCTGGGGGGGGGGGGGTGATTTTTCATTTTCCCTCTTTCTGTCTCTGTCCAGCAAGTGCACATGTCCTATGGCAAAAATCTAAAAATAAATACATCTAAAAAATTAGAAGTTAAAGTGAATACATTCAGGAAACTTGGAAAGTGTTAATGAAACAATATGAGAGGTCTTAAAAAAATTCATGGAAAATGCATATTATGGGAATTTTAATTTTTTTCAATTAAACTATTTTAATTTTTTTTTTGAGAGGTTTTTGCTATAGGGCGCGTGCGCTCGCCAGACAGACAGAGAGAGACAGAGAGACAGAAAGCAGGAAATCACCCCCCAGGGGTGATGGTCACGCCGCAATCCCTTCTCCTCCATTCTCCTCTCGGGATCTTGGGCACGCACGCACACGTGCCCGGCGTGAGTTTAAGCCACCGGGTCCGGGACTCGAACTGCGGTCAACTACGTGGGAGTCCAGCGACATAGCCATTACGCTAACTGCTGGTCCCTTTAACTTTATTTTTAACATTAACTTTTTTGAATTCCGCTCATATAAGAGCTGTTTTTTTTTTTTTTAAGAATTATTTATTTAATTTTATTTATTCATTCGTTTTATTTATTTATTTTAATTAGACCAGAAAGACACACACAGAGAGAGAGAGAGGGAAAGTGAGAAAGCAAGCCACCAGGTCTGAGACTCGAACCATGGTCGGCCATGTGGGAATCCAGCGCCCCTATCCACCACGCCACTTGCCGGCCCAAGAGCTGTTTTAATAAATTTTTGGAACTTCATTTTAATAGGTCCATTCCTGGCAATAGATACATTTGCACAGTTGTTACATCAAAATATTTTTAATGTTTGGAAAAACTTACATAGGATTTATGTCATTCATTCTTGTATTGCAGTTAATAAGTATATGTGGAATGAAAAAATTAAAGCTATTTTCTAATGTGCAATAATCAGACTATGTGTTTAATAAATTCAAATCTTTGCTTAAAGCAAACTACACCTGTTCTTTATTCCATTCTATGCCTTGTGCCTATTAAACATGAAAGAGTGCACACCTGGAAAATCATCAGTCATTTTAAACTTTACATCAGATAACGTGGAAAAGCAAAGGTACATTGTCTCCTACCAGAATGCTTAACATACCCATGTCTCTGTATCTATGCTGTGATATTTATAGAATAACTTATTCATCCATTCAATGAATATTTGTGTGCCTATTGTGTGACAGGCACTATATTAAACTCGGGGATAGGTACT
Organism: Tupaia tana; assembly: GCA_026018925.1. Classification (NCBI taxonomy): domain Eukaryota; kingdom Metazoa; phylum Chordata; class Mammalia; order Scandentia; family Tupaiidae; genus Tupaia; species Tupaia tana. The sequence continues at coordinate 54,588,897 of JAKSZU010000003.1, forward strand.
ACTAATAAAATTCCAGTGAATGCATTCTAAGGAATTTCATTATAACCATGCTATTTTACAAATTATGAATGAACAAATAAATAATGAATAGAGCTCTTTTTTTTTCTGGTAGAGAGGTCTTTGCTATAGGGTGTGTGTCCTCACCTAAGACAGAGAAAAGAGACAGAAAGCAAGCAATCACTCCTCAGAGGGGATGACCACGCTGCAATCCTTTCTCCTGCAGTCTCCTATTGGGGTTCTGGGCACGCACACCCACCCAGCATGAGTTTTAAGCTGCCGGGTCTGGGACTTGAACTACAATCTACTATGTGGGAGTCCAATGACGTAACCATTCTGCCATCTGCTGGTCCCCCTGATGAGTGAAGCTTTTATAGAACATTTCCTATTGGGGGGGAATGCTAAATTGTTGTAGAGCTATGTAGATGAATAAAATATATTAAAATGATGTTTTATATTTGATTCATATTAATATCCATATTTGTGATGTAGAGTATAGAAAACCATATTGGAGTGCTGACAGGTGGTGGGGTGGTTAAGGTACTGGACTCTCACATAGTTGACCACAGTTCAAGTCCCAGACCTAATAGCTTACTTTCTTGTTTTCCTTCTCTCTCTCTCTCTCTCTCTTTGGTCAAATTAAAAATAACAATAATAATAACAACAAATTGAATTAAGTACATAATTCTTAAAAAATAAAAGAAAACCATATTGAAGGAATTTTTTTTTCCTTCTCCCCTTTTATTAGTTTTATAGATGCCTACTGATTAAGCCATGTTCCTTGACCACATTTAATGAGCTAGGACTTTGGTTACATATTTTTGTTTAAAATACATATAATTTAAAGCTCATGTTTTATAGAGAAATTTGGGGTATCACTTTGTTTTCTTTCAGTTAAACTAGCTGAATCAATATGAAGATGTGGGCCCACATAATTGAAGACTCTAGATACAGCACTTTTTAGACACAGTTGGATCACATTTTTGGCTCTTTCTTCTTAACTTTCTCTTCACTTCCCCTTATTTGAATGTTACATTTGGCTCAGGCTGGCTTTTTCTTGATGTTGTTGGAGGGTCCCTTGCAGCATGACTACATGTCTCTTTATTTTTTCACATGGGGCATGAGGATTGGGATGGAGGAGAGAAGATAGAAGAACCAACTTTTACCAGTGTTGAACAAGGAGCATGGTACATGTGTGTTTTTATAGAGTTAATTAAATAAAGGAGAATATTAAGTATAGCATGGGTGTTTTAGATGCAATATCATACAATACATAAGGTACATTGAGGAGGAAAAATCTTAAGAAAACATTACTATCTTTTTTTCCCTGGGAAATTCCCAAGCATGTTTAAGTATCTATCAAGGAGTATGATTTAGTCAATCGAGATGGCTGACTTTAGATTTATTCTTTGTACTTTATCTTTACAAATTGAAGTGAATCTCTCAATATGCATCATGGCACTCTTAAATTGAATTCCTCTAAAATGGATATTACCTCTTTGTAGTTTTAATTTTATCTACCTAAAATTAGCTAAAATTGTCTGAAAGAGTGGCATAGTCAATGGTAACCATTGCATCATGGAAAGAACAGGTTTTCCAAACAGTTTAATTAGCACCAAAGGACTTTAAAAGAAAATTATTGGGTCGTCTGAAAATTCATGATGCATTTTTGCCTAGAAAGCACAGAAAAACATGTCATGATTTTTCTGATGACCCAATACTACAGTATTTTTCCTGCTATCCTAAATGGCATGGCAGATAAACCAGAGAAAGTTTAAAAAATAGCATAAATTTAGGGTCAGCAGGTGGCATGATGGACTGGACTCCCACATGGCCAACTATGGTTCAAGTCCCAGAGCTAGTGGCTTGAAACATGCCAGGCATGTGTGCATGCACGCCCAAAATCCTGAGAGGAGAATGGAGAAAAAAGGATTGTAGCATGACCATTCCCCAGGAGGATGATTTCTCTTTGTCTCTTTCTGTCTCTCTGGCAAGTATACGTATCCTATAACAAAAATCTACCTTCTCCCCCAAAAGAGCATAAATTTAATTTAATCTTGTTTTGAATTTCAATAGTTTAAAGAATTTCAATATTTCCTAATACATAAGGTGGAAAATATAAGATTAAAGGAATAAGTGGAAGAATAAGGTTTGGTTTTAATAAAAATAATTTTTGATGATTTTAGGAGACTAATTGTTATGTGTTGAATTTTGGTTGATTTATATCTTTCAAGACAGAAATACATATAATTTTTTCATTTTAGATTTTTGCTAAAAGGTCTGTATACTTACTGGAAGGAGATAGAGAGAAAGTGAGAAATCACCTCCTGAGGTGGAGTGCCCACACCTCATCCCTTCTCCTTCATTCTTCTCTGGGCACACATGCATACATGCTTCCAGTGTATTTTTTTTTTTTTTTTTTTTTTTTGGAGAGGTTTTCGCTATAGGGCACGTGCGCTCGCCAGACAGACAGAGAGAGACATAGAGACAGAAAGCGAGAAATCACCCCCCAGAGGGGATGGTCACGCCGCAATCGCTTCTCCTCCATTCTCCTCTTGGGATCTTGGGCATGCACGCACACGTGCCCAGCATGAGTTTTAAGCCACCGGGTCTGGGACGTGAACCGCGGTCGACTACGTGGGAGTCCAGCGACATAGCCATTACGCTAACTGCTGGTTCCCCTTCCAGTGTATTTTTTAAGCTGTCAGCTCTCAGGACTCAAACTGTAGACATGACCATTATGCCACTTGCTGGCCTGGAAATACCCCTTTTTTTTTGGAGAGATTTTTTGTGATAAGGCACATGTGCTCACCAAAGAGACAGAGAGACAGAAAACAAGAAATCATCCCTTCAGGGGGATTACCATGCCACAGTCCCTTCTCCTTTATTCTCTTCTTGGGATCTTGGTCACATATGCACATGTGCCTGGCATGAGGTTTAAGCCACCAGGTCTGGGAATCGAACAGTGGTTGACTATGTGGGAGTCTAGTGATGTAACCATTACACCATCTACTGGTCCCTGGCCCAGAAATATTCCTAGGTGACTAAAGTGAGTATTTCTATACAAGGAATGGATAATCAAATAAATTCTTGGCTTCCTCTACTTTTGCATTTTTTAGAGAAATTTTTGCTATAGGGCATGTGTGCTGACCAGAGATAGAGACACACAAAGCAAGAAATTACCCCCTCAAGGGGGGATGACCATGCTACAATCCCTTCTACTCCAGTCTCCTCTTGGGATCTTATGCACACACACACACACACACACACACGTACCTGGCATGAGTCTGAAGCCTCCAGGCCTGGGACTCCAACCATGGTCAACATGGGAGTCCAGCAATGTAACCATTTTGCTATCTGCTGGTCCCAGTTTCTTTTAAAAAAATACTGTTATTTAATAATACTTGTGCTTTTCTATGTGCAACTGCGTTACATTAATGTAGACACAATTATAAATGTATATACCTAAAACCAGGCATCACTTTTTTTCTTTCTTTTTTTTTTGGAGAAGTTTTTGCTATAGGGCATGTGAGCTTGCCAGACAGACAGAGAGAGACAGAGACAGAAAGTGAGAAATCACCCCCCCCACCAGGGGGGATGGCCACACCGCAATCCCTTCTCCTTCATTCTCCTCTCAGGATCGTGGGCACGCACGCACATGCGCCCAGTGTGAGTTTAAGCCACCGGGTCCGAGACTTGAACCGCGGTAGAACACGTGGGAGTCCAGCAACATAGCCACTACGCTAACTGCTGGTCCCAAACCAGGCATCATTTTGAAAGAAGATTAAGATAAAAATGAGATGTCCAATATATAGGAGTCAACCAGAACAGATGAATATAGGGTCACCAAGGAAGAAAAGAATAACAAATTTTAAAAGAGATGCTTATGAAGGGGAGAAGTCTTACTATAAACACTATCTTTTGGGATATGCTTCTTTACATCTTGGAAATTATTTAATGATTTTAACTTTGATGTTGCATAAAATGATGTGGTTTCCATGCTTTCATAGATTTATTTTACCTCAGATTTTTACTCTGTAGTCTTTTCTCCATCCTATTATGCTTACCCAATTTTCCCTAAGGAGTTGTTGAAAAAGAGAAGAAAAACAGGCTTAGCAGTGATCTTGGATGATGTCCAGAAAATGATTTTAGTCCTTGAAATACATAGAGGATGCTGCTACAAACCTTGTTAGATGCAAGCTGGGGAAATTAAATGATATTCTTAGCATATGTGCTCTGAACACTAAAGCACTGTGTATGTAGTTAACAAAAAGAGCATGGAAGAGTACACTGAAACATACTCAGACAACATAAGCTTATCAACTTACATTTGTATGTTCACCCACAAACCGGAGGCATTGTAGTATAGGATAGTTTGCTTGCCTAAATAGAGACCTTGAGCTCTGAGAGTCAAGAAAACATAACCTGTGCTCAAAATCTCTGAGGATCTATGTATTAATTGAGCAGTGCAAAAGTAGTAGGACTACTTGAGTCATTTGATGATGACATTCCACAGCAATTAAAATTCCATAACCACTATTGTTTGCTTAAATCCCAACCCCAGAACAAAAGAAAAAAGTCACGGTTCAGAAGTCTGAAAGGGGAGAGTCACAATAAACATGTTTGAGTCCTTGGTTGCTTGTTAGAGAACAATGAGAATAACAGATAGTTGCTTAAAGACAGGGTTCATACCACTTAAACCTCTCTAGTAAAGCTAGAAGGATAAAAATTTCTTTCTACATAACCAAAAGGTAAAGTTCTCTATTGAGTTCATTGTCATTGCTCCACAATGTGAAGCAAACTTTAATGCTGCTACTGAAGTGTCAGGGCTAAAATGAAGTTTAATAGGTAAGGTAAACCTGTATTATCTCAAAATTTAAGTGTGGAGATTCCAAAATAAAGCTTTTATTCTACTAGGGACAAGTTTGTAATTATTTTTACTCAAGCAGGCGAGCAGCTATCACAAAGACACATGCAGGACAGTTGAAGGGTTTCATATTTTGGAATGCTTCTGATTTAAGATGTGTCATGTCTTACAGCATAAGTCTGCCACCTTTTATTCTGTCTAGACTGTTTTCTAGAATCTGCTCATGAAAACATGGAAACCAAACAATTTAAGTGGTTCATAACATTTTCAAAAGAGCATTTGTTTCTGGAAGCTTTGTCACATCTATATTTACACACACAGAAAATATATATATATATATATATATATATATATATATATATATTTATAATATATACACACACACAAACATATACACACATATGTGTATATATATTATATATGTATGTATATGCACACATACATATATGCCCATAATATTTTGATTTAATTAACGGTAATAAATTACTTATATTCCTTTGAAACTACTAGTAGAAGCTATTATATCATCCATATATAGGTTTTGGGCCAAATAGTCTTTCAAAGTGTCAGGGCAGAAAGATCAACTTCTCCATTCAAAATAAATAAATAAATAAAAAACATCAGGACATATTATTTCCTGTGTGATTTTTTTTGTTTGCTTGTTTAAAGAAATTATCATATACACACTTCTTAGTAACTTTTTTTTTTCCTGGCTTTAAAAAGAAATCTGATTAGAGATGTTTTCATGTCCCTGGAAAATGTGCATTTGGGGTGTGCTTATATATGTATTTAAGTCTGGGAAAGCTAATGCCCAAGTGCTGCATACCTTTAAATAAGGTGATGGTCAGATGGTACAGATGCCAACTTGTTTAAGTTTTTAAAAGACAACTTTGTCAATATGTTTATTAAGTGGAACAAAATCACTTTATCTCATCCATCTGATTTTTAAATATTTTTGTTTAATACAGTTATCATGTTCTTTGATTATTTTAATGGTATTGAAATAAAGTTTTAAAAACTGACTTTTTAAAGCATTTTAAAACACATTATTTTGTTCAAGAGAAAATCCAATGTAGAGGTAAACTGCTTTCTCCAATGCTTCTTAAAACACTTTTAAGATCTCTTTTCAGAAACTATCACTTTATTCCATAGCAATTATAATGTTCCTCAGCACTAAAATTTGTCATACCTTCTGTTACTATACAAATTTTCCATCGTTTTGCCTTGTTATATGTCTTATTAATTAATGATTATTTCTTTCTCAAACTTTTAAATTTGGTACTCATCAACTAAATACTTGTTTTGGCTATAAATTATTTGATTTTTCTCCCTACTATTTCAGCACACCGTTCTTTGAAGTCTAGTAATTCTCTACCTGAATATTTCTGTTGTTTTCCCTAATAATTTCCTTTCTACCAAACAAAGCATGACTTCCCTGACAAGCTATGTTGCTCATAAACATGTCCTTATGTTTATTAGCATCATTTAATTATTGACTTTCCCCCCTCCTCTTAGAGGGAGTTAAGTCAACTTTGTAAACTGATCAAGTAAGAATTGGGTCTGCCAACATTATAGGTGGCCTATGAAAATGCATATTGATCTGGCCATGCCCACATCAGAACTATCCACATACACAGAGGCACTCTCTCTTTTGAACACAGCTTCTACCAAGACTCCTATTAAACATGTAGGTAAGACCATTTGTATTTTTAATGCAATATGCTTGCTTTTACCCATCTGTGGATTCATTCGGCTATGCGGTTTAAATCTAAACGTTACCCTGACACTCTGCATGTTATCTTTAACAATGTCTTTGAAGTTTTTTAAGGGGTGATATTAGAAATCTCAACACCTCCCTGCCCTTAAACTACGCTTTGTCTTATGTGATTTAATGGTCTTTAAAAATTATATATGTATATATTGAAGTTTATTCCTGCATGTGAATTTTTCCTCATTGGGTTGATGCTTCTATAAATGAACAAGCTAGCAATTGAAAACAAATAGAGATATGTTCACACAAATATGTTTGTATACATAAGTATATACATATCTATGTATATGTATAAATAAATCTCCATGGTTAGTTACTCCTTAAGGATTTAAATGGTAAAACTCATTTTTCCTCAAATATAAATTGGTAACTAATGTTATGAGATTGCTTATACATAATTAGCATGAAATTTTATATTTTGTTTGATCTAAAATAATTATAAAGATATGTTTACTGTCCATTACTTGTTCATTGCTTTTTTTCTCAATTTAATATCAGGCCATTTAAAATTGTTCTGTTTGTACATATGTTTAGAAACTGTGTAAAATTTGGTATTGTTAAGAACATATTAATCAGGTGGTATAGTGTTTGGGGTGCTGGAATCCCACATGGCTGACTGCAGATCAAATCCAGGACCTGGCTGCTTGAGACTCACACCCAGCACATGTGTTTGTGTGCCCAGAGTCCTGAGAGGAGAATAGAGAGGGGATTGCAGTATGGCCATCCCCACCTGAATGATTTCTAACTCTCTCTCTGTCCTGTCTCTCTGTCTCTCCAGCAAGCACAAATCCTATAGCAAAAATCTTTCAAAAAACAAACAAACAAATAAACAAACAAAAAGCAGAACATGTTGATTCCCCCCCCCCCAAAAAAAAAAAAAGAGTACAGACTCTAGTCAGTTTAGATTTTAACACTTGTTCTGGCACATATTCCTGTGTAACTTTGGCTATTTATCTAATGAGCGCAAGTTCTAAGAGGTATGGTTGGTCAGGAGCATAATATATTTGAAACACTTAGCTCAGTATCTGGCAGATAGTAAGCCCACAACATGTATTAACTTTGTTATTGCATCATCATCATCATTTTCACAGTCTGAGTGTTCACTTACCCTTACAATTTAGTGTATTGCAAGGTGCATTGAAATGCTCCTTTTCACTTGTTGAACTAAAAAAAAAAACAAAAAACAAACAAACAAACAAAAACAGAACACTTAGAAAAAGTTACTTACCGCTATAAACTACTAATACATGTAACTTTAAGTCTGCCATCTGATTTGATCTTCAGCTTGTTTTATATTGCTTTGAAACTACCACAACTTGAGGGTGTAGGTAAACTGTATGGCTATCCTCAGTAAAAAAGGACCTCAGAAATATGACTATGTCATGCCTAGTTCACAAATCCTATTATTAAAAAACTGATCAGAACTTGAACCATGTGATCCCTCTTCTTGAAGTCTTGTAATGCACCTGTCATCTGCTTAAATATGTTACAATACTTGTGTTACTCAACTTACTGTATTCTTCCTCTTTTACTAATTCATAAGTGTTAAATTCCATGAATCAGCCTCTCTCAAATACTGTTACAAAGGATTTTTAACAACCTTAATTTACTAGAAGAGTTTTTTTCATATTCTCAAAGTACAAAAAGCCTGTTAAAATATGGCACAGTCCTTAAAAAGAAATGACTGACAGTTAATGGGAAAAAATTAAAGAGTCTTCATATTTAAATCCTACAATAAAAATAAAGTTTAAAAAAATTGTCAACTTGAATAGTGTTACATTTTAGAAGACTGGCTGTTTTTTTATTAGTCAATAAGAAAAGAAAAAACCAACCATGAAAAGAATGAACAAGAAAATTGTCACGTTTTAAAATAAAAATAGTTCATATATTTTGGAAAATAGGTTAAACTTTACTCACCTATTTAGAAAAAAATATCTAACATACTTTATTAAGTCTTGGAGTTTGTTATGAACTAGTATGGGTAATATACAGAGACAGGCATTTTGTCTGAACAGACATTTGGTGAAATTTTGTATAATAGCAATGACAAAAAAAGGTACACATGGTGTTCCAAAAACTTTACTTTTTGATTTTTTTCTGGTGCCCTAGCACATGTAAAGCTATATGTATAAGACTTTCTTGCATTTTTTATTATAATAGCAAAGAACTAGAAATAATGATAATATCCATTTGATAGGAGGCAGGCCACTTAAAAGATAAAACATCTTTCACCATGGAATATTTTGCAATAATGGGAAAAGAGTTAACTTTATTCATTATATGGAAATAACTCCAAGGCACATAATATGAGAAGAAGCAAGTTGCAGAAAGGATGATTCAGTATATGTATTATTCCATATACATATGTATAGAAGTTTAAAATCATTAAGTTACTGAGGAAGTGGTTCACACCTACTCTATATTGGTTACTTGCAAGGAACAGAATTGGGAGTTGAAAGAGATTTCTCATTTCTTCTCTGTATTTAATAAATTTCTTAAAATAAAATTTGGTTTATTGGCCAATGATAAGCATAGTAATTATTTGTTAATCAAAAATTGAATACATGATTCTTTAAAAAACTATATGTCAGGCTCTGTGCTAAATTCTTCATGATTTAATCTTTTATTTTTTTTTTTTTGAGAGGTTTTTGATATAGGGTACGTGTGCTCGCCAGAAAGACAGACAGAGAGACAGAGAGTGAGAAATCACCCCCCTCTCCAGGGGGAATGGCCACGCCATAATCCCTTCTCCTCCATTCTCCTCTCGGGATCTTGGGCACGCATGCACACACACCTGGTATGAGTTTAAGCCACCGGGTCCAGTACTCAAGCTGCAGTCGACTACATGGGAGTCCAGCGACATAGCCATTACACCAACCACTGGTTCCCATCATTTAATCTTTGTAAAAATTCTATGAGGGAGATACTTCCGTGTGGCTCAGAGAGGCAAAGTAGTTAGTAACTAATTATGTACTTTGGAAGTGATAAATTCCAAAATCCAACTTGGATTCGTTCACTTTCTTAATGGATGCTCTTACTCCCAGTCAAGCCACTGCATATCTGTATAACAAAGAATGTATCACTATAGCCTCTCATTTTCATCCAGTGTCACTTCATTTAAAATATTACTAAAGTTATAATAGTTGCATGTGTCAATTCTTTCAACTGGTGACCATCCATGAGTTTTTTCTATGCTCTGGGGATTCAGAGATGAACTAAACAAGTGTCGTCCTCATCACAGACCCAGTATAATAGTAAGTGCAGAGAAAGAACAAAACCATGTCAGTCGTGGAGTTTACCCAATGGTGATAAGTGATCTATGGAAAACAAAGGCGAGAAAGGAGAAAGGGTGAAGGAGGCTTGTAGAAAGAGAAGTGATGGAAAGGGAGCCTTTTGCAAGTACCTCTTAGTAGTTAGGCCCCTGACAAGTGCTTTGTATGACTCATCTTGTTTAGTTCTTACCATCACTTTTTCATTTAGTTTCCTCCATTTCATGATTCAGAAAGTAAAAACAGTGGGCATGTTGATTAACTTCATTATACCTATCATTTCAGTGTCTGTATATATCACAACAATGTCTACACAGGCTTAAAACATCATGTAGCGCCAGTCCTGTAGTGTAGTGGGTAAATCCTGTGTGTAGGAAGCTGGATCCCACATGGCTGACCTAGTTTGGCTTGGGAAGCACTCTGAGGGCACATGTGCATGCATGCTCCAAATCTTAGCGGGATGAAGAAATTGCAGAAAGGAGAAGTGGAGGGAAGGGGGAACAGAATTGGGAGTTGAAAGAGATTTCATGCCCCATTTAGTTCTCTCTTTTTCCCTCTTTCTAGTAAGTACATGAGCCTTCTGGCAATTAAAAAACCATGTGTATCTTGAATTTTTATTTGTCAATTGTACCTTGATAAAACTGGGAAAAAAAATAGAGTAAATAGTTATTTACCAATTCCCAGTCAATAACTAGTTCTGTTAGCCTCAGGAAGAATCCAAACCAATGTCTGTTTGATTTCTAATCCTATGGGGTCTGTCACAAAAAAGTTTCCAATGAAATTAAGTACCTAAGCTGACTTATGTATGTTGAAAATTTACCCTGTCATTCTAATAAATTTCTCTCTGCTACAGTGGATTTATGTAAGGCAAGGCGTACCCTCATATAACACACAGCCTTTCAAAATACGGTGGTTTCATAATCTGAAAAATAAAAGCTCGAACCTTCTTTTCTTTACAATGGGCACAGCATTGTGTGGCCTTGTTGTTTAAGGTGTGTATTTTCTTCAGAATTAATGGGTACAGATTTGATGAGCTGTGTACTTTCCTGGTCTTGTGTGCTAAGCTACTCAGGAACTCTTGTCTATGGGGCTGAACACTTAACAGCTGCCTCTGGGAGTGTAAATCTGGTTCCTTGGGCTGCTCAGGGGAGTGTCTGACATTTTTTCTTTCCAAAGAAGTCAGAAGATTTGGATGGCATTAGCTACTTATTAAATAATGATCCAAGTAAGTTCAGCCTCAATTTAGGCATCTGGTTTGCATGTATTTTTGTTTTTGAAACATCTTTCAAAAAAAGTGCTCATATTTTCATTATAATTTAACTCTCCTTTCCATATGTTTAAAATGTGTTCCTTAAAATCTTATCTGAACTCATGTGTTGATAAGCTATTTCTGAATTCATATTGAGGTACACATGTGTGAGAATTAAGGTTAATTCGAAAATATATCAATGTGGCTTGAGAAAATAGATGTCTACAAAATTGATATTCTTAAAATATGTATTAGCCTCTGTACTACCTTTTAGTATCATGGAGCCAAGATAGAAGGTCAAAGTGATAAGTTTTTAAGTTTTCTGAAATTTCTGTAAGATATTCTTTTAAAATGAGAAGGATAAGTGATAATGAATTGTAGGTCATATTTATGTTATCCTAAGTAAATGGTCTGATGTTTGAAAATAAAATTATCCTAATGTACCTAAAATATTTTTAGGACTTCTTATTAATTTTTAATAAATATTTCCGTTAAAAAATCAATACATGTGTGGGACCAGCAGTTAGCGTAATGGCTATGTCACTGGACTCCCATGTAGTCGACTGCGGTTCGCGTCCCGGACCTGGTGGCTTAAAACTCATGCCAGGCGTGTGTGCATGCGTGCCCAAGATCCCGAGAGGAGAATGGAGGAGAAGGGATTGCAGTGTGGCCATCCCCCCTGGGGGGTGAATTCTTGCTTTCTGTCTCTCTGTCTCTCTCTGTCTGGCTAGTGCACACGCCCTATAGCAAAAAAACCTCTCCAAAAAAAAAAAAAAAGGAAAAATAAATCAATACATGTGTAAGAATTTTCTTTAATTTTTAAATAAATGTGTCCAAAAAAAGAAAATAATATTTGAGAAGACTGGAGTGACTAGGGTGCCTTTCTGGTTAGTTGTATTATAGTGTTGGCAAGTGAAAGAATTTGTTGTGTGCTCACATGCCCAGAAGAGACAGAACAGCATGGGTCACCTAATGATAAGGACTAGTTTAAATATGATCTAATGAACTAAATATATTTCCTAGACCGTTATTCTTAGGTTGCTTTATTTATTTCAAGGTTGACTTGGAGGCATTTATCTAGCTAGTCTGTAATATATATATATATGCCAGTTTAAACTTCTGCAGATTTTCTCTGTAAGCTTCTGAGAATGTGTGTGTGTGTGTGTGTGTGTGTGTGTGAGAGAGAGAGAGAGAGAGAGAGAGAGAGGGTCTTAAAATTGAGAGTCCTTCTTTCTCAAAGTGTAAACAAGGCTTTCTATTCTGATTCAAATATAATGACTTTTTTGAATATGATTTAAGTATATACTTCTTTACATTAAAAGATTTTCCTCATAGTATTTCTATTTAAATGTTATTTAGTAGTTGTATTTTGACTGAAGATGTTTAAAGAATTTATTCTTTAATAGAAGGACTTTGCTGTGCTCATGAAACCTCTGTAAAACTAACAGAAAATGATAAACAGTTAAGAAGTTCCAGCTAGAACAATAGGCTATTTCCTTTTTTAAAGTCTGTTTGTCATCCTTGTTGATTGACAGAGTCTCTGATTGTTTTCAAAATTATTAGTCTCAAAGAAGTTTAGCTTTATGCTGTATAGAAAAGTGTACTTATTTCAATGTCATGAGATGAATTTTGCAATCTCAGGCATGACAGGGAAGTGAGACTATGATTATTCTCCTCAATTTACCCTTTCTACCAATAGTCTCAGTTCAGTATTAGAATAATGATTTTGTGGTAAAAAAAGAACATATTAGGGACAGCTGAGCAAGTTCCTTTTGTTTCTCTAGCCTCTGACTTACTTGGATGGGAAAATAGCAAGAAAAAAAACAGTACTGCTGAGTGTCTCAGATATAGGTAATAGGTCTTCACCAGGCCATAAAAAATAGACCCTTATAAGTCATTCCAATAGAATTATGTGTGTGGGTTTCTTTTTTTTTCAATTTCTCTGGCAACAAACCACACACTAGGATGTGACGTTACAGTTTTTTTTTTTTTTTTTTTTTAAGGCATATAAACTCTCACACACTTATGTAATGAGAATTTCAGTGCAAGAGTTTTCTGCTGAATACCGTTTGGTTCTATTAAGAATTGTGTGTTGATATGTTCGAGCACTTGAGTGAAAAATCCTCCTTATCTCTTTAAAGGTAAGTCATTATAATTTGTCTTTAAGTAAAACAAATCAAGGGATTTTTCTATTACCCAAATGGTGGAAAATGACACTTATATAAATAGTAAGAAATTATATAGCAAAGACAATAAAGAGCAGTGAGTATTTTCTTAAAGTCAGTAGAATTTATTTAAAAATTAGGTCTTTGTTGTTTTTCAAGTTATCAATCTTCTTATACTTTATATTTAAAAAAGTGTAAATACTGTTTCAAATAGCCAATTACATTTTACTTCTTGGTGTTTAATATCATATGCTTAACTGTAATCATTTGTTTTTTAATATTTAAAATGATTTACAATCCAATTTGTATTATCATGAAATTTTCATTTTATGCTTAGGCTTATGTATAATATTTTATTTAAATTATGATAAAGATAACTTAAATGAAGATCAATATAATGAGGTTAGTTGTTATAAATGACATGCCTCTCTGATGTCAACATGCTCTCTGGCATGCAATTATTAACTACTTATTACTCTGCAGAGTTATTAGCTTGTTTGATTTTTAGTCTGTATTGCACAATTTTTGTGCAAATTTTGTGTACCTGGTTAATTCAATGTATACATAGAATATATGCCTATTGAACATTTTTTTAAATGAACAAAGATAGTGTAATTCTTACTAACAATAATTACTAATAATTATTAGTATTAATATTCTGTTAATAACAATTATTGCAAATAGAAATCTAACAGAAATAGTATATTATCTTTAAATGATCTAAAACTTAATTTCTTAGTGTAAATTGATATAAAATTTAGTAGTGGACTAAAAATAAACCAAAATTATTCTTTTTGGCAATTCTAAAGGCATATTACAAGTATTAGCAAATTATTTTCTTAAATTATATGCTGTATTTAAATAAAATATAAATTTTCAAGAAATTAACAAAAAGACTCAATGTAATCGTGCTAATTAAATTTATAAATAACTATAAGTGGCATAAATTCTCCAGGGTAAATCTCAGTTTCTACAGGCTGGCAGGTGGTGTGGTATTTAAGGTGCTGGACTCCCACAGGGCAGTCCATAGTTCGAGTCCTGGATCTGATGGCATGATTTCTCTCTCCCTTGCTCCCTCTGATCAAACTGAATAATAATAATAATAATAATAAATTAAATTAATAATTCTTTAAAAAATCAGTTTCAGAAAATATCAAGTAACATATTGAAGATATTTTATAAAGATTTGCATGTATTTTTTATTTCTTCTTATATCATTTTAAGTTAGTAATGTATTTTGAAGATAAAAGAAACATTACTTTAAAAATAAATTCACAAGGAAAACAAAATGAAGTATTTAAAATTTTTGTTAGGTAGAGTTCAGTGGTTCATTACAGTTTATAAGTAATATATATATACACACACACATATATATATGTGTATATATATATTTTTAATTTACCATAATCATTATTGAACTAGAATAATAAACCAAACATGGATCCATCAGATAACAGCCTATCCTTGGAGGTATATTAAAATCACAATTGGAGAAGTACTTGTACAGAGTATATGAACAATTTTAGAATTTACTTTGGAAGGTATAGTTGCTGCCCTTATTTTTTTATGAAAATTTTTTACCACATTCACTCAAGTGCATTTGAATTGTTTATGTGTATTCATGTTTCGTTTATGTGTTTGTTTCCTGAAAAAACTTACTCTATAACTATTTTGTAATTTATTCATAAGATGTTTTAGTTCATTAGCTTACATGGTGACTAAAATTTTTAAGTTTATTCTAAGCTAGTAATTGACTTTCCACTTGTGTGATATTTTAATTGTGCATGTGTGTGTGTATAAAATAAAAAATATATATAATATATAGCATATATAATATAGCATGTATATATTATAAATATATATATATAATCAAAGTGCTTTGCAAATAATAATTCCTATTTGTGTTAAATATATACATGTATTAGATTTTTTTTTTTTTTTTTTTTTTTTTTTTTTGGAGAGGTTTTTTGCTATAGGGCGCGTGCGCTCGCCAGACAGACAGAGAGAGACATAGAGACAGAAAGCGAGAAATCACCCCCCAGGGGGGATGGTCACGCCGCAATCCCTTCTCCTCCATTCTCCTCTTGGGATCTTGGGCACGCACGCACACGCGCCCGGCGTGAGTTGTAAGCCACCGGGTCCGAGACGCGAACCGCGGTCGACTACGTGGGAGTCCAGCGACATAGCCATTACGCTAACTGCTGGTTCCCTACATGTATTAGATTTTTAAAAAATAACACTTGGCCGATATGAAATAACATTTTAAAGTTATGGCTATTTAAAATAACACTTCATAATGATATTTCAAAAT
Source organism: Tupaia tana (assembly GCA_026018925.1). NCBI lineage: Eukaryota > Metazoa > Chordata > Mammalia > Scandentia > Tupaiidae > Tupaia > Tupaia tana. The sequence continues at coordinate 54,604,526 of JAKSZU010000003.1, forward strand.
AAATATAATATTTTCTATGATAGGAGTTTTAACATATTATCTAATTTTTAATTTTATTTTATACTGTTGGCCTTATTTTATGAAGCATAAACTCATTTTAAAGAAATTAAATAACAGGCAAAAGCCAATACTAAGACTCAAAGTTGATTCTACATTCTCTAACTTCAAAGCTCAGAATCTATTTTTTTTAAGTTTATTTATTTCTAGAATGAGGGAGGGAGATAAATAAAGAGATATGAACCTGGGACCTTCCAATATGGCTTCAGCAACCCAGGGTACTACACCACCGTAACTAGCCCAAAGCCCAGAATCTGAACCACTGACAACCTTATATCATCTGTTTGTAGTAGAATTTGGGAATATATATATATATATATATATTTATATATATATATATATATATATATATTTATATATACACATTCCTTTTCTGTTTGGGATTCAGATTATCCCTTTTCTGTTTGGGATTCAGATTATCCCTTTTCTGTTTGGGATTCAGATTATGCCTTTTCTGTTTGGGGTTCAGATTTAAAGATAAAAGAATGGTGTTAACTAATTCTATTTAGGTCAGTCTGACTTTAAAAGCAGCATTTCAAAACTATATTAATCATTGGTTTATATGTCTCTAAAAGATAGTCTTGTTGGGCCAGTGGGTTGCATGATGGTTAAGGAGCTGTACTCCCACATGACAGTCTGCAGTTTGAGTCCCAGACCTTGCAGTTTGCTTTCTCACTTTCCCTCTCTCTCATTCTGTCTCTTTCTGGTGAGTCTATGTACCCTATAGCAAATTGAAAAGTAATAATAATAATAATAATAAAATTAAATAATTCTTTAAAAAAAAGCTAGACGTTTTTCTAGACAGATCCTGAGTATAATATGTGAAGTCAAATGTATTTATCGTATTAATTTTTAAGACTACCACAGAATATTTTTAATTATAGTATGTGAGAAGTATAATTAGTGAAGCATATTATTGTTTTATATTACAGGTGTCTATGAAATTTTTTCCTTTATATATTTTTATCTCTATATATCCTTCATTCTCCTCTCGGGATTTTGGGCATGCACGTACACGCGCCAAGCATGTTTCAAGCTGCCTGATCCAAGACTTGAACTGCAGTCAACCACATGGAAGTCTAGTGACTTAAACATTATGCCATCTGTTGGTCCTATTTCCCTCTATATATCCTCACTGAATGGAAATGCATATATGATAACTACTATAAGCTAAAATGTTGAGGGTTCTCTTAACCTAGTTATATAATATTTTGCTGCAGATCTTTTGGTTTCTTTGGGGATTACTAAATTCCCAAATATATTGTGACTGGAAGGGAGAAGAGGCACAGTTCTTGCCTCCCTCAAGTAGCTCTTCTTTAAACTGTCTTTATATATTGAGATTGCATGTGAAATTTAACTTGAAAGGGAAATTCTGTCACTAAACAAAAGTTTTATAAACACTGACCCAGGGACCAGTAGTTAGCATAATGGCTAGGTCGCTGGACTCCCATATAGTCGACCGCAGTTCAAATCCAGGACCCAGTGGCTTAAACTCACGCCGGGCACGTGTGCATGCGTGCCCAATATCCCAAGAGGAGAATGGAGGAGAAGGGATTGCGATGTGGCCATCCTCCCTGGGGGGGGGGGGGGGGGTGATTTCTTGCTTTCTGTCTTTCTGTCTCTCTCTGTCTTTCTGGCAAGCGCACACACCCTATAGCAAAAACCTCTCAAAAAAAAAAAAAAAAAAAAAAAACTGACCCAATGACCTCTTTCCACATGGCAAAATATAATTTGAATTTAAACAGTGGATTTGCACCCATATCTATTAACTTTAATTTGAATCTATATCTTACTCATGTTTAGAGAACCAACCATAGCTTTATAACCACACAGGTGTGGTGTAGGGTAGTATAAAAATTAATTTTGTTAATTTTCAAAGCTAACTTCTATATTCATATTCAGTTTATAATTGTATTAATCAACCTGAATTATTCCACAAATTGGGGTTTATGAACAGGTGGTGTACATTTTAGGTGAGGAAGACTGTGCATAAAGAGAATGTGTGTGTGTGTGTGTGTGTGTGTGTGTGTGTATGTGTGTGTAGTGTAAAGTGGAGATAAGTCGTCTAATTTTCTGGCCTAAGAAAAAGAAGAAGGAAGGCTGCTTATAAATAGAACAAGAAACTTCAGATGTCTGATGCTTCCTGCTCAGTAAATTAATGTCATGCAAATCTTGACACTATTTATGGTATAAATATCCTAAAAATCTGACATATTTTCAAATTTCATAGTCCATAGCCCAGAAAATGCTACCTCTGGGCTAAGCCTTTTCTGGGTGGAGTTTCCCAGGGAACACAGTTTTAGCCACACATGGGAATAATTACAGATTCTCTGGGGATTTTCTTTAATGTTCTGGCCTAATTATGAGAGTGGCTTCTGATATCTCAGACTACCACAAGCTTTGCAAAAGCTCAGACTCTGTTTCTTCTATAGTAGTTCTCAATATATTGAAAGGGTATTTTGCTTAAAAGTTCATTATAGAAACATTGTTAACTTGACAGAGGATTTTAAAAGAAAAGAAAAGAAAAATGAAAATGATTTATTTTTCCTCTTTCACAGGCAGTCCAAGGGACTGTGATCTGTTTATGAATTATATAAAAAGAATAGGATTCATAATGTATAAACTGGATAAGGACATCTGATCTACCTATAGAATCAAGAAAGTTACATAATTAGTGACATCTTTAAAATGTGCCCTTTTATTTTCCTTCTTTGTACAAGTCTCAATAACTTTCTTTTCTATAAATGTGATTATTATTTTTTAATTTATTTATTTACTTTTTTATACATTCAATTGCATTATTTAGCTTACCAAGTGAACATTTCAATATGTGAACATTTCTCCCCAGTCCAGTTGATCAAAATATCTTCAACAGATAACAACACTACTTCCCCGTCCCGACAATGCTCTGCCTCCGTATCCCTCCTCCAGATGTTTTTCCCCAGGCCCCATTCCTCCACACACACCACATCTGGTATTCACATCCATCTCTTGTGTTTGTACTTCGTTTAGCCCGACAGTTTCAGTATAGAGTGCAGACACTTGGTATATATTAGGTGGGGACATACGATGTCTCTCCTTCATAGCCTGGCTTGCTTCACTCAGCAGTAAATCTTCCTGTTCTTCTACTTTCTGTCAAAAGCCAGGGTTTTGTTGTTTTTTATGGCTGAATAGTATTCCATAGAGTATATGTGCCACAGTTTTTTAATCCATTCATCTGCACAGGAGCATTTGGGTTGGTTCCATGTCTTAGCAATCGTGGAAAGTGCCGCAATAAACCTCGATGTGCAAGCACTTTTCCAATGAAGAATTCTTCTGTCCTTTGGGTAGATGCCAAGGAGTGGGATTGCTGGATCATATGGTAGTTCTATTTGTAGACTTTTGAGGAAACTCTAAATTGTTCTCCACAGTGGTTGGACTAATTTACATTCCCACCAGCAGTGTAAGAGAGTTCCCCTTTCACCACACCCCCTCCAACACTTATCATTTTTTGCTTTTTTTAAAAAAATCTTAGTCATTCTGACTGGGGTTGGGTGGTATCTCATGGTTGTTTTGATCTGCATTTCCCTTACGATGAGGGATGTTGAGCATTTTTTCATACGCCTTTTGGCTATTCTTATGTCATCTTTAGTGAGTGTTTTTTTCAACTCCTTCTTCCATCTTTTCATAGGGTTGATCATCTTTTTTCTTGACTTCCTAAATGTAAGCACTTTAAGCAAGAAGTAAATCACAGATATCAAGGTCTTGTCTGTTTCTTACAAGGGAAAAATATCAATTAGTAAGGAATAAAATGTAATCCAAAATTGGCAAATGAAATAATTGCCTATTTTCATATGTAAGAAAATGTATTTTTAAGAAAACTAAGTGTGAAAGACAAAAATTGTGCCTGGTCTAAATAGCTAAATGTGATAGACAGGTAGAGACAAGATATCATTTTTCTTGAAAATAAATATGGGTGAAAAAGCTGTTAAACAGAATGTGTCGAGCAATCTGAACTTTTATGTATATACCACAAGTCTCACATTCTATGTTTGGTCCTCTTTTCCCTCAAGTGAATAAAACTAATTATAAGCGTGTAGTGTGCAGCATAAAGTATGGTTATAATAGCAATATTTCATTACTCATGGTGTCAAGGAACTGAAGGAAATAAATGAACCCAAGTAATGTCAAGTGACTTTCCTGTTCTTTGAGGAAAAAATAACAACTTACATCAAGGTAATAAAAATGAATCAATCATGTTGCAAATTGGAACAAACAGACAAGCTGACTCTCTCTTTCATTAAAATATCAGTACTGTGCATGGATGAAGTGATGCTATATTAGTACTAGAAGCTTTATTATATAATATCACCCAGACCACTATGAGACTCATAACTGTCTAACCATGTTTCCACAGAATAAATTGCTTCATGCTTCTGTTTTCCAGTTAACTGAGTCACCAGCAGCGGCACGTGGGGACTGATTCACTTCAATTTTAAGCCTTGATAGTATCCAGGCCTGCCCATTGCTCAACACATCTGGCCTCACCATCCATAGCTGTCTTAATAGTTAGAGTGTTCAGGTGTAGAGAGGGAAGGATTGGAGAGAATATGCTGCTTCTGGGCTTTTTTAGTTGGCACTCTTTGAACTCTTTGTCCTTTATAGACACTCTTCCCCATAGTGCATGGGCTACTTGAGGAAAGAATGATTCTGGACAAGGTCAGACAGATGCATGACTAGGTTGCAGTCTAAAGTCTGTATGTGTGTGTGTGTGTGTATGTACACACACACACACACACACACATATATACACAAACACACACATACATATATATGTATTTTTGGCAGCCATAGAATTTCAATTTTTAAATAATTTTATATTCCATCTATAAAAGTTGTAAATGACATTAGCATTGAATGAAGTCTTTAGTGATGTTTATATAGTACATAAAATTTCTTTCTGAAAGAGATGACTTAATCTTAGCATATTTTTTAAAAATAGATTTATGTTAAAGGCACAAAACTGGAATTTGACAATGGAGATTCTCTGCCTCATTTTTTTAAAAAATAGACTTTCAAAGCCATAGGCTTGTAAAGCTTCGTGGAAGTAGGAAAAGAGAATATCAGGCAAGAGGGCAAGTTAAGAATGAGAGTATCTGGGTTTTAACCATGTCTGTATTATAGTCACTGTGTTTATTTGTCTTACATGTCAGAATTGAAGTGAAGAACCAGTTTAGTTATCTAAATTAAAAAAAACAAACTGCTGATCTCATCTGAGCAACTCATTTTACACATAAGGAAAGAGAGGTATAGAGAGATTAAGTGGCCAGCCATCTGTCACCTAGCAAGGGAGTGGCAAATCAGTCTTTGGCTTATGCTCTTGTCTCCTAATCTTGGTTACACCAGACTAGAAACCTATCATTTTTTTTCAATGTTTGTGTTTTTTTTTTTTATTTTATTTTACATTTTTTTAAATTTAGAAATTATTATTCCTGATTTAGAAATAAACATTGTACATTATTTTTGGGGGGTACATTATGGTTTTACTGATTCCTTAATATACCTTGCTGCTAACGAGTTGGGGGTGACCTACGAAGCAGGCATTCCATAAAATATTATTTAATAAGCTACCCTGAATATGATTATTAGTGTACGACATAACAGAACATCAGAATGATACTCTCTGTTTAGCAAGTACTGAGATTTCTTAAAAGATTATCTATCAAGGGACCAGCAGTTAGCCTAGTGGCTATGTCGCTGGACTCCCATGTAGTCGACCGCGGTTCGAGTCCTGCACCCGGTGGCTTAAACACACACCGGGCGTGTGTGCGTGCGTGCGTGCCCAAGATCCCGAGAGGAGAATGGAGGAGAAGGGATTGCAGCATGGCCATCCCCCCGGGGGGTGATTTCTCGCTTTCTGTCTCTCTGTCTCTCTCTGTCTTTCTGGCGAGCGCTCGTGCCCTATAGCAAAAACCTCTCAAAAAAAAAAAAAGATTATCTATCAAGAAAAGTGTAAGCTGTTTTATAATTATGCTTTAGAAAAGAAATTCTACTTGATAGTTTCTGTTTTTTATTATCAGCCTTAAATAACTTGTTTCTTTACATTATGACAGTCATAGCCAAAGCCATAGGGGTAGCATGCTGTATGATTTCAAAAGGCAGAGAAAGCTATCCTTATTCCATCCCCAGTCTGTGAGGGGCCTAGCCAATGGCACGGCAGTAAGACAACACATTGTGATGCTGGACCCAGATAAAAAGGTCTTATTTTTCTTATCATTATTTTCTTAGCTCTGTAAGCAGCATTTCTTAGTTACTGCATGGTTCTTCAAGGGACAATAAATACTAATAAAGCATAAGAGTGGTACTTCTGATTGTGACAAAACTGGGAAAAAACCTGAGATGATAACAAATATAATTTTATTATTGTACTTACATGGACAGAAATGGTCTGTGTGTACTTCTTTTTGCCTATAGCCTCCTTCTGTTGGTGTGAATGTCTCCCCTGGCCATGGACATTTTGAATTAGAATATCTGTTTATAAGCTACAAAACATATTCTGACTATATATCAATGATAGGCCAACCCTTTTTTTTTTTTTTAATGCCATCACAGGGGCGAGTCAGTGGTGCAATAGTAAAATACAATGCTCTGTCAGACTGTTTCACATGGGAAGGTTCTGGGTTCACATCTGAGACCTTCCTTAAGTACACTAGAAATTATGCCTGTCTATAATCCAGGGCTGGGGGTCGGGTATGCATCAAGACATACTTGGAAGTTCTTTCTCTCTCTCTCTCTCATGGAATAAATAAACAAATTACCTTAAAATATCCTTCATAGGGGACTATTTAAAAATATAAATTTTTATATTTATATAATAAAATATAAAACCAGCACATGGCATAACAATTACGTTGCTGGACTCCCATGTAGTCAACTATGGTTTGTGTCCCGGACCTGGAGTTCTAAAAGTCATGCTGGGATCATGTACATGAATGTGTTAGATCCCAAGAGGAGATTGGAGGAAAAGGGATTGTGGCATGGCCATCCCCCATAGGTTGAAGGGTGATTTCCTGCTTTCTGTCTCTCTGCCTTTCTGGTAAGTGCATATGCCCGATAGCAAAATTCTCTATGAAAAAAGACATTACAAACAAAATAATTCAAATAAATGTGTTTTCAAATATTAGTCATAAATAAATCGTTAGTAATTTTACTAAAAGATGATCTATGCACACCATAAATTGTTTTCTTCCAATCTTTTCATATTAACTATGGCATAAAAAGATAGCAAAACTAAGAATGAAATATGCATTCGTACAAATTAATTTGGATGGAATTGCCATGAATCAACTGCACATGACAAAGTAGACAATATTTTGGTTGAGTATGTTAAAAAAATAAAAGCAAAAACTAAAACCTTTTAGTAAGAAAGCACCGCCTCTCATTGAAAGAAGACATCCTCAGCCATGGACCGAAAAAGTGAGCCACCACCGCAGGCAAAGCTCCTTGGCAGAATCCATCTTTGTGGGATTTCTTGTTTGTTTGGTTTCTTTCAGAGATTTTTTTTTGCTATAAGGCACAAGTGTTTGCTGGAGAGACAGAGAGAGAAAGTGAGATGTAACCCCCCACACACACAGGAGTTTGGCCATGCCATAGTCCCTTCTCCTCCATTCTCCTCTTGGGATTTTGGGCACACACACACAAACACACACGCACACACACACATACACACACACATGCACACACCTGGCATGAGTTTTGAGCCACCAGGTTTGGGACTTGAGTTGCAATCAGTCATGTTGGAGTCCAGCACCTTAACCTCTAACCACCTGCTGGCCCTTCATCTGTGTTGGGGAAAAAAAAAATAGAAACCTTAGCTCAAGAATTACCTGGGAGCCAGCAAAATAGCCTTATTACCTTCTATCAAAATAGTCTAATTACCATGTCAGTACCTGATTAAAAACCAAATGTTCAATTCTCTGTAGCAAGAAAGGTGCTAAAGGCAGTGTCCTTCCACCTTTGGGGATGAGAGAATCTATAGTTTACAAAACATTTTTTTGAGAAGTTTTTGCTATAGGGCACATGCTCTTGCCAGAAAGACAGAGAGAGACAGAGAGACAGAAAGTGAGGAAACCCCCCCACCCCCAGTGGGGATGGCTACACTGCAATCCCTTCTCCTCCATTCTCCTCTTGGGATCTTGGGCACGCACACGCACCCAGCATAAGTTTAAGCCACCGGCTCTGGGACTCAAACCATGGTCGAATACATGGAGTCCAGTGACATAGCCATTATGCCATCTGCTGGTTCCAATAGTTTAAATATTTTAAAGGTCTCCATTCACACATATCTACTTCTGGTTGATCCAAAATGGGATACACATTTTCTCCAGTGCAAATGTAAACAATCTAAGGAGATAAAATACTACTAGTCTTGGGCTTCTTTTGAAATACTTGATTTTATTGAAAAACAAAAACAAAAGCAAAATACATACACACAAGAGAACAACACACATACATGCTAGAGTGTGCTATAATAATTTGCCCTAATTCTGTAAGGGAAACATATTTTTTGAATTTTAGAAAACTAATGTGCCTTGGCCATGGGCCAGGCTTCAAGAATTTTGTGAAATGATTAAAATATATCTAGGTGTTTTCTTCACACAAACACACATACATGCCCCATCCACATGCATATTCATACACACAAAGGAAAAAGAAAAATAACAACATCCTCTATGCTATAAATTTTCTTCAAATTCTTCACATCTGTAGTCTAATCTAAAAGTCATTAGAATGAAATGGGAAGGAAAGTACATTTCTTTAAAATGCCCAGTGCTGGGTGAGCTGATGGCATGGTGTTAAGATCACCTGGACTGCCATATGACCAACTGTAGCTTGAATTCCGGACTTGGTGGCTTGAAAATCATACTGGGTACATGTGCGTGAGTGCCCCAAATCCCGAAAGGCAAAAGAGGAGAAGGGATTGCAGAGTGGCCATCCCTCCAAGGGATGAGTTTTCACTTTCCCCCTCTCTGTTTCTCTCTTCTCTGCTGAGCACATATGCTCTATGGCAAAAGCCTAAAATAACAAAATAAAATAAAACAAAAACCTAAACCCGTGTTCTTAATCATGTGTATAAGACAAAAAATTTATGCATGAGCTCAATATTCATAAAGATGCGATTTTATTTTAACAGCTATGATGATGTTAGAGCCTATCTTGGTATTAATTTTCTGATAATACGTTTTTATTATTTACCCATACCTTTTTGTTTTAACAGATAGCTTACAAATGATTAGAAGAATTGATTCCTTCTGAGACTCATCAGATCATTTCCTGCAAAATCCATTTCTTGTTGTTTATTCGTGAATAAGGTATAGTAAAAAAAAAAAAAATCTGCTACTATACTTAGCATTTATACTGAGAAAACATAAGTCTACCCACATTCCGTTTGTAGGAGAACTCCGGGCAGGGTGTGGATGGTTGGTCTGGGTTGAGAAGCTAGATAGCGGATGTGGATGCAACTGTGTGTAAGGGTGAGGGAAGATGAGTGTGAGAGAGCATAGCCTGGTGTCCCTTAGATAAGACTTCAATATGTTAATCATCCACAGAAATAAAATTAATGCAAGGAGAATTTTAAACATTCTGTATGGTACTTTTATTTGAAGAGCACAAAAGCAGGAAAGGATCTAGAAAAAGTTTGGTAAGACAAAAAGAAAAGCATATATATATTTTTTTTAACTGGAAAAATGATCTGCTTCTGCTGCATGTTTTCTGTGTACTTTGATCTTTTTATACTGATATTTAAGTTTCTGTTTTATGATCTCTTTCTAATGATAGAAGCTGAGTTCGTTAAACCTTCTTAATCATACCTGGGACTTGGAAACAAACCGGTGCTTACCCTTGATCTGTCTCCTGAACGAGAAAAATGGGCTGCAGTCGAAACTGTGGGCTCATCTCCGGGGCTGTCATTGGTGCAGTCCTGGCTGTGTTTGGAGGTATTCTAATGCCCGTGGGAGACATGATTATTGAGAAGACAATTCAAAAGGTACCAATAATCTAAAGCATATTCATTGTCCTTCTGTTTTGCTTTCTCTTCTGTCTCCTTTTTGCTCCTATTTCATGGTAACATTATGTTCTTGGCATGAGGGTGATTAAGAACTACCACAATTCTACTTGTTAGAGAAGTGATCAGGTGTGAACGTCACAAGGAGAATGTATATTTTACAAGACTACATTACTATCATAAATATATTTATCAAAATCTGATAAATGCTATTTATAGGTATGCAGGTTAATAAAAACAATTGTTTTTAATTATGTCTATATACAACTATATATTCACATGCTTTTAAATGAGAAATATATTTTGTGAAGAGAGATGTAAAAGTAGTTGTATTTAGTTTAATATTGAGAAAAGTAAAATCATATACATAGATGGATATATATTTTCAACTTTGTGTTTAATATTGAGGCAAAAATGTCTGGTAAACTGGTGGACTTTTTTTTGTTTGATAAACTGCTCCTTTTCATAATAATATGATCATCTGTAACTGGCTGTGATCAATTAGTTGTAAACACCAGTGCACTCAAAAGCAAAACATTTAAGGGACACAAAAAGGGAACATTATCTGTTGATGATAATGTGTACAATAATGTTTTTAGCTGGCTTAATATATAGCATATTTATGCTGGGAAAATTCATTTTGTACCTGTAATGATATCTACTGATTGAATGTATAAATCCATTTTTTTAAATAGTATGATTGTCTTTTAAATAGTTCCTGTTTTTGAAGCTTTATATTTGACTATCAGAAAATGCTTCCAGAAATATGTAGGGAATATGTCAGTACATATAAATACATTGTTCAGAGTTGTAAGTAAAATTTGAGTGATTAAATAGACAGGCTTTGCACGAAAATTAGTACTCATCTCCCATCATAGTTCATTCTCACTCACTAGAAGGAAAAACAGAATAAAGAGGAGCAGATCTTCTGAAATCCTAAATCATAGATGGTAAATTCATACCGTGTCAGAAGTTTGGAGAGAGGAGTAAAAAATTGAAGCTGCCAAAACAAAGATGTAATGAAGAACAGAGACCATTGTGAACTTGAGAGGGTGTATCCTGCCCAAAGGATGTTCACTTTTTAAACCATAACGCTAGCCAAATAAAACATATCTGAGTGCTGGGTTCAGCTTCCAGTTTGGTTAAGACGCCAATGATCTAGACAGCTAGTAGGAACCATTCATAATGGGGAAAAACAAAAATTGAATCAGAATATTAGTTAAGCCTACAAATTCATGCTAAAATTTCTGTCACAAGAATATTCTCTCTCTTATCCATTCTTACATGGTTGATATAGTGCTCTTGCTAGGAATAAAAACAAATACCATTTTATTTCACTGAAGCATTGACACATAAATATAAAGAATTAATTTCAAATCTAAGTACTCATGACAAGAAGTTACTACTTTCTTTTTTTTTTTCCCTTTTTAGCCAAAAATGGTAAATCATTTTAAGTTAAAAGAAGTCCTCTTTTTATTTTCGGAGAGCTTTTCGCTATAGGGTGCATGTGCTCACCAGACGGACAGAGAGAGACAGAGAGATAGAAAGCGAGAATCACCCCCCAGGGGGGATGGCCACGCCGCAATCCCTTCTCCTCCATTCTCCTCTCAGGATCTTGGGCACGCACGCACACGCGCCCGGCGTGAGTTTTAAGCCACCAGGTCCAGGACGCAAACCGCGGTCGACTACATGGGAGTCCAGCAACATAGCCATTACGCTAACTGCTGGTCCCCCCAAAAGAAGTCCTCTTACTATGGACCAGCTGGTGGCATGGTGGTTAAAGTGTTGGACTTCCACATGGCTGACTAAGGTCTGAATTCTGGACCTGGCAGCTTGCTTTCTCACTTTCCCTCTCTATTTCTCTGTCTCTCTGTCTCTCTCTCTCTGTTCTAATTAAAAAAAAAAAGAATAAAATTAGATACAATAATTATTTAAAAAAAAAAAGAAATCCTACAACTAGAGCTATACTATATTGCTATAATTCTAATATGGTTATAACTGCTGCCTTACTATAAAAGATAGTGTATTTTGTTTTTAATTTAAAAAAAAATTTTTTTGGAGAGGTTTTTTCTATAGGGCACGTGAGCTCACGAGAGAGACAGAGAGACAGAAAGTGAGAAATCACCCCCCAGGGGGGATGGCCACATAATAATCCAATCCCTTCGCCTTCATTTTCCTCTCGGGATCTTGGGCACACATGCACATACTCCCAGTACGAATTTAAGCTGACGGGTCTGGGGCTCGAACCGCGGTCGACTACATGGGAGTTCAGTGACATAGCCATTACACCAACTGCTGGTCCTGAAGATAGGATATTTTAAAAGTAAACATTTCTATATTTGTGGGCCATGTTGGCTCAATATTAATATAGTAATCCAATTTCTGCTATTGCTAACATACTACAGAGTTTCAGTTTCACGAGCTTAAACAAACAAACAACATTATAAATTAAATGTTATCTTTACCTTAGAATTCCCTGTTTTCTCGATTTAGGTTAAGAGAGAAAGATGCATAATGGCAAGCTGGGACTTGTCTATCAGTGTGAGATGGAATTGCTATAGCTCCAACACCCTTCCTGCTCTATAAACTGTGTTTTGCCCTGGACCTTCTACAGACAGGAGAGGATCAGTGTCCATGTTAATACACAGATCATGAATAATCTTTTGGGAAAGTCTTCCAAATAGAAAAGGCACAATACTCTCTAGTGTATAGTATTTTAAACAATTTTTGAAATGTTTAAATGATACATAATTGGTGATCAATAGCTGTATTAGTCACATAAGTTTTCTTCATGTAACAAAATTACTATAAATGAAGTCTCTTGGAGGGCATGTGTGGTGCTGAAATCTGTTTGAAGTTAAGTTTTTATTTTTTTATTTATTTTCCAAAAAGAATTATTCAATTTTATGTATTAATGTTATTATTAGTTTGTATTTTGCATGCACTCACTCACCAGAAAGAGAGAGAAAGAAACAGAGAGAGAGAGAAGGTAAGAAAGCAAGTCACCAGGCCTGGGACTCAAACTGTGCTCATTGTGGGAGTCCAGTGCCTTAACCACCATGCTACCTAATGGCTCCTTCCCTAATTTTTAAAATATTACCTTTAAGCTCATAATAGGAGAAATAAGAGTTTTGAGGCATCAGACTGTGTTTTTGTATAATAGCTAAGAGAGAGTAAAATCCTTTTAAATAAACAAGTGTAAGACATAACCAGGAAAAAGCATATTGTTAAAAAACAAAAAATAGAGACCCAGGACCAGCAGTTGGTGTAATGGCTATGTCGCTGGACTCCCCGGGACTGCATTTTAAGGCCTGGACCCGGTGGCTTAAACTCACGCCAGGCGTGTGTGTGTGTGTGTGTGTGTGTGTGTGTGTGTGTGCCCAAGATCCTGAGAGGAAAATGGAGGAGAAGGTATTGTGGCATGGCCATCCCCCCTAGGGGGTGATTTCTCGCTTTCTTTCTCTCTGTCTCTCTCTGTCTTTCTATTGAGTGCACGCACCCTAAAGCAAAAACCTCTCAAAAAAAAAAAAAAATAAAAAAGGAGAAGAGAGGCTAATGATACTCTAGAATTAAAGGTTATTCGATATGAAAAATAATTGCTATTTAGAAAGAGAAGTCTCTCAGAGTATTAAAAAAAGAATAATGTAGAAATTGAGTTAGATTTTGAAGAATATAGAATTTTAGAAGTGGAAAAAGACTGTAGTGAAGATATCAAAGGACTGGATAAAAGTGAAGAAAAAGAAGTAGAAATGCAAATAGAGACAGTGAAGAGGGAATGAAGAAGGTAGGGAGTGTATCAAGAACAGTGCATTAGCAAGACAGACGATTAGACAACGTGGGGTTAGATTTGGATAGCTTTGTACATCAGGCAGAATGTTTAAGTGAAATGTGATATGCAACAGTAATTGGTGTACGTGTTTTAGTAAGTGTAAGACATATAGCTTGCATTTAAAGACTGATAATATCTAATGACTGGCATTTATTTAGTGGTTATTATGAGCTTCCTATATGTTCATTTACTTAATTCTCATAGATATCTATGAGGAGGTACTATTATTTTATCCACTTTTCAGGCATTAGACCTTAAATCAACTTGCCAACTCACCTAGCCCATATGAAGAGATGTCCGTTTCCAAACATCGGTAATCTGAAGGTAGACTAATAGATACCTTCCTTGGACAGTGTGCTTCTAAACTAGAGAAAATTGAAAACTGGTCAATAGAGAGGATTAGAAGATGAGAAGACCAAGGATAGGAAACCAAGAAAAATTATGTAGGAAATGGTCACTTTCTAGTAGAATGAAGATGCCCTTTTAAAAGATATTTGCACAATTTTAGCATTGTACAACAAGTTACTTTGGCCTAGGGTGGTGGAGTGCATAGGTATGAACTGATGGATCATGGGCTGAAATGGAGATTAGAGGGACTAAATTAGGATAGAGAGTTATAAAAATAACAAACTGCCAGATGTCCAGTTGAGTTAGTGTAGAAATATACATCTTAGGAAGTGAAACTGTAAGTGGTTTGTTAAAAACATCAGTCCATATTTCAAAGGTCAGAACTCAGATTTGTCATTGCTATAGAGATTACAGATAAAACTGAACAGTAGATATCCTTTCTAGTAAGTTTGAATATAGGGAGAAAAGATTAGAAGGCTTACTTCAGAATTTGTGCATAGTTCAAAGGCAAGAAGAAACAAACAGAAATGATTGTATATAAAGAAATAATAAGTATGTAATTTCTTGGAAATTAGCAGACAGAACTCAAGGAAAGAGAGAAAATGTTCTTTGGATGATAAAAATTGAGGCATTAGTTAGTAGATCTTGGTCACTAACGAAAATACGGTCACTAATGATTTCGAAATATAATTTAAGTAATGCAGTGCAATAAAAGGGGGTGGTGGTGAAATAAAGAAATAGAGGGCTTTTCCTTGTTTTCTAAATGAAGGTTGTTGTTTATTTGAGTAAAACAAGGATGAAAGGGAGCATTATGGATCCAGATTCAAGAAGGAGGAAGTAGAGACTAGCAGTTAGTGTAATGGCTATGTCGCTGGACTCCCAAGTAGTCAACCACGGTTCGAGTCCTGGACCTGGCGGCTTAAACTCACACCGGGTGCATGTGCGTGCGTGCCCAAGATCCCGAGAGGATAATGCAGGAGAAGGGACTGCAGCGTGGCCATTCCCCCTGGGGGGTGATTTCTTGCTTTCTGTCTCTCTGTCTCTCTCTGTCTGTCTGGCGAGCTCACACGCCCTATAGCATAAACCTCTCCAAAAAAAGGAAAAAAGAAAGAAAAAAGGAGGAAGTACAAAACTGAAATTTGAGGGACACATGAGTTCCAAAAACCTGTTAAGTGAGAGTTTACTTTGTACACCCCTAATATCCACAGACCCAGACTCATCATCCAAAAACCAACAATGGTCAAGGTCTATGATTCATTTAAGACTAAGCCTGAGATTGCTCTCAGATTTCCATGTAATCATGTTGTCCTTGTCCATTAATCATATAAAGAAGCTGACTTTTTCTTTCTTTGCATAAGACTTTTATTTTCTTTAGTTTAAAACCTATGTTTAAAATGAAATTGGCATACATGTCTGGCATGTAATAGGAGTCATGCCTCTGAATTATATGTAAACCTAGAGAGAGCCAAGTATATTATCCCTGACATAGGACTATTTAGGATAATGTTGTTATTTTACAAACATGTAAGGGTTTTGGTATTGGTAAATTATTGTTTACCCTTAAAACATATTGCATATTTATTTCTTTACTCATTTGAATAATAGCCTATTGAGAAAACTGTTACTTGTGTACAAGTATCATTTTGAAAAAAAAAAGTCTAATTATTGAAAAAGATTTTTAATCTTATATATATATATATATATATATTTTTTACTTATAAAGGATAGAGTTAGAGCTTTTTGATATCTTCCAGTTCTAAAAAGGTGACATCCTGGAACTATCATTTGAAATGAGTTAAATAGTCCAGAAAAAATTTTTATTAGCATTACCTATTTCACTTATTTTTATTATTGTTTTTTTTGGAGAGGTTTTCGCTATAGGGTGCGTGCGCTCGCCAGACAGACAGAGAAAGACAGAGAGATAGAAAGCGAGAAGTCACCCCCCCAGGGGGGATGGTCACGCCGCAATCCCTTCTCCTCCATTCTCCTCTCGGGATCTTGGGCACGCACGCACATGTGCCCGGCGTGAGTTTAAGCCACTGGGTCCGAGATGCAAACCGCGGTCGACTACGTGGGAGTCCAGCGACATAGCCATTACGCTAACTGCTGGTCCCCAGGTCATGTACTCTTACCAGAGAGAGATGGAGAGAGCAAGAGAGAAAGTGAGAAAGCAGGCCACCAGGTCCGGACTTGAACTGTCGTATGACGTGTGGGAGTCCTGCACCTGAGCACCATGTCTCTTGCAGGCCCCAATAGTCCAGAAATCTTGAGTACATTTTATCTTTATTTCTAAGGGGTGTTTTCTGAAGCTTTGTACTTTTTGTGGATTATAGCTGGAAACTTTCTTATAGTATTTTTTACTTTGAGTCCTAATAGATTTGTGTGGAGCCCAGCAGGTTTATGCAGTCGTTTTAGATAGACAAAAAGTCAGTAACATGAGCTGCTATGAATGTAGAAATCGACAAAACACTTGAGAAAAACTCAAAATTCTGCCACCATTTGCAAAAGATAATTTATCACTTGACATTGTTAATATAGGTTGATAAAATGTTTAGTGAATATAACATAATTTTACATCAATTTAAAATTTTTCTATATTAGCTATAAAACATAAAAAGAGAATTAGGGAACCAGCAGTTAGCGTAATGGCTATGTCACTAGACTCCCACATAGTCGACTGCGGTTCGCGTCCCGGACCCGGTGGCTTAAAACTCACGCCGGGCACGTGTGCGTGCGTGCCCAAGATCCCGAGAGGAGAATGGAGGAGAAGGGATTGCGGCGTGACCATCCCCCCTGGGGGGTGATTTCTCGCTTTCTGTCTCTCTGTCTCTCACTGTCTGTCTGGCGAGCGCACGCGCCCTATAGCGAAAAAACCTCTCCAAAAAAAAAAAATAAAAAAAATAAAAAGAGAATTAAAAGTTTACTTTTTCCAATTAAAAGACTAATGCTTGGGCCAGCAGATGGTGTAGAGATTAGGGCAGCTGGATCCTATGTGGCCAACTGTGCAGTTAGAGTCCTGGACCCGAAGGCCTGAAAATCATACCAGGGCATATGTGTGCATGCCCACATAAGAGGAGAATGAAGAAGAAGGGATTTTAGCGTGGCCATCCCCCTGGGGGTTATTTCTTACTCCCTTCCCCCCTCCCAATGTCTCTCTCCAGCTAGTGCACATGATCTATACCAAAAACTAAAAAAGAAAAAAGAAAAAAAAAGGACTAATGCTTAATTATACCACCGTTTTCCCCATTCTTAAAAATAATTATCCCTTACTAGCTTGCATTGTAATAAATGCTTTTAGATAAAATAATAAACATTAATATGATTCAATAAATGACTTTTTAATCCATATTCTACAATTTAATAACATATGTTACTTTATGTTTATATTACTTTCATTAGATGTGCTTATAGTATTTCCAGATAAAATAATTTGTCCTTTTCATAGTAACTAAAAAGCTCAATAAAGAAATATCCTAAGTATTAAGTATTAACAATGGCAAAATTTGTTTTATATTTAATGACATAAGATGAAAACAAATAAATATTCCAAAATATTTTAAGCTAAAATGGCGGCATGGAACCAGCTGACTGTATGGCACTTAAGGTGACTGAATCCCACATGTGTGACTGTGCAGTTAGAGTCCTAGACCTAACAGTTTAAAAAACATGCTGGGTGGAATAGCAGATGTGGACTCCCTTCCACATAGTCGACCACGGTTTGAGTCCCAAACCCAGCAGCTTAAAACTCATGCCAGGCATGTGTGCATGCATGCCCAAAATCTGGAGAGGAGAATGGAGGAGATAGGAGTGCAGCATGGCCATCCCCGCTAGGGGGTGATTTCTCATTTTCTGTCACTGGCCAGATATCTCTAAATAATAATAATAATAATAATTTTAAAAATCCAGGAAAAAAAATGCAGGGCGAATGTGCATACATGTCCAAAATCCCCAAAGGACAAAATGGAGGAGGAGCAATTGTGGCATGGCCATTCTCCATGGGGGATACTTTCTGAATATCCTTATCTCACTCTCTGTCTCTCTTCAGAGAGCAAACGTGCTCTCTAGCAAACTAAAAAAAAAAAAAAAAGGCATGAAAATTAATTAAACAGTACATATATCTGCATATAACTGCAATAAGAAACAGCACTTAAACATAATGTTTCAAGAAATAGCAGATAAGCATATATAATTTTCTTTCTCCATGCAATTTAATATCAAAGTCATTTATGTTTCATGTCAAATAAAATCCCCTTTAGGTTTTTATATAAATTATTAGAGGCTAATCTTGGAATCTCAGAAATATATTAAAGCGTACTACTCTCCAGTATGTGTGCCCAAATTTTTTCCTGGTTTTTAACCAATGACGATAAACTGATACTGAAGCCATTTTATGATTCTCCACACAACTGTCACTAAGATCCTGATTCTTTTGTTTCTCAGTGTGCACAGAGACAATGCATAACCATATGAGAATTTATGTACTTGGGGACACTGTTTTGTTTCAGACCAGTTACAAGCACATTGTAGTAGTGGGTGTGGACGGGGATGCTATTCCTGATATACTTCTGCCTTTGAAAGACACTTTAAGTTTTACTGGAGAGACAGTAAATGTAAAATTATTAAATAGCAGGAAAAGAAGTGCTGCAGGGTATTACATGAGTCATTGGCACAGGAATGACGTATATAGCAGATACAATGAGCTAAGCATTTAAAGCACTATGGGGGAAAAATGATAGAGTTCTAAAAGGTGGACACGATTTGCCTAATACCAACAGCTAACATTGAAGTTTGCTGTGTGCTAATATTACTCAAAGTGCTTACAATCCTTAGTCCTCATAACCACCTATAAAAGTACATATTTAATTAAACCATATGAAATGAAACATGAAAATGCTGGTATTCAACTTTTTTATTTAAAAAAATAGGTTCATGTAGTTTGGCTTAATATTAAGATTATTCTCATTTTACAGATGAGGAAACTGAGGTGCAAAAAAGTTAAATAACCACCTTAAGTTTTTTTTTTTTTTTTGGAGAGGTTTTTGCTACAGGGCGCGTGTGCTCGCAGACAGACAGAGAGAGACAGAGAGACAGAAAGCAAGAAATCACCCCCCAGGGGGGATGGCCACGCGCAATCCCTTCTCCTCCATTCTCCTCTTAGGATCTTGGGCACGCACGCACACATGCCCGGTGTGAGTTTCAAGCCACCCGGTCTGGGACGCGAACCGCGGTTGATTACATGGGAGTCCAGCAACATAGCCATTACACTAACTGCTGGTCCCATCACCTTAAGATTTTTGTGAACCTATTGGTTCTATGCTTTGAGAGAAGGAGCCTCTTTACTTTGTTGAAGTGGGGATAGGATAAGGGAATCTGACTCCTAGATTTACATCTGCTGTATGTGATCCTCTTAGTATAAAGTCCTTGAGAAATGAAACAACATGA
Organism: Tupaia tana; assembly: GCA_026018925.1. Lineage (NCBI taxonomy): Eukaryota > Metazoa > Chordata > Mammalia > Scandentia > Tupaiidae > Tupaia > Tupaia tana. The sequence continues at coordinate 54,624,244 of JAKSZU010000003.1, forward strand.
GTTACTACTATTTGAATTCTACCAACTCCATGCATAGGAACGTATTAAGGGCATTTTGATAATTATGCTAAACTGTCAGTCATACAGATGAGTACTCTTTTCATGCAACAGCAATAATCAAGTGCATATGTGACCATATAGAAGATATTACTGTCCCAAACATCTATTTTTTAAATTAATATTGCAGAATAGAAGTTTCAAGGTTAATGGCTTACATCCCAACTGGGAACCAGGCTATGTGATAGTCAGCAGGTGGGATTCAGTTGGGTTACACAGGTTGCATCAGGATCAAATACTGATGTACACATTAGCTAAGAGAGGTTCCTAAAATATATTTCTTTTTCTGTGTGCATGCCATCAGCTTTATACATCACATTTAGTTAAAGATTTGCAATATATGCTAGATATTTCAATCCAATTTGAAATCAACCCCTTTTAAATTCACAAAGGACATAATATCTTTTGCTCCTTTGAAAAGCAGAGGAGTTTGTGATGTATTTATCTATGGAGTTGAGGAGTGGCTATTGGCTGTACAATTTTGTAATACATATAATAGTGTTGGTATCAGAATATATATATATATATTTTTGCCATAGGGCAAGTGTACTCACTAGAGAGAGAAAGAGAGAGACAGTGAGAGGAAAGTGAGAAATCTCCCCACTCCCTCAAGGGTAATGACCAGGCCACAATCCCTTCTCCTTCATTCCCCTCAAGGGAATTTGGACATACATGTAATATACCCTGCATGATTTTCAGGCTACCAGGTCTAGGATTCCAATCACAGTCAGTCATGTGGAAGTCCAGCATCTTAACGACCATGGCACCTACTGTCCCCAAGAATTGTATTCTTATTTTGACCACTTCAATATGTTTATCTTTGTCTCTGAAAAAAATCATGGAAACTATACAAGAGCGAAGTAAAAAGACCTGATTTCTCCATTATCTGTCACTAAGTTGGCATATAACATTGAACCAGGCATCTTTTTCCCTAGGGTCATTTTCTATCCTTGAAAAAATTGGATGGGGTTGGTTTAGGACCATCTAGTTCCTAATTCTAACAGCTGATAATTCAATGTGCTTATTTCAACTCTTTCAGAATCAATTTTTCCATTTTAAAGAACTTTTCCAGCAACAAATAAGGCAAAGTGATTTATGGCTTTATAGAAAATAGGTGTCTTACAACCATAATATCTTTTGATATTTACATGCACATGTATGAGTTAGGGAGATGTTCTGTCCTGCCAAGCACATTTTGGCACAGTTCCTTTCCATTCTATATAAATATATTGTGTACTTTAAGAACTGAAGGGGACCAGCAGATGGTGTAATGGTTATATCACTAGTCTCCTACATAGTCGACTGCAGTTTGAGTCCTGGACCTAGCAACTTGAGACACACCAAGTGCATGTGTATCCATGCCTAAGATCACAAGGGAGAATGGAGGAGAGGGATTACAACATGGCCATCCCCCTGGATGGTGATTTCTCATTTTCTGTCTTTCTGTCTCTGTTTCTCCAGTGAGCAGATGTGCCCTATAGCAAAATTCTCTCTTTAAAAAAAGTAAAAAAGAACTTAAGAAGTATTCAGATGATAAAACACCATACTCTGCAAGGCTGACCCATGTAGGAAAGTTTCAGATTTCTCTGGAGAACTACCTGAGTGTGCTGGGCATATGCATAGCCATAATTTAGGGGTGGCTGGGGATGGGTTGCTGTGTCATCTCTGTTAGAGGTGCTCTATATCTATTTCTCTCACTCATGGAAGAAATAAACATAAAAATAACAAAAAGGAACTGAAATAAAATATGTACCTTGAGAGACACCTGATAAATAACAGATGTTGCATTAGGCCATAAGATTCTTACAGTGTGAGAATATGCATGTGTTGTATGTATGTTCTGTCTTCATTAAGTCTCTCGAGGGTCAGCTGATGACATGGTGGTTAAAGTGACTGTATTTCACATGGCTGACTGTGTGGTTCAAGTCCCAGAACTGGTGGTTTGAAAAAAAAAAACAAAAAAACATGGTGCCCATGTGTGTGTGTGTGTGCCCAAAATACCGAAAGGACAGCAGGTGGCACGGTGATTAAGATGCTGTGGCAGGAAAAAAAAAAAAAATGAAAAGAAGGAAAAATGGTAAATTAACACAACTCATCTTATACATAGCTTTCAGCTTCAACACACTCATCAAACATTGTTATCTTTAGAAGAATAGTCATGATAATTTATACAACTTTGTCTTAATATCAGGCTTGTTACTGTGAAAATAAGCCATTTGGGAACAAGTAAAAAGTTTTCCCCAGAAAATCTGTTGTAAAAAGCAGTAGAGATTGGAACATCGCTTTCAGAGTTCCAACATACCCCATGTAAATGGATTGCAACAGCACACAGTTTTGTAATTGCCCTTTAAACAGCATGCCCAGTTCTTTAAGAAATTCCCTTATTCTCTGCATTAAGCAATATGTAAACTATCTGGAAGATACGAAACTCAGTTTGGCGTCTACTAAGTGCAGAGAGTGACATTAAAGAAAAGAAGACAGAAATAATATGTGGTAAAGGGAGAGAGTAGGGGTCAGAGACCAGGATTTTTGTCATGACCCCATTACCATTTGCCTAGCTTTCCCCTGGGCCAGCCACCTGGTTTCTCAGTGCCTCTGGTACTCTAGTACTAGCACAGGTGACAATGTCCCATGTGCTTTCCAGATCCATTCTTCTAGGAAAGATGCTTCCAGGTGAAGGAAACAGATCAGATTGTTTCTGTCTTCATGTGTCTCTAGAGGTTCATTTTCTGTGAAATAGTTTTCTTCCTCTTCCTTTAACACAGTAAAGTAAGCTAGTGCTCTCTGACCCGGGCATTCTTCCCAAGGTCCCTAATTAGAAATACTACCTATTACAATACCACCTTTGTTTGCACTAGTTACTATGGCTTTGTTGACTTCTTGCTCAGTGAGCAAAGCCCTGAAAGGAAACTGGGAATGCGTCTGTGGTAACTGCCTCATTTTACAGAGAATGCAATAAACCTTGAAGGGTTTGGTGACTTTATATTTGGTCCCAAAGTTCGTAAAGTGAGAAACCAAATTTCTAATACAGAGCTTTTTGTTTGTTTGTTTGTTTGTTTGTTTTTGGCTTTTGTCATAGGTATATATTTTCACTCTTCTATTTTGAGTACAGTGGGCATTGGTAATTTTTAATGGACTTCACATAGGAAAACTAGAATACTTCCTTATCGTACTCTTTTCTTTAAAAAGTCGGAACCCAATTATGATGAATTGGGCTCTTGTACTTTTTTTGGAAGCATGTAATAATGAGGTGCTGTAAATATACTGAGAATAGGAAGGCCATATTAAGCAGGATTTTTAAGAGTAGAACTCAGATTTGTGGTTGTTCATACGAAAGTATTTATTTTCTTAATAAATAGCATTATCCCTTGAAATATCTAACTTGTGAAGAAAAGGAAAAAGCTTCTAAAACTATAGTACTAGATTTTTCTCTCACTTCTCTGTTTTGCCTCATCAATCCAACTTGCTTAGAGGCAGAAGAGAAGGTGACGATCAAATTGGTAAGAACTTGTCTGGAACAACTTTAATGAAATTTGCTGAATGAGTTATGTTATAAATGGTTCCAATATTGCCATAGGGTCACTCTAAAGTTTGCCAATGATTTGCCTTAAAATCAAATCTATGTCTTCAGTATTGCACACTGATTCTCTTTGTCCAAGACTAAGAGAGGTTGCTATCACATATTGAGAACATTTCTGTCGCAAGTCTAGATATTGCAGATGTTATGAACAAGATACCTGAGCTTGGACCTTCATCCTGGATTACGCAAGATTATTAAAAAACAAAAGCAATGTCTCTTGAGAAATCAAGTACCTGTATTTACCACAAAGAAATAACCCAAACTTTTCTTTGTCATAGGAAGCTGTCCTTGAGGAAGGTACCATTGCTTTTCAAAATTGGGTTAAAACAGGCACAGAAGTTTACAGACAGTTCTGGATCTTTGATGTACAAAATCCACAGGAAGTGATAGTCAACAGCAGCAACATAAAGGTTAAGCAAAGAGGTCCTTACACGTACAGGTAAGTGAATACCCACATTTTACATTGCAATTGGACTGAAATATACTGATTATCTTCTTGCCAATAAGTTACCTCCAAATAGTTTCCCTTGTGTGGAATCCTAATCTAAGGACCTAATTATTACTTAATTTGAATAAATGAAAAGATACACATATTAACCAAATATTTATTATGTCTAGAAAAGAAATATAAGGTTCTTGTTAGTTTAAGAGTGATTTTTGTTATGGGCCACATGCACTTGCCAGAGAGACAGAGAGACAGAAAGCAAGAAATCACCCTCCGGGAGGATGGCCACACAGAAATTCCTTCTCCTCCATTCTTCTCTCAGGATTTTGGGCACTCATGCACATAATGACCAGTGCCAGTTTTAAGCTGCCAGTTCCAGGACTAAAACCATAATCAACCATATGGGAGTCCAGTAATGTAACGGTTATACCATATTGCCGACCCCAAGAGATCTAAGTTTTATTATAAATTTACCAGCAACAAATAATTTCCCTATATTTAATAAGTTATAGTGTTTCGAACCTGTGTTATATATTTTAAACAAGTCTGAAATTTGCATGAACAGGAAAAAATGTCTATCAGTATTAAATGCATGTATTGTTCCAGTGGTTCTCAGTATGTGGCCTCTATTCAGCAGCAGCATCAGGGAACTTGGTGTCCATGAAGACTCTCAGACTCCACCACAAACCAAGTAAATTACTGGAGCAGCATAGTAATGAGTTTTGCAAACCCTCTGGGTGATTATAATACATACTCAGTTTTAAGAACCATGGTACCGGGACCAGCAGTTAGCGTAATGGCTATGTCACTGGACTCCCATGTAGCTGACTGTGGTTCTAGTCTCGGACCCGGCGGCTTAAACTCACACTGGCACGTGTGCGTGCTTGCCCAAGATCCCAAGAGGAGAATGGAGGAGAAGGGACTGTGGCATGGCCATCGCCCCTGGGGGGTGATTTCTTACTTTCTGTCTCTCTGTCTCTGTCTTTCTGGTGAGCGCACGCACCCTATAGCAAAAACCTCTCCAAAAGGAAAAAAAAAAAAAAAAAAAAGAACCACGGCACTAAACTCATTTCACATAACAACTGCCTGCTAAGGATTTATGTTCAAACTAATTTCCAAGTCATGTAGGTGTTAACATTTATCTAGCAGTTTTATTCTTATCATTTCCCTAGCACCGAGGCTAAATATGTTATACATTTACCGTACATTCCCTTAATTCACTTCTGAAGAGAATATTAACCAAGGATTAGGAATATATGTATGATATCCATATAAAGGCATAACTAAGTCCTGCTCTATAATTTGTTATATAAATATATGATTTTTCTCTCAATGGTAATTATGAGTTCTATACCATGATGAGTTCTTAGCACAAAATGCTATATTTGTAACGATTTCTTCTAATTCATAATTATAGTTTTAAAATCTGTTTTGGATACTGTGTGATGATATAATCTTCCTTTCTCTCCAAAGAATTAAGATGTTTCTAGGTTGACAACTTATGTCCCAAATATAGTGAAATAACGGTAGTCATGGTGAGAGTAAGACTTCCTGCCATAGCACCTGTTATCTGAGGGAACTTCAAACAGTTAGTGGAAAAATGAAATTGAAAAAAAGTGGAGTGTATTTTGGCACCAAAAAATAAAAGTTGAAATGCATACATAGTTTTTTCATGATACATATTTTCTATGAACTTTTTTTTTTCTTTTTTTTTTTTCTTTTTTTTGGAGAGGTTTTTGCTATAGGGCGCGTGCGCTCGCCAGACAGACAGAGAGAGACAGAGAGATAGAAAGCAGGAAATCACCCCCCCAGGGGGGATGGCCACGCCACAATCCCTTCTCCTCCATTCTCCTCTCGGGATCTTGGGCACGCACGCACATGCGCCTGGCGTGAGTTTAAGCCGCCGGGTCCGGGACTCGAACCGCGACATAGCCATTACGCTAACTGCTGGTCCCTCTATGAACTTTTTAAAAGTTCTTTGTATAAACTGTAGAGGGCCTTGATATCAGTTTTAGTAATTGTGCCCAAATACCTTGTTTCTATGTACATGTCTGTGAATATTCGAAATTTTGTCAAAGACTTGCTTTTCACTGTTGCAAGAAAATCTTAATTGAAAAATAAATTTTTAAAAATAATTCACTAAATTTTTTATTATTATTATTGTAATTATTATTATTTTAAATGTGGTATAGGACATGTATGCTCACCAGAGAGAGAGAGAAAGAGAGCAAGCTACCAGGCCCAAGGCTCAAGCCATGGTTGGCCATGGGGGAGTCCCATGCCTTAACCACCATGCTACCTATTGGTCCTGGAAAAGAAATTATTTTATGGCCATCTTGTTCCTATGTTATTAGCAAAAAGCGTATATGAATGTCCTGTTCTAAAAGAACGTTATAACTATGATATATATCCGTGAAACTTCAGAATTCACATAAGACCTAGTGAAAGTTTAAGCATAACTATTTAAAAGTATTACCTGAATAGGGGTCATGGTGGTATGGTGGTTAGGGGTGCTGGAGTCCCACATGGCTGGCCACAGTTCGAGTCCCAGACCTGGTGGCTTGCTTTCTCACTTTCACTCTCTCTCACTCTGTCCTCTCTGATCAAATTAAGATAAATAAATAAATAAAGTTAAAAGTATTACCTGAATATACTGAGTAAGTGTGAAAGAGAATAATTACTAAATTTCAGAACTTTTGTTTGCTTTTATGCTTTCTTTGGAGGAAATTTTTTCACTTTTAAGGGTATTCATTGGAGATGAGGAAAGTTTATTGGACCTAATTCTACTCTTGATAGGGAGCAGCTAATATACATTGTATTCTTACAGCCTATAATCTATCTGCCTCAGGGACAGGAGGGGGTGGGTTGGATGTACTCTACTTGATCTGCTTGGAGAAGTAGTGGAGGAAAGGCTAAAGATGTGGATTTACAGCTAAATTTCATAAAAAGTAAACTCTTTAACAATTTTAAAGAGTTTCCTAGTCTACTAGAGATCTTGTCTCATGATGTCACCTTTGCTTGTCTGATGTCTTAAATAATGAGAAAACAACTGGTTATCTTTTTTTTTTCCCCCCTCTGGAGAGGTTTTTTGCTATAGGGTGTGTATGCTCGCCAGAAAGAGGGAGACAGAGAGACAGAAAGCAAGAAATCACCCCCCAGGGGGGACGGCCATGCTGCAATCCCTTCTCCTCCATTCTCCTCTTGGGATCTTGGGCACGCACCCACATGCACCTGGTGTGAGTTTAAGCCACCGGGTCTGGGACTCGAATCACGGTCAACTACATGGGAGTCCAGCGACATAGCCATTACGCTAACTGCTGGTCCCACAACTGGTTATCTTTTAGAAGAAAGTTAGTAACTTGAGAGTATGTGTTGAGCTAAATATGTTAGCCTGTAAATTATATCCTGAATGCAACTGGAACCAGAAGCCTCAGGAGGATGTCACTCTTCAAACAGAGCCAGAGATTTATGTGCCCAGTGGCTGCTAACCTGAGTTTTGTGAAGCTTTGACAAGATATGACATGGACTAAAGGATAAATATTTCTAGATTGAATCTTAATTATAGTCCAACTGCACTAGCTTTGTGAAAATGCTGTAATTCCTTCATAATAGTTTCAGATCCAACATAAATTACTTTAGGTTACTTTGCCTTGGCAGGAATAAAAAAGAACCTTGGGAAAAATCTAGGACAAATTCCATCCCTTGACCTTTTTAACCAACTCATCCCAAAACTTGTATATAATCTAATATTTCAACAAAAAATTGAGTGCGTATGTTCTTTTCAAAAGCACATTCTGAAAGCAGGGCTCAGTTTAAGAATTTTTTTCTAAGTGACTGCCATCTACTGGTGTAACATTGTAAGTACAATGGAATAAGCTCAAATTTGGGTCACAATTATTTTGCTCCTGTTTCAATGATATGTTAATAAATATTCCTGAAAATTAAAGTGATTCAATTAAGAATATTAATTATATTTACTTCAATTTTATACTATAATTATCCATCATGAAAGACACTGTAAGTAATTGACTGCCCTGGTGCAGTTTCAGATTTTGATGTTTTTTTAGATGTCTACAGACCTACAAGGGAAATAAATAATAAAACTTTGATAGATTATATTAAAATATCTTAAAAATAAAATGTATCTGTAGTCATATCTTAATCATATTTTAAAAGAAAATTTTATTTATTTATTCATTTAAAATATTTATTGAAGGGACTAGCAGGTGACCTAATGGTTACGTCGCTGGACTCCCTCACAGTTGACCATGGTCTGAGTCCCCAACCAGGCAATTTAAACCTCACACAGGGTACATGTCTGTATGTGCCCAAAGTCCCTAGAAGAGAATGAAGGGGAAGGGAATGAGGCGTGGCCATCCCCTCTGGGGGTGTGATTTCTTTCTTTCTGTCTCTCTGGCAAGTGCACACACCATAAAGCAAAAAACAGAAAAAACAAAAACAAAAGACCTCTCTAAAAATAAATAAATAAATGTTTATTTATTTACTGAGAACTCACCATGTACCGGGCCTTGTGCTTAGGAATACAGAACATTCATAATTCTTACCGTATAGAAATTTATATTTTTATTATAGTTTAAAAGTATTTTTCTTGATATTTCACTCCTATGTTTTTTAGTCTTTACCTTAGTTATCTATTAAACTCACATAGTAGACATTCAAATATATAAGACAATGAATGATATCTATCTGTTTTTGTCTCAGTGAATGTTTTATAATTGCAAAAATATTTTTCTCAATAATAATCACCCTTCAAATTGTCACATTGCTAAAAAGTAGTTGATACTCTGAGGCCTAGAGAGGTTAGACCTATGAGTTTAAAAATAAGAAAAATTCAATACACAGGGGTAAGACAAGAGAATTGTTCTCTAGCCCTTAAAAATGGAAAGTGTATTCAATTATTTCTAATTCTGAGGAAAAAGAAAATTAAAAGAAAAGCCTGTCCTAGATAGGCTATGTACTTCAAATGCTTTACTATAAGAAAACCTGCTCTTAATATTCTCAAACTTAACTCCCTCTACTGTCTCCTTCTTCCCTCAGGCTAAAGTCTGTTAGTTGAGTATAGGACACAATCCTTCCATATTTGACATATTACTTATTTCAGAAACTACTTTCCACTGCTCCCTACTTTCACTCTGTAATTCAACCACACTCAAATATTTACATTTCCCTAATCTTCTTTCTTATCTGGCTGCCCTACTTTACCTAACTAAACTTCTATTTGTTATGTAGATCACTTACTTGAAATTGGTACCAAAATGTGTCTTGACCCTCACCCCTACCATGAACGCCTCAAGCTTGGATTTCTGTCTGTTCTATTTTCCTGTGAACTCTGTAAGCTCCCATTATAACACATATTACTTCTTCCCTAATGTTCTAATTTCCTGTTTGCAAGTTTAAAATCCTTTTTAGTTAATGTCTTACAAACCCAGAATTGGCATATTTATCATTTTACCGCCATTGTTCAACATAATTTCGGGCATATTCTATATACTCAAATAACATTTGTTCAACTAATGAATGCAATTTGAGATCTAGTGTTCATATGAAATAACTTTGTTTACTTTGTTTTTTAGAGTTCGCTATTTAGCCAAGGAAAATATAACCCAGGACCCTGAGGACCACACAGTCTCTTTTGTACAGCCCAATGGAGCCATTTTTGAACCCTCACTCTCAGTGGGAACAGAGAATGACACTTTCACAGTTCTCAATCTGGCTGTCGCAGTAAGTAGACACACACAAAAATGCTGCTTGTTTAAAATTAATCTCATCATTAGAATTACTGGAAGATCTTATTTATTTTGCTATATGTTTAAAAACGTGTTTGTGGGAACCAGCAGTTAGCGTAATGGCTATGTCGCTGGACTCCCACGTAGTCGACCGTGGCTCACGTCCCGGACCCGGTGGCTTAAAACACGCCGGGCGCGTGTGCATGCGTGCCCAAGATCCCGAGAGGAGAATGGAGGAGAAGGGATTGCGGCGTGACCATCCCCCCTGGGGGGTGATTTCTTGCTTTCTGTCTCTATGTTTCTCTCTGTCTGTCTGGTGAGCGCACGCGCCCTATAGCGAAAAACCTCTCCAAAAAAAAAAACCCAAAAAAACGTGTTTGTCATTACTTTGGAGTTATGTCTATCTGGAAAGATAATAAAATTATAATATCAATGGAACTAGAAGCTTTCTTAAAGTGCATCTTTGCTTTGTAAAGGATTAATTTAGAATATCTTCTTGTGGTTGGCATTGAGAGAGAAATGTAACCACTCAGAGATTAGACATATTGTACTTTTAATCTTGACAGGATTCGGCAGGAATATTAAAGATACAGTTAAGGGACATTTTTATTAACTATTTTAGTATTTAATACATTTTATTTGTCAAAAAGTGATATTGTACCTTAACCAATGATTCTTTTTTTTTCTTTTTGTAGGCTGCACCTCATCTCTATCCAAATGCATTTGTCCAAGTGGTACTCAATTCACTTATCAAAAAGTCAAAATCTTCTATGTTCCAAAACAGAACTGTGAAGGAACTGTTGTGGGGCTATACAGACCCATTCTTGAGTTTAGTTCCATATCCTATTCCTACCACTATCGGTGTGTTTTATCCCGTAAGTACCAAATACGAATGGCGATACTGCTTCATTTTAATTGGATAAATCCAATGACTTTGGTAGGGTATCATTTTGCAACTTAGTGCCCTAGCCCAGTTGTTTATCTAGGAATGTATATCCTAACTAAATAAACAGAGAAATTTATGTGAATTTGGTTAAATTTAAAGTTAAGCGACTGAGACTTAATATTTCTACTCTTTTATAGATATCCAATTTGTCAAAATTAGTTTTTAAATGTAAATCTTTTGATACTATTTTTGGTTTTGATACTTCTTTTTCACAAAATTAAGTTGAATACCACAATTTTATTAATGTTAAATGTGTTCCTTCTTCTCTAAAAAAAAAAAATCTTACAGATTTGTTTGGTGTTAAAATTGCAAGGCCTAAATTTGCATGTGTGGAGACTGATCAGTCAAAAAATCCTCATTTTTTTTTTTTTTTTTTTTTTTTTTTTTTTTTTTTTTTTTGCAGAGGTATTGGCCTTAGGGCACTTGTGCTGGGGAAGGGGAGGCGGCTGGAAAGAGAGACAATGAGAGGGAAAGTGAGATCACTCCCCATACTGAAAAGGGAAAAGGCCATGCAGAAATCCCTTTTCCTGGATTCTCCTCCTGGAATCTTAGGCATGCATGCACACGTGCCTGGCATAATTTTCAAGCCACCAGGTTCAGTACTTGAACCGTGGTCAGCCATGTAGGAGTCTAGTGATGTAACCACTGATCATCCCAAGTCTGTATTTTTAATCGGTTTTGGTAATAAGAATTTTCAGTGGTCCATAAACATCATGAGACAGCAATTTAGAGATTTAGAAAAATGTGAACTTGGTGCTGTACTTAAATTGTCTTAATGTTTTGATTAAAAATATGACATGCTGACTATTGAACTGGAATTTTGACTATGATTTCATTTGTACTATGTGTCAATATTATTGTCCCCTGTTCATTGTTATTCCTTTGCTTTTAGATAGTGTTTAGAATGATAAAGTTATGTATCAATGAAATTGAATGTAGAAATCCTCAGTAGGTCAGGAATTCAATTATTATTATTTTAACTCAAATACTTGTGATTTTTTCTTTATCTAATTCTTTTAAATTTTACATAAATAATATTTAAAGATGATAACATTTAGAATGCCTCTATAAAACTATTCTTACTCTCATACGTTTTATTCAATGTCCCCTCACCTCAGTGAACTAGCAGTAGTGGTTATAGAGTGCTAGCGTTTGGACAATGTCGACTTCTGATGATGTTTTGCTTAGCCTCAGCCTCTACGCTGATTTCAGCCTCTATACTTATTGTAATTTCATTCTTTGAAAATGTTTTCAAGGTCAACAATTTGAAAACTTTATTACATATATATTTCAAATCATATAATTACAAATAGCCAGTGTCTGAAAAACGTAAAACAAATCATAGAGTTTATAAATTGGAAAATATGACTTTTTCCAGAAGTAATTTTTCTTCTACATATCTTTTCAGTACAATAATACCGTAGATGGAGTTTATAAAGTTTTCAATGGAAAAGACAACATAAGCAAAGTTGCCATAATTGACACTTACAAAGGTAAAAAGTAAGTATCAAATTATTGAGTGTGTGTGTGTGTGTGTGTGTGTGTGCGTGTGTGTCTGATACTAGGGTTCTTTAAGGCAAACGTGGTATTTGTTTAGCAAGTTGTAAGGCACCATCACCAACCTATGAAACAGACATGGTTATATCTAGGCCCTGGAAACTCCTGTTCTGTTAGGTATTAACCCTTCAGCCATCCCACACCCACACATAGCTGCTCACTCTCAGCCCTCTTAGGGTTTGATTTACCTTTAGGCACAGGTTCTATTACATAAAGAAATCCAAAGGGACTATTTATCACTACTGCCTATCCAGCCTTGCTGTACAGCTATGTAATTAGATAGCCATAAATTAAAATAAAAAAATAAACTTATCAACTGATGGTCTAATAGGTAGGCATATATATTTTATTGTTTTTAATTGAAAAATTAAAATAAAAATTTTGCATTTTAGTGACATGACCTAAGCGAGTCAATAAAGATGGAAACTTATTGAATCCATACAGGCTATTATAGGATTTTCTCCATTCAGTCTCAAAACTATCATTCTATATTGATAGTTCAGCATTTTTTACCTTTATCAATGCAAAAACAGAATTGCTGTTTCAAATGCAGTTCTACTTATATATTAAATGGGAAAATAAGGATTATGCCACTTTAGGAGTGTTAAAAGAACAAGATTATAAAGCTATCATTTTGTTTCCCAGCTTCTGCCTATTTATCCAAGGGATTCATAATCTATTAGATGCATAAAATAGGAAGAACCCCCCCAAAAAATTAAGGAAAATGCCTTGTTTTCTTTTCCTTAAAGTTCATAGTTGTGCTTTAGACTAGCTCTTTCCTGTAAAATAATAATCAAAACTAAAGGAGCGTCTTTTTATTAATACAAGTAACTACTCCTCAAACTGAATTTTTATGTAATGTTCCATGTAACAATTAAATATTTACTAGTATAATACTTTTTTTTTCCTCAAGAATCCATAGTTACATGTATTTATGGAAAAGCCTAATGGAAGAAAACATGCATTTTAGAAGTTACATCAATGTTTGCATAGTGAGAAACAATGAACATTTCAATCCTTTTCAACATTATGGGGAGGTTTTGAGGACAGTTTCTAGTGTTTCTTATTAGAATAAGAATTTTACGTTAAGATTGTGACAGGGTTGATTAAACTCATTATGGCAACATTGGGCATGTATGTTTCTTTGTTTTGCTGTAAAAAGCATGTGCTCCCCAGAGAGAGAGAGAGAGAGACAGTGAGAGGGAAAGTGAGAAATCACCATCCAGGGGCATGGCCACAACACAATCCCTTCTCCTTTCTCCTCCTGGGATTTTAGGCATGAATACACATGCACCCAGTGTGATTTTCAAGCCACTAGGTCTGGTACTCAAATCATGGTCGTCAATGTGGGTGTCCAACACCATAACCACCTGCTGTCCCCATGAGCATGATTAATAAGTTACTCTATTTTGGGACCAGCAGTTAGTGTAATGGCTATGTTGCTGGACTCCCATGTAGTTGACGGCGGTTCGAGTCCTGGACCCGGTGGCTTAAACTCATGCCGGGCGCGTGTGCGTGCGTGCCCAAGATCCCAAGAGGAGAATGGAGGAGAAGGGATTGCGGCGTGGCCATCCCCCCTGGGAGGTGATTTCTCACTTTCTGTCTCTCTGTCTCTCTCTGTCTGTCTGGCGAGCGCACGCGCCCTATAGCAAAAATCTCTCCAAAAAAAAAAAAATAATAAAAAATAAAATTAAATTAAATTAAATTAAAAAAAATAAGTTACTCTATTTTAAGAAGAAACAACAACTCGTATACACATCTTACTGGAATATGTTTGGAGTGGTGAAAAAAAGTTGTTTTTTTTTTTTCTATCACCAAAAAATGGCTGAAGATAAATGAAAACTCATATATTAAGTTTTAATTTATCTATAGATTTTTATATAGAGCACAAGTGCTTACGAGAGAGAGAGAGAGAGAGAGAGAGAGAGAGAGAGAAGGTGATAAATCACCTCCAGGTGGATGTCCACTCTGAAATCCTTTCTCCTCCAGTCTCTGCTCAGACTTTGGGGCATGCATACACACATGCCCAGTAAGATTTTCGGGACTCCAGGTCCTGGACACGAACTGCATAGCTGGCCATGTGGGATCCAGAGCCTTAATCTCCATACCACCTGCTGGCCCGTTACTGTTATTTTTATTCACCTCCAAATAGATATAGCTTAAGTAGACTCCAAAGCACTGATTAGTCAGCTCTGGCCTACTTTTATGTCAGTCCATACAAGAGTTAGAGGCAAAACCGTATAAGGTAATTATGTCCATGTTTTGAATTTTCATTGATCCAAACATTTGCTTACCTTTCTTTCTGCCCATTCCTCTCTTTAATCTCCTATTACATTTATACTAGTGACCCACTTAAATAATTTTCTCTTATTCTATCTGAGCATTTATCAGACTACCAAATAATTCATTTTTTCTGCTGGAAAAAATAGATCTCCCCTAAGTATGAAATATTTTCAAATTTTCTTCTTTCAGAACTGTATGTATTCTAAGTTGTTTCTAATTAACTTCACATTTGGCAGTTGTTTTATGACCTGATCACTTAATGGTATCAGGCACTTAATTTATTGCAATAAGATTAAAGCATAAAAGAAAACATGGATCAAATGAATTGGAACATTTTTTAAGTAGCCTTTGTCACATCTAATCTTTATTAGAGAATTATTGAATCATAATAGCAAAAAGTAATAAGGGAAAGGTACTCTTAAAATGAGAATGTTTTTTTTTTTTTTTTCTTTTTTTGGAGAGGTTTTTGCTATAGGGCGCGTGCGCTCGCCAGACAGACAGAGAGAGACAGAGAGATAGAAAGCAGGAAATCACCCCCGAGGGGGGATGGCCACGCCGCAATCCCTTCTCCTCCATTCTCCTCTCGGGATCTTGGGCACGCACGCACACGTGCCCGGCGTGAGTTTAAGCCGCCGGGTCCGGGACTCGAACCGCGGTCGACTACGTGGGAGTCCAGTGACATAGCCACCACGCCAACTGCTGGTCCCAAAATGAGAATGTTTGATCAATTTCTTTCTTTTTATTCCACAGGAATCTCTCCTATTGGCCAAGTTATTGTGACATGGTTAATGGCACAGGTAAGGACATGCATTTTGTGGTCATATTCACAGGAACTCTTACCATCTTTTTCCAAGAATCCATCATCACGTGGCCAGTGTTGTAAAGGTTGAGTATGTGTTTACCTGTCTTCACATCACCACAACATTATTCGCTCTTTATTTTTACACAGCATTAGTAAATGCTTAAGGTGATAAGGTGTCCAAAAATTAGCTACAGCGGATTTTCTCTTAACTGCATTACTAAGCAAATGTTTGCTTTGCAAAAACTGCAATCCTGGCAACAGATGTAAATATTACAAAGCAAAACCAACACAACACCTTAGAGAAGTAGTTACTAGTCAAATCTTTTGTAATAGTTACAGTTAACAACTCAAAATTGAAAGAATTAAAACAATCAAGATAACTACAAAAGGGAAAACAATACTTCTAAATGAGGTTGAACCTACATGTAAAGACCCATGGGAGGGTATTTCATCTTTCTCTGGCGAGCACACACCCTCTGAAAAGAAAGAAAGGAGGAAGAAAGAAAGGAGAAAATATTTTCAATCAGACTAGAGAAAAAAGAGAATTACAACCTCAGATTTAGGATCTAGTTAGTTCTGGCATTTAATTCTTGAAGAAAAGGAAAATACACATATTAGTCTAAGAATTAAGATTTTAAAAAGCAATGGGGATCAAATACCATGATATTATTAAAGTCTGATGTCAGTTTTCAACTACCAAGAAACAGGGACACCATGTTTACAAAGTTTGTGAGGAAAAAAAATATATGTAATGACACAAAGTAGATGAGGGATGAGGCTATAGGACAATATATATAATGAAAACTATGAAAGTTAAATAAAAGGTAAGACAGAATGTTTGCTTTTCCAAGGATATAATTGAGTTTTTCATGGTCATTTAAATTTCTTACTACTTTGTAGCAAAAATACTCCTGAACTTCCGTTGTAGGGTTTTGAGTCCATGAGGAAGAGCGAAGAAATTTTTTTTTGGAGAGGTTTTTGCCATAGGGCGCGTGCGCTCACCAGACAGACAGAGAGAGACAGAGAGACAGAAAGCGAGAAATCACCCCCCAGGGGGGATGGCCACGCTGCAATCCCTTCTCCTCCATTCTCCTCAGAATCTTGGGCACACATGCACACATGCCCAGCATGAGTTTAAGCCACCGGGTCCGGGACTCAAACCGTGGTTGACTACATGGGAGTTCAGAAACATAGTTCAGTTCTCTCAACATGGGAGACCAGCTAACTGCTGGTCCCAAGTGAAGAAATTTCTAAGTAAAGCATTACTGCAAATAAATTATTAAGTGCCCGGTACTCCTAACTCTAGTCATTTAATAGCATAATGCCTAGTCCTTAGATATAGAGAAAAACACAGTGCTGCTTTTAAATAGGAAAGTATTCTTTAAAGCCTTGAGAATATCTATCTATCTATCTATCTATCTATCTATCTATCTATCTATCTATATTTGTGTGTGTGTGTGTGTGTGTGTATATATTCTCAGATATTTTTAAGCTCATATCCAATGCTCATGTATTTAAATTATAATCACTAATAAATCCTCTACCTCTTCTTGTTAAACTTATCTACCCCTAAGCTTTGGAAATAAATGTTTAAAGTGTGTGTGTGTGTGTGTGTGTGTATACACATATATATATATATATACACACATACACATATATGCATACACATATATATATACACACATACACACACACACACACTTTAAACATTTATTTCTAAACTTTAGGGGTAGATAAGTTTAACAAGAACACACACACATATATATGTGTGTATACACACACATACACATATATATACACACACACATACATATATACACATACACACTTTAAACATTTATTTCCAAAGCTTAGGGGTAGATAACTTTTTTTGGGGGGGAGGGAGAGGTTTTTGTAATAGGGTGTGTGCGCTCACCAGACAGACAGACAGAGACAGAGAGACAGAAAGCGAGAAATCACCCCCCAGGGGGGATGGCCACGCCACAATCCCCTCTCTTCTGTTCTCCTCTCAGGATCTTGGGCACACACGCACATGCGCCTGGCGTGAGGTTTTTTTTTTTTTTTTGTTTTTTGTTTTTGAGAGATTTTCGCTATAGGGCGCGTGCGCTCACCAGACAGACAGAGAGAGACATAGAGACAGAAAGCGAGAAATCGCCCCCCAGGGGAGATGGTCACACCACAATCCCTTCTCCTCCATTCTCCTCTCGGGATCTTGGGTACACACGCACACGCGCCTGGCGTGAGTTTTAAGCCACCGGGTCCGGGATGCGGATCGCGGTCGACTACGTGGGAGTCCAGCGACATAGCCATTACGCTAACTGCTGGTTCCCTGCCTGGCGTGAGTTTTAAGCCACCGGGTCTGGGATGCGAATTGCAGTCGACTACATGGGAGTCCAGCGACATAGCCATTATGCTAACTGCTGGTCCCTGGGGGGTAGATAAGTTTAACAAGAAGAGGTAGAGGATTTATTAGTGACTATAATGTAAATACAAGAGCACTGAATATGATCTTAAAAACACCTAAGAAGAAGACAGAAGTAAATCAAATTAGTAAGAGAAGTAGGTTGTTCAAGGAAGGGGACAGTCCAATGACAGTAATTACAGCACTAGGGAGAAGAGATAAATAAAAAAGAAAAGATTCAAGGTGTTTTCATCCTAATCTAGAAGTGCATCTTTTACCTACTTCATTACGTTTGAAAAACAGAAAATGAAAATGTTGATGTATATTTAGATTGTATCTTTCAACGAAAAAAAAAAAATTAAAAGCCCTGCTAATTTCAGTTACCTTGTGGTCATTACTTGTGGTAATTTCTGGGTTTAATTACGACATTATCTTTAGTGATATTTCAGCTAATAAGTTTTTTTAAGTTTCATGGCATTTTCATTGTTAAGGTACTGGAAGGATAGTTGTAGGTAATGGCTATATAGGTACCTCTATGTGGAATGTAAGCTCCAGTTTAACGGTAGAATGATAGAATTAAATGGTGGTTATAAGATTACTGTAGTCTCGTGCTATTTTCCTAATTACAGAAGTGTGAATGAAAGATAAAGTCACAGGTTGAAACACTTGATGAGAAAACAACCTGTAATACCTAAGTAAAGAATGGGAGGGACCAGCAGTTAGTGTAATGGCTATGTCGCTGGACTCCCACGTAGTTGACTGTGGTTCGTGTCCCGGACCCGGTGGCTTAAAACTCCTGCCGGGCGCGTGTGCTTGCGTGCCCAAGATCCCTAGAGAAGAATGGAGGAGAAGGGATTGTGGCATGGCCATCCCCCCTGGGGGGTGATTTCTCTCTTTCTGTCTCTCTGTCTCTCTCTGTCTGTCTGGCGAGCGCACACACCCTATAGCAAAAACCTCTAAAAAAAGAACCAAGAATGGGTCTTACCATTTTAAACACATATTCAGTGGTGGCTTGTATTGGTGATATTTAATTTATTTGAGGATCAAATTGAGGAGTTACTAGTTGTTTCTTCATATACCCAATGTGTGCCATAGATAATAGCTGTGGTAGACATTCAGCAGACTCAGTAAATACTTTTATTCACATATGACAGATATGTTTTCTGAGCATTTTCAGGAAATTCTTAGTGAGAGAAGTTTAGTAAATTGTTTTTTAAAAATATTAATCAGGCATTAGGGCAGATGCATGAGCCATTATTAAAAATAAGAACAGTGTGTTATAGCAGGAGTTCTAAGTGAACTTTATAATAAGAATAGTGCTTGTCAACTGATGGGGTACAGTATTTTTTTTTTCCCACTCTAGGGTTTTTACCATAGGGTACATGTTCCATCCAGAGAGAAGCAGAGAAAGGAAAAGTAGGCAACCAAACCCCAGAGGGGATGGCTATACTGAATCCCTCACCTCCAGGTTCCACTCAGAATTTTGAGCACACATATCCAGCAGAATTTTCAAGCCACCTGGTCTGGGACTCAAAGCATGGTCGTTCATGTGGGAGTCCAGTGCCTTAACCACTACACAACTTGCCCTGGGGTATTTCAAAAAGCAAACATAATCTCAGCTTTAACAATGTCTGATTTTACCATTATTTTTAAAATGTTTATTTTATACCAATGAAGGACTATAGTATGCAGATTCATTATTTAATAGGGCAGCTGCTACCAGAGCGGCTATTAGATACTTTGAAATGTGGCTATCATAAATAGAAAAGTGCTGTAAGTGAAAATACACACTAGATTTTAAGAATGTAAATTATCTTGTTTTTTAATTGAATACATTTTGAAATATTGATATTTTGGATATGTTGGGTTAAATAAATCTCTTTTTAAAAAAAGATTTACTTAATTTTATCTATTATTATTATTATTATTATTATTAATTATTATTATTTTAATTTGCTATGGGGCACATGTGCTCACTAGAGAAAGAGGAAGAGAGGGAAAGTGAGAAAGCAAGCTGCCAAGTCCAGGACTCAAACTGCGGTTGGCCACGTGGGATCTAGCACCTTAATCACCCTGTCACCTGCTGGCCCTACCTATTTCTTTTTACTTACTTTTAACGTGACTACTAGATAATTTTTAAATTACATGCATAGTTTGTATTATATTTCTATTGACCACACTGAATAAAATTTCTAAATTTTTCTAGAACACGCATTATGTCTAATTGACAATGACTTATTTTTAAACAGATGCGGCCTCATTTCCACCTTTTATTGAGAAGAGTCGGGTTTTGCAATTCTTTTCCTCTGACATTTGCAGGTAAGAGTACTGACATGTGTCTTTGAATCAGAATTTTCTTTACAAGTGACAATATACAGACCAAGAAACTCATACTTTTATTTTTTTTTGAGAGGTTTTTGCTATAGGGCGCGTGCGCTCGCCAGACAGACAGAGAGAGACATAGAGACAGAAAGTGAGAAATCACCCCCCAGGGGGATGGTCACGCCACAATCCCTTCTCCTCCATTCTCCTCTCGGGATCTTGGGCACGCACGCACACGCACCTGGCGTGAGTTTTAAGCCACCGGGTCCAGGACGCGAACCGCGGTCGACTACGTGGGAGTCCAGCAACATAGCCATTACGCTAACTGCTGGTTCCCAAAACTCATACTTAATAATCATATTGTTTCAGAAAAATAAAATATATTTAGGGAATTTTTTTTGTTCCTTTGGAGAGATTTTTTCTATAAATCATGTATGCTTGTCTGAGAGACAGAAAGAGATAGAGAGACAGAAAGCAGAAATTACTCCCCAGGTGATATGCCCACACCACAATCCTTCCTCCTCCATTCTCCTCTTGGGATTTTGACCATGGGTCCAGTGACATAACCATTATGCCATCTGCTGGTTCCAGGGAAATGTCTTAAAAATAAGTATGGAATTTACACTGTTTATTAACTCTACAAAATATCCTTCTATGACCTTCAGCTTTTTATAATACAAATCATTTTATTTGCCATTTCTAAATAAGAACTATCTTTTCATCTTTTTACTAGACCAATAGTATATTTAATAAATATAGAATGGCATGCCTAGTCTTTCTAAAGATAACCTAGAGAAGATGATGCAACTGTCACAGAGCAGCATAATGAATGCACTCTTCTGCCACAGTGCCATCTCTCCAAGTCAGTGGGGCCCAGTAGATATCACACAAGCACTGGATCCCACGCTGCTACCCTTTCACCTTCGCCCTATCCTGAGGCTGGGTGATTGGGATAAGCATTTAACATCTCTGAAACTTTTTTTCTTATTGGTAAAATTGAAGCAAGCCATGTTTGTTCATAGAGGGTTACTTAGGAATTTGGAAGGAAAGTGTATTGAGCCCTAGCATATTGCCCAGGTCAAGGTGTTCACTGGAAACCACCAAGGTGTACGAGGTGTGCACATGCACATATCCCAGCCAGTGAGTGACTCCTCTTTCTAGGAGTCAGTTCTGAAAGACAAAAGCTTCATGTTTATTTAATTTAAATCGAGTACAAATAAACAATTTGAAGGAAGTTATATAAATATTAGAAGACTTCAAAAAGTTTGTGGAAAATGAATTAAAATATAAGTTTTTTTTTTTTTTTACACTTTAAAAATTTACAGTTAATTACAGCATTTCCCCCCCCCCAGTGGGAATGCAATGCATATTAATCAAGTCAAAGATATTATCATACACATTATCAACAGATAACTCATTTTGTGTCTGTTAAATGTTTTAATTAGAAGTTCATCCATAGTTTTTTCATAATATGAGTTTTCTATGAACTTTTGAAGCCCTCCTCTCCATTGCCTCATACTTAACCTATAAAAGAAATTACCTGTGAGAAGTATTTTCAGTATAAATACTGTATGGTAGTTCATAAGCAAAACTTGTCCTTAGAAGATTTTGAGAACAAAGGTAAGAATAGTTTACTCTCAGCAATCTAGTTTTGGTATGTTATAATTTTACAAGAACTTTTTTCCTTAAGATTGAAATGATAATCCAGAATTCTAATAAAAGTACTGACTTTTTAAGTTAAAGCAAAATATAAACTAAAAATAGGGGGAAAAAGTCTCTAGAATGCAGTTCAAATTCCTAGAATGAAGTTGTTTTTTGTTTCTTTTGTTGTTGTTTTCCTGTGTGTGTATGTGTGTGTGTTTAGGTCTATCTATGCTGTATTTGGAGCTGATATTAATCTGAAAGGAATCCCTGTGTATAGATTTGTCCTTCCAGCCAATGCCTTTGCATCTCCACTTCAAAATCCAGACAATCATTGTTTCTGCACAGAAAAAATTATTTCAAAAAATTGTACACTGTATGGTGTGCTAGACATTGGCAAATGTAAAGAAGGTGAGCAAATATTCTTAGTGTGATGGTCCATATTATAACCTTGGCCAAAAATTTTTTTTCACCAAAACTTGAAATTAAAGAAAGTAATAACAGCAGATGGCAGCAATTGTTTGGGTTAATTTTGTATTGTTTTTCAGGTTCAAATTGTATTTTAGTGTTGCAAAAATTAATTATCTTTAGGCAAAACTGCACCAGTGTTTCCCTATACTGCTTTAAAGTTTGCTTTTAAAAATATATATATATATATATTTTTTTTTTTTTTGAGAGCTTTTGCTATAGGGCGTGTGCACTCAACAGAAAGACAGACAGAGGCAGAGAGACAGAAAGTGAGAAATCATCCTCCCCACCCCCAGTGGGGATGGCCACACCGCAATCCCTTCTTCTCCATTCTCCTCTCAGGATCTTTGGCATGCATGCACATGTGCCCGGCATGAGTTTAAGCCACCGGGTCCGGGACTCAAACCATGGTCAACTACATGGGAGTCCAGTGACATAGCCATTACGCTAACTGCTGGTCCCTCCAGAATATTATTGATCCTCATAAATTATTCATCTGCTATTGTTCTAGATTTCTTTTCTCTAGGAAATGGTAAATGAAAATAAATATGTCCAGTATGTCTCTAAAACAGGAATTGGCAAACACATAATTTGGTGTGTGTTTTATCATGCTCATATTCCTAATACTGGAGAGGGTGCAGATAAAGAACAAAAAGAAAAAAAGCACTTTTTGAGAAATTAATTTTCACTTCATAGACATATTACTACTTGTAACATGAGCATATATTATTAAACTTTGTGTTCAGCAGCTAAACTTTACATACTGAGAATTAATACATTTGCTTAGTAGAATGATGCAGAATTGTATATCATATTTTTGTGTTATATTTTGTATATTTAGGATCTTATGCTAAAATTCTTTTCAACCCTCATTCCCTAATCAGTATTCAAATCCAACTATGTATTTTTTTTAATCTGAGAATGTTTTTTTTCAAGGAAATATTATTTGAGTGATATGTTAGATAAAGAAAGTGATTTATTCCCAATTGACTTTTAAAACTTATTTCAGGAAAACCTGTGTACATTTCACTTCCTCATTTTCTACATGCAAGTCCTGAAATTGGTGAACTTATTGAAGGTTTGAATCCAAATGAAGAAGAACATAGCACGTACTTGGATGTGGAACCTGTAAGCAAATATATTATTGATCTGATTTGGTTAATGTTTTCTTTTAAAAATGAAAGAAAAGATAGTCTAGTCATTCATACTTACTGGCTACATTTATTGAATCATGTTTTTATTAAATTACTAAAACTTTCTGTCAGGGAAAACTACATTGATTTCTTCCTATGATTGCTTATGAAATGCAAAGAAAAATGATAGTTTTAGCATATGAATTTTTTCCCTAAGTTTATTTCTTCAATTAAAGAAAAAGACACGTGCACCCTAACAGAGTTGTAAACCACCTCCAGCCTCAACAATCCTGGGTCATGGTTATGTGCATGATCCTTGGTGTTACAGGAAGGCTGCAGGATGTGAACTGGGAACCTTCTCATACTGGTCCAGCTTTGTTACCACTGCACCTTTGTTACCATCTGACCTCCAAATGGATCTTTATAAGCCTCTTTAAAGTTTATTTTTATTCATAATATAGAATAGATGTGTATACATGGGAGAGAAGGCACCTCCCAATGGCATTTATTCACACTGCAATCCTTTTCCTTACAATTCCCCACCTTGTCAGGATCCTGGGCATATGTGTGCAAGCCCAGTATCAAACCAGTGGAGACAGGTTTGGGACTCTGGTCTTCTATGTGGAATCCAACTTTCTCTGTTTGGTGCCTAACTTCTGTGCCACGGGACTGGCCCTATAAGTCTTTTAAATTGTCCATAGGTAAAGAATACAAATGACAGAAGGATTCTAATTGATTGAAAACAGTTTTATATAATTACTGTTTACCCTTATATGGTACTTATATTTAGAGTCACTGTATGCTATGAGGGAGTAAAAGAGATTTTATCAGTATATATAAGTTCAGGGTAATATTTATTATACTTAGCATCAAAAATAGTCTATCAGAATTGTTTTAGCATAACAATTTTACTGTTTAAACTATTTTAATACTCTCATTTTCAAAAGTTGAGTGAAATTCCAAAATTTTAGTAGTCATGTTTAAGTTTAAACTGATAATTCATAAATTTTGTCTTAATATATATTTGATCATGTGTAGTTCAAAAATCAACTGTCTGAGCTCTGAAATTTTGTTATTGCTGCTGGTGTTGATGTCCTCAAAACCATTTAGGTAAATATTACAAATATAACTAAACCCTTGACATAAAGTTAGGCAAAGAAATTGTGTTTATGTGTGTGTATAATATATATGTCTGTGGATGTGGTATGTACATACCACATATATAATTAAACTATGTAATATTTATATATACATATATGTAACAGGTCCAATTAATTAATGAATTTTTACAAGTTTCAGGTCTTGCTGTTTCATATTTTTTGAAAGAACTAGTATAATAAAAAGAAATTCTATGTATTCTGAATGAATATTTGAAAAGAAGTTGGTAATTATTTTAGTTTATTCTCTCTTTAGATAACTGGATTCACCTTACAATTTGCAAAACGGCTACAGGTCAACATATTGGTCAAGCCAGCAAAAAAAATTGAGTAAGTCTCTTTTTATAACTTGTAGAATTTTATTTTAAGAATGTATATAAAACTATTAAAGTAAATAGAATGTGAACTTCTCTTTGCTCTAATATAATTAAATGGTAACTAATAAATTATTATGATAACTTACATTTGTAATTTAGAATCATATCTAATGTTTATTAGCATGTTATTTACACATATTTGGGAATGTTTTTGAGTATGCAGTAGTATCTTATTTTGCTAGGTGTCCAGTTATTCCCAATACAGTTTCTAGAAAACATATTTTACTTTACTGGGTAGAAGTTGTTAAAAGAAAAAGTGTGAGTTTAGAGAAAGTCAATCAGAAAGCTGTATTAGAAATATTTGTGAGTGAAGTCTGAGAAACATCTATATTAAAGTTTCAATGATGAATTATAGAGAACAAAATTAAGACACTTAACTAATATACAAGAACAACTGATTCCTGAACCTTTATTTGTACTAGCAATTCCTAAAATGTCTGTTATATGTATATGAACAAATTGGTATACATTTTCTAATTATTGTCAATGTATATTACAGGGCATTAAAGGGACTAAAGAAGAACTATCTGGTGCCTATCCTTTGGCTTAATGAGGTATTTTAATTTTAGTCATTCTATGTATACATATGCAGTTCCAAGTAAACCAGAACTCACTAAATATTACAGTGTTTATAGAGGCCGGATTAGCGTAGGCATAGGCATTTTATTCTATAGTGTGCCATGCTATCTCATTTTAAATTGCCAGAGGGCATGTTTGCTCACTAGAAAAACAGAGTATCCCTCAGTGAGATGTGGTCATACAACACTCCCTTTTTCTCTATTCCTTTTTCCAGTCAAGATTTTAGGCAGGAATACTGATGGACCTGGCATGTTTTTCCAGCCACTGGGGCTGGGATTCAAACCATGGTGGGTCATATGGAATCTAGCTATTATAACTTCTGTACTAAATGGCCAGCTCCTGAAAATCTATTTTTGGTGTACACCACTGAATTGATTAATGACAGAATTAGGAAATGCATTGCATAAGCCTTTAGTGCAGTTGAAACTGTTGAACCTTGTCATTTCCTCTGTCACTGAAAAATAGAACTTGGAAAATTGTGAAATGTTTCAGACAACTCTGAAGAGCTATTGAAACCTAGTACTTTGTCGAAAACTATAAAGCATATTTACAAGGAAGGGGATTATATTTTAGTCTGTCTTGGCACTTATTATTTTCTTTACTATGCAAAGGATCATTGACTTGTCTAAGTGTTTGGAGAAAAGGATGATACATAATTGGAGGGTATGAGTATTTTGCTTCACTAATTTACCAAAATAATGATAATTACTAATTTGATTACAGACTGGTACCATTGGAGATGCGAAAGCAGAAATGTTTAGAAATAAAGTGACTGGAAAAATAAGCCTTCTTGGCCTGGTAGAAATGGTCCTCCTCAGTGTTGGTGTGGTGATGTTTGTTGCTTTCATGATTTCATACTGTGCGTGCAAATCAAAGAATGTAAAATAAGTAAGTATATACTAAAAAAAAGTTACTTAAATAATGATATAATTACTTATTTTAATTTTATCAAAGAGTGGTTATATATTAGGCCACTCACATTTCTGAACATATGTAGATAACTATCATTTTTAAAAATACATCCTCCAACTTTTGAGGTGTTCAATGTAAGTTAAGACACAAATAAAGGCTGAATGAGTAGATAAAGCCTGTGAATAACAAGAGATCAGCCAATTTTATTTTTAATTTGGGGAAGAATGAAAATAAAAAAAGATGTAACTAGTACCACAAATATATTGAGTTGTCAGGAAAGTCATGACTCATTTTTTTTTAATAGAAAAACAGAAAAAATGTCATGATTATTCTGACAACTCAATACCTTTTGTCAAAAATTCTGATTGGTTCATTTCTTGCTTATTTATAGCTAGTTAATTCCTTTAAAATGACAAATAGATCATGTGTCACTAAGAAAGCTTATGTAAGTTTAAATCGTCAAGAGAGTAAAATTGACAAGGGAAAGAAAAATGAATAAGAAACAAAAGATAGAGATCAATATAAAAATACACTATTTAAAAACCACTGTAAAGAATTATAAAATAAAGGTAATATATTAATATAAAAATGGGATTGCTGCCTGTAGATATGCTGGCCAAGTCATCTAAATCCAGGATGTCAATACTTAGATATTTAGTATAAACTCCTGATGAACAATTAAACATCATGGTCTAAAATTTGAATATAATTATGTAAGAAAATAGAAGAAATTAGCATACCAAATCATTCAGCAGTTATAGGAAAACCCAGGTAAATGTGAGCATATTTCAGAGTCTTGGCAATGTTGTAGAGGGGTTGAGGCCTCTGTGCTTCAGATGTGAATGTCCGTTATCTCGAATGAGTACCTAAGTCTAACTTCCCTAAATGGAAATCTTTTTATGAGAGAACTTTCAGAGAAAATTTTACAATTCCCTCATAATTTCCATTAGCTCTACTTTCTAAAAACACCTCAAAAATATGTAATATATATGAAAGGAACATGCTTGCTATGCAAATCACAACTTCAAAACAAGTTTTTTTTGTTCTACTTCTACAGAATATTGACTATCAAGTGTCTTAAATAAAAACTTTGGGCTTGTCATAGATGGTAATAAATGTTTGTTGAGCTTTTGCTATGTACTAGGACTAAGTGAGCTATACATTTAATGTCAAATACAATTTCATGATAGCCAGGATTCATCAGCTCCTTCTGTCTTCTGGAGAAGGATTATAGACTTCACACATTTTAACAGATGCAAAATTGCCTGATCACTGTGTGAATCCATCAAATTGATCATTTTTGAAAAAAACAAAAAAAAACAAAAACTAGGTTTTTGAGACCAATATTTTTTTTTTTTTTTTGAGAGTAAAAGTTTGTGCTGGGGAAACAACCTAATTTTATTATCTCTGCCACTATCTACTAACAACAACAACTGCAATGACAAAGTACTAAACAGTGCTGCCTATAGTCTGTTTGGGCAGAATGTGTTGAAAATGTAATCTAAAATATTTGCTTTATAATAAATTTAATACCTGTCATCAGCCCAGTAGCAAACAATTTCTAATGAAATAAAAATATTCACATGACAATTTCTATAATATATTAAAAAGATCATCTAAAGAAAAGTCAAAATAACAAATAACTTGTTATGTTGGGAAAACATGTTTTTTTTTTTTTTTTTTTGGAGAGGTTTTCGCTATAGGGCGCGTGCGCTCGCCAGACAGACAGAAAGAGACATAGAGACAGAAAGCGAGAAATCACCCCCCAGGGGGGATGGTCACGCCGCAATCCCTTCTCCTCCATTCTCCTCTCGGGATCTTGGGCACGCACGCACACGCGCCCGGCGTGAGTTTTAAGCCACCGGGTCCGGGACACGAACCGCGGTCGACCACGTGCCACGTGGGAGTCCAGCAACATAGCCATTACGCTAACTGCTGGTTCCCGGAAAACATGCTTTTCAAAAGGAATTATAGTAATCATAATTTTTTTCCAGTGAGGATTCTATGTTGAAACTACATGTTAAATTTCATTACGGCATAATGAACCCTGAATGTTATATTCCTTGGGTTCATATGTAACTAAATTATGGTGAAGAACTTAAAGTATCCAGAGTGCCTTTGTCAGAAAATATAACTGTTATGAGGAAAAATTACTACCCTTTATTTATTTATATTTTAGAGAGAGATTTTTGCTACAGGGCATGTACACTTGCTGGAGACACAGAGACAGAGAGAGACAGAGTGAGAAATCACTCCACATGGGGAATGGCCATGCTACAATACCTTCTCCTCCATTCTCCTCTTGGGATTTTGGGCATGCACACACACATGCCTGGTGTGAGTCTCAAGCAACCAGGTCTGGGACTTGAACTGTGGTTGGCCATGTGGAAATCTAGCACCTTAACCACCATGCCACCTGCTGGCCCCACTACCTTTATAAAACTATATTTTTTCTTATAAATAGAAAATTTTTTCTTTGTAAATTACTCAATTTACTGTATTTACAAGAATTACAGGAGATGTAGATTTAACTAAACAAACATCAGTTTTGAATATTCTGTAAGTTATGTCTTTAAGAAGATCTGTGGGGACCAGCAGATGGCGTGGCGGTTATGTTGCTGGACTCCCACTTGGCTGACCATTGTTCACGTCCTGCATCTGGTGGCTTGAAAATCACCGCAGGCGCCTGTGCGTGTGTGCCCAAGATTCCGAGAGGAGAATGGAGAAGGGATTACAGTGGGGCCATTCTCCCTTGTGGGGGTGGTGATTTCTCACTTTCCCTCTCAGTGTTTCTCTTTCTGGTGAGTTCAAGCACCCTAAGGCAAAAAACCCTCTGGGAATAATAATAATAATAAATAGATTTGTGAACAATTGAAAAAATAAGAGGGAATGAAATATAAGTTGGTAGATCTAAAATATGATTTTACTCAGAGGATCACAAGGAGAATAAGTGAATGTCCCTTCTGAAAACAGTAGTACATACTTCTGTAAATGGAAGATGGTCTGAATGGTATAGAAATGCATATCCAGAGAAGATTTAATAAGCTAACAATTCTTTTCTGGTATGGCTGCTTTTGCCAGTAGGGAAGCAGCCTTCCGTGTATCCATCTTGAATGGAGACATGTTTCCACTGCTTCCTGATATGCAGTAACATTTCTTCTCCTTTACAGGCTGCAAGAAAGTCTACACTTATGCAACGGCTATGTCAGGACCTTTGGTAATATCGATCCACAAAATGAAGATTTAAATGGTGGCTTTTTTTTTTCAGTTTTTTTTTTTTTTTTTTTTTGGTATTAAGTACCAGCACATTTCAAACGGATTTACCAGATGTCCTTAAAATCCATACTTCGAACAAAAACCAGCATCTTTTAAAATGCATCAATTGAATTGATTTCAGTTTCTACAGACTCGGCTCAAACATGAACCAATTGTTTTCAGTTGGTTCCAATTTCCTAACATGTTCTGTAGCAGCAAATATAGCAGCAGAGTGGATGTTCACAACAAATCCTGGGCACTGAGCTCTTGTCTTCCTGATCAAGGGGAAAACACCATCACCCTTGGAGTGTTCCTGTTCAATTGTGAAAAACAGACCTCAGGACCATCAGCACCGTGCATTTTCTGGGCACCAAATATTTTCAAAGACATTTTATGAATGGAAATAAATGACTGGCTTGTGAGTTATTGTTATATGTTAAGTTCCTTTCTCTGCGGCATCCTTTCTACAACAATAGACATCGTAACTATTTTCTTTCTGTATAACAATGGGTTTATATTTTTTATCACTCATCATGAGAATGGACATTATTTTTAGCACATCTATCTCTTCATATTTTAAAGACTTGTTTTTCCATGTTCTGCAGCTCTTCTGGAAATCTGGGTAGATTTTGGTCTTTCTACTCAGTTGTAACTTAAGCCTGGCAACATCAGACTGCTGATCTAGTATTAAGAGATATAAACTGTAATAAAGAAATTATTATATGGAAGATCACCGAGAATAGAATGTGCATTAGTGGATATTTTGTAGTAATATTTCTTGCTTTCATTGTTACCTCAGAAAGTCTGGTTTCAACCATTAAAAGTTGTTCTTCCTGAAATTTCTGTGCTTTGCCTACTTCTTTTTTTTTCTGGAGAGGTTTGCTATAGGGCGCATGTGCTCACCAGAAAGACAGTGAGAGACAGAGAGACAGAAAGTGAGAAATCCCCCCCAGGGGGGATGGACACACCACAATCCCTTCTCCTCCATTCTCCTCTCAGGATCTAAGGCACGCATGCACACACGCCCGATGTGAGTTTAAGCTACCAGGTCTGGGACTCAAACTGCAGTTGGCTACATGGGAGTCTAGTGCCATAGCCATTACACCATCTGCTGATCCCACTTTGGCTACTTCTTGCGTCAAAAAATGCTTACTTCCACTTACTGTTGGAAGTACTCTATCTGAATCCATCTTTCATTATAGATCCATATTTTTTTTTGGAGAGGTTTTTTCTATAGGGCGTGTGCACTTGCCCGACAGAGAGAGACAGAGAGCTAGAAAGCGAGAAGTCACCCCCAGGGGGGATGGCCACGCCACAATCCCTTCTCCTCCATTCTCCTCTCGGGATCTTGGGCACGCATGCACACGCGCCCGGCGTGAGTTTAAGCCAGCAGGTCCGGGACTTGAACCACAGTCGACTATGTGGGAGTCTAGCAACATAGATATTACACTGCTGGTCCCTAGATCCATATTTCTTTTGTATATGTTTTCCTGAATTCAATATTGGTCACTTTCTCCTAAGGTAATTTATTTCCTTTACATTTGAAAACAGATCTTTATTAGGAAAATTTTATGTGCATATACATCTTTTCCTCCATATGATTTCAAAGTAGAAATCATTTCTCAAAGAGTTGTTACTTATTAAAAAAAAGGGGGGGGATACAGTAGGTGGTGTTTAAAGGCACTGGGCTCCCACAGCCTGACTGTGGCTTGAGTACTGGACCTGGTAGCTTACTTTCTCACTTTCCCTCTCTCTCTCTGTCTCTTACTCTGGTCAAATTAAAAATAAATAAATAAATAAATAAATAAATATTAAATAAATAAATAAAAAGTTAAATAAAATAATTCTTAAACACACACACACACTGCAGGAAGCTACCTTCTAGATAATTTTCACATTATATGGGAGATATAATTTAAACAATATGAAATACTCTATTTATCACACATAATGCTGAATCTGTACACAGTCGTACACAGACTGAGATTCCAACTAGGTTCCAGAGTAATCAATGTTACCTGGTTTTATTAGCTTGGCAACTTCAGTGGTCTGCTTGGGGGCGTCTAGCAGTTTCTAGGGAGCATTTCCCAAGGAGGAGTAAAGGAAGCTGTCTGGAGTCCCCAAGGAGGCTCCAACCTTTTGCTATTCAGATAATTTATTTTTAGTTATTGCCATGGGATTGCATGCATTCCAGAGAGACAGAGACAGTGAGGGGAAAAGTAAGAAATCACACCCTGGGATGGATGGCCGTGCACACAATTCCTTCTCCTCCAGTCTCCTCCTGGGACTTTGGGCATGCATGCATGTATGCCCAATGTGAATTTTAAGTCACCAGGCCCAGAACTCAAACTGTGGTCGGACATGTGGGAGTCCAGCGCCTTAACCAGTATTCCACTTAGTGGCCCATCCTAGAGTAATTCTTTAAAACCAGCTAGAAGAAGAGTAAAAAGACATCTGTTTTCATCATTTATTGTAGTAACATTTGAATAAAGTACTGTAAAATTCTATGGTTTTTATTACAAAACCACTAATAGGTAGTCCCACATTCTTAAGTAAAGGAAGTTTCAATTAATGCAGAGAGCATTAGTCCTAAAAAGCCAGGATAATAAGAAAAGATGGGCCAAATTCTGTGTTTTCTGGTTTTTTGTTTGTTTTGCTTGTTTGTTTTTTCCTATAGAGCAATACAGAGGAGAAGAACAGTAACTACTAAAATAAAGAGTAACTTGGCCTCCTCATGGTAACTGCAAGAGAAAATGTTGAAAATTTCTATTAAAAATCCAAAATCAAGAAACTCTTTGGAAGGATCTTTTGAATCTCTGAAGATATGGCATACTCATTAGTGCCTTTCCTTTTAACTGTGGGAGGGGGAATCTTAGTAACCCATTTGATATTTACATAGATGAATTTCTGGTCATCCTATGATAAATAAAAAATCTATTCTGTTTCCTTTCTATTAAAAAATTTTTAGACATTTTAATCCAAGGTATATAAAAGAAACTTTTAAATTCTTCCTTTTTTTTTTTTTTTTTTTTTTTGAGAGGTTTTTGCTTTAGGGCGCGTGCACTCGCCAGACAGAGAGAGAAATAGAGACAGAAAGCAAGAAATCACCCCCCAGGGGGGATGGTCACGCCGCAATCCCTTCTCCTCCATTCTCCTCTTGGGATCTTGGGCACGTACGCACACGCACCGGGCGTGAGTTTTAAGCCACCGGGTCCTGGACGCGAACCGCGGTCAACTACGTGGGAGTCCAGTGACATAGCCATTACGCTAACTGCTGGTTCCCAAGACTTTTAAATTCTTGAGATACAAAATTTTGAAATATATAAAATAGGTACTATTATAAAGAATTGAAAGAGAAAATACACATCCACCTCATGGAAGATACTACAGATATCATTTTATCCCATATCTCAATGTGCATCTCATGGCATTAGAGGAAAATTTAATTTATGTATTCCATATTGTGTGACTAAATACATGTATACTCTAATCTTTATCATTCTGTGATATTTCTTTTCCCAAGTTCTTAAAATATGTACAAGAGGAAAGGCAATCCTTATTTGAAGAAAAGGAGATAACATTTCAAAATAGACAGTAGGGAAATAATTCTTTTAAAAATTGATGATTTTTTTATATGAAAAGCTGGGATTTCAGCAAAAGTAGAGTAAAATGGCAGAATAGTATTTTCTGGCAATTATTCCTCCACAGAAACATAGTTTCACATGCGTGTGTCTATTTATTCAAATTGATATATCTTCCCAAAAGCCAAATAAGCCAGACGAGAGATCACAGTACCTGATTATAATATAGTAATAATAAAAGAGGGTAGGAAGGAGTTTTATACTCCCCATATGTCTTCCCTCACTCAGCTCCAGACAGCACAGTGCAGAGAAATCATATGGGTGGGAAAAAGAAGAGTACATATAGGACTTAGCCTTGGACTCCAACACCAGGCAGAGCACCATGGCCCCTTACTCCAGGTCAGTACCCAAACTGAGCCTCCCGACCTGCCCCGAAGCCAAACAAGAACCAATGGCCCTTGTGAGGCAGGTTCAAGCTGCAGTCTATGTCACTTTTAGTGGACTACAGAGACCTTGGACTCCAGATAAACCTTGACAGCTGGCTGGTCTCCCTGGCCGTGGGGCTTCAGGAGAACCCTTGTACTATGGATGCCCCAGTACAATCAGTAATAAAATCAAAACAGCAATAAAAAGCCTCCTATCAATGAAAAGCCTATGATTTGATGCCTACTCTGCTGAATTCTACTATACATTTAAAGTAAAGGAATTCTTCTCAAAATCTCACAAAAAATTAAAGAGAGAATCCTTCTAAATTTGTTTTATTAGGCCAGGATTATGATACAAAGACTAGATAAGGACACAACAACAACTAAAATGTCAGGCCAATATTCCTTATGAGCACGGATGCAACGATTCTCAACAAAATATCCACAAATCAAACTCAGCAGCACATTAACATGATCATTCAACCATGATCAATTGACTTTGATCCCAGGGATGCAATGACGAGTATACTATAACAAATCAAAAAACATGATATATTAATAGTATAAAGGATGAAATCACATGATCTTGTCAACAGATGCAGGGAGAAAAGAAAAAAATCTTCAACAAATTCAACATCTGTTTATGATTTTACAACTCTCAACATATTATATATAAGAGGAAAGTATCACAACAGAATAAAGGCCATGTGTAACAAACAGCAACAGCATTCTCAATGAGGAAGGATGTTTAGCTTTTCCTCTAAGATCTTGAGCAGGAAAAGAACGCTTGGTGCCACTACTTCTATTCAACATATACTGCAAGTTATTTATTGCCAGTGTAATTTGGTAAAAGAAAGAAAGAAAGGCTTCTGAAATGTAGGGAAATCAGTTAAATCATTCCTGTTTGCAGATGACATGATCTTCTATACGGTAAAGCCAAACACTATCAGAGAACTGTTTAATAAATATAGTAAAATTGTGGGATATAGACATCAACATACAAATGTCAACAACATTTCTATATATTAACTGCAAACTGAAAAAAGAAAAAGAATTTTTAAGAGAGATTTTTGCTATAGGACTCGTGCACTTGCCAGAAAGACAGAGATACAAAGAAAGCAAGAAATTGCCCCCCACCCAGGGGGATGGACACATTGCAGTCTCTTTTCCTCCATTCTATTCTTGAGATTTGGGGCATGCACACACATGTGCCAGCATGTTTCAAGCTGCTGGGTATAGGAACTGTGGTTGACCGTGTGGAAGACTAGCAACATAACCATTATGCCACCTGCTGGTCCCATGAAAAAGAAAAAAATTTAAAAATCTCATTTAGAGTATTTGAATAAAAATGCTTGAAGAAAATTGAACCAAAGAGGTTGGAGGTTTCCGTAATAAATATTGTAACATTAATAAAAGAGTAGGGAGCAGCAGTTGGCAGAAAGGCTATGTCACTGGACTCCCACATAGTTGACCACGTGTGTGTGCATGCCCAAGATCCCGAGAGGAGAATGGAGGAGAAGGGATTATGGCATCACCATCCCCCCTGGGGGGTGATTTCTCGCTTTCTGTCTCTCTGTCTCTGTCTTTCTGGCACATATACATACCCTATAGCAAAATCCTCTCCCGCAAAAAGTAATAATAAATAAAATAAAATAAGGTAAAGAGACCAGCAGATAGTGTTGTGGTTAAGAGCACTGGACTCCCACATGGCTGACCACGGTTCATGTCCTGGACCTGGTGGCTTGCTTTCTCACTTTCTCTTGATCTCTCTCTCTCTGTCCCTCTCTGATCAAATTAAAATAAATAAGTAAATAGCAAAACAAGGTAAAGACTCAAATGAATGGAAAGATATCCTGTGTTTATATATTGGAAGAATTCTTATTAAAATGTTCATAGTACCAAAGGCAATTTGTGACTCAATGCAAAATACAATGGCATTCTTCACAGTAAAAGAGAAAAAAAATCTTTGAATTTATATGAAATCAAGAGAGACCCCAAGTGGCCATAGGGATCTTAAGCAAAAAGAACAGGCTGGAGGCATAACCTTACCAGATTTCAAATTATATTGTGGAGCTATAGTAACCAAAATAGCTTAGTACTAGCATAAAAACAGATAGATTAATGGAACACAATAGAGAACCCAGAAATAAATCCATGAATTTATAGCCAAATTTTTGACAAACGGGCCTAGGACATGTAATAAGGAATGGATGGTTTCCATAATAATGTTGGGCAGGAACCTGGAGTTGGCGTAGTGGCTATGTCGCTGCACTCCCATGTAGTCCACCACAGTTTGAGTCCTAGACTCAGTGGCGAAAACTCACACTGGGCGCCTGTGCGTGCGTGCCCAAGATGCTGAGAGGAGAATGGAGAAGGGATTGTGGCATGACCATCCCCCCTGGGGAGTGATTTTTCGCTTTCTGTCTCTCTGTCTCTCTGGTGAGCGCACCTGCCCTATAGCAAAATCCTCTCCTAAATAAATAAATAAATGAAAAATAATGTTGGGAAAACTGGATAGACATATGCACAAGAATTAAACTAAACATTGTCTCACAGCATATTAAAAAATAAAATCAAGATAAAAATATAAAACTATTAGAAAACATAGGACAAAAGCTCCATGACATTCATCTGGGCAATGCCTTCAAAAACACAGGTGACAAAAGCCAAAGCAGACCAAAGAGATTTCATTAGCCTAAAACACTTCTGCAGAGCAAGGCAAACACAACAGTTTGAAGACACAACTTGCAGCATTCAAGAAAATATTTACAAAATATATCTCAGATAATGAGTTAAAAACCAAAATATGTAAGGAACTCAAACAACTCAAGAAAACAACCCTATTAAAAATAGGCTAGTAGCCAGAATAGACATTTCTCTGAAGATGATATACAAATAGCTGAGGGGTGTATAAAAACGGGTGTATGCTCAACAATAATAATCACTGGGAAAATGCAAATCAAACCTACAGTGAGATATCACCTTACTCTTACTGAGGAGCCCTTTTATTTTTCATCAAAAAGTTAAAAATTAAATTTCTGTCTTATTCAGCAAACTCACTAATGTGTACATGTGCAAAGGAAATGAAAGCAGTACGTCAAAGAGATGTCTGAGTTTCCATATTTATTGCAGCACTATGTACAATATCCAAGGATCCAACTTAAGTACTCATTGACGGATTAATGGATAAAGAAAATGTGGTATTTATGTACAATGGAATATTATTTAGTCTCTAAAAAAAAGGAAATCCTGGGGCCAGCAGGTGGCACAGTGGATAAGACATTGGATTCCCAAATGGCCAACCACAGTTCAAAGCCAGGAACCAGTGTCTTGAAACTCACACTGAGTATGTGTATGCACATGCAAGCATGCCTAATATCCCAAGAGGAGAATGGAGGAGAAGAGATTGTGGCATGGTCATCCTCCATGGAGGGTATTTCTCACTTTTCCTCTCTCTGTCTTTTCTCTGTCTCTCCAGCAAGTACACACACCCTATAGCAAAAATTTCTCTCTCAAAACAAAGGGAAATTCTATTATTTGTGATAGCATGGATGAACTTGGGCGACATTCTGTTAACTGAAATTAGGCAGGAAAGACAAATACTGCATGATCCCCTCATGAGTGGAATATGAAAATTTTACCTATGATGTAGACACTAGAATAGTGATTACCAAGAGCAAGGGAGGTGGTGGGGAGAGTGGGGAACATGTTGGAGTAAGGATATAAAATTTCAGTTAGATAGAGGAGTTCAACAGATTGGCCGTGTAACATGATGAATATAATTAACAATATATTTTATACTTGAAAAATGCTGAAAGATTTTACATATTTGTACCACAGAAATAACATTGTGAGGTAATGAATATGTCACTTAGCTAGGTTTAACTATTTCCAATGTGCATTTATTTCATTCCCCTTTTTAAAATTTTAACTGCCAAAGGGCACGTGTGCTTGTCAGGGAGAAAGAGTTGATAGGAAGAGAAGGAGAGGGATAAAGCACACCCCAATGGGTATGGTGACAACATACTCCTTTCTCTTCCATGTCTCTATCCTGTCAGAATTTAGGGCATGAACACATACTTAGTAAGTTTGTCAAGTTGCCAGGGACAGGATTCGAATCATGGTAGTCCATGTAGAATCCAGCTTCCTTAGCCACTAGACCACAGGGCCAGCCCATACATATATTTCAAAATATCATGCTGTATATGCTAAATACATTAATAAAGAACAACTAGGGTTTAATTGTATGTATTTACAGGTATGGGTATGTGGGCTTACATGGGAGTGGAGCAATTTGGGGTATATATTAAATGTGTGACTGGGGCCAGCAGGTGGCATAGTGGTTAAGGTGCTGGACTCCCATGTGATCAACCATAGTTTGAATCCTGGACCCAGTGGCTTGAGACTCATGCTGGGCACATGCATGTATGTACCCAAAATCCCTAGAGGAAAATGGAGGAGAAGAGATTGCAATGTGGCCATCTCACCTCCCCCACCCCCCCGAGGGGATGATTTCTTGCTTTCTGTCTCTCTGTCCGTCTCTCTCTCTTTCCGGTGAGTGTACATACCTTATAGAAAAAATCTCTCAAACAAACAAACAAACAAAAAACCCCTGTGTCCTTTTGTTTTGCCTTGGTGACAGTACATGGTGTCCAGAGAGGGTAAATGTTTAAATATTTATAATTATTCATAAGTGAAGTTGTTTTGCAAGCTTGAACCACACAACCAGCTGTGTGAGTTCTAGCTGTCCTAAATACTGTTATCACCTAGCTGACCCTTTTTCAAATTTTTCTTTTACTTCTGAATGTATTTGACTTTCACATTGTTTAATATTTCTATGTTAATTTTTCTTAGCTTTAGTTATACATTTATATTTGGTCTACACAGTTGAGTATTATGGTATTGAAAGAAAGAAGGACCTGAATAAGTGTAGTAGGTAATTCTAACACTCCACCTACTAAGAATTAAAAAAGATAATTTAGTTACTGAATACTTTTGTGAAACATTTAGAATAGATGTATACATTGTGAACAACTCTTAAATACTTCATTTTTAAATATATAGAGAGCAGAATTCTGAAAACTTTCTCTTTTCTGGGCCCTTACTGAAATACCAATGTTTGTTAATGTGGCATATTTCTTCATAGATACCTGAAGAATAATATAAAAATATGATAGTGGCCACTAATTTAGTAAATTCCTTTTACCCACCTCCTGCCCTTTGCCCTCCCATCATAGCCCTCTAGCCAGCATACACACAGTCTGTTTATTACCAGAACACCATAGAGGCATCAGTGGGGTAACCAACAAATAAATGAACAGTGGGATCACTTAAAATCAGAGTATTATTCTACAAACAATTCCTTGATGGACTGTGTTACTTTATGTTTTCTATATTACTTAAGCATATTTGGCTCTGCTCATGAAGGAAATAAATGGCAAGGATAGTTAAAACCATGTATGGCAAGAAGTCACTAGCATAACATATTAGATATTAAATAAAGCATTTGTTGAAAATAGGAAGGGATGTTATTACTAAATATACATGAGTCACTAAATGGGCATAGTATATTACATGGTTTATTAATACACGACTCTACATGAGTTATAGGGGCATCCCACTTTTACCCTGCCAATTCACTTAGGAAACAAACATGGCCACTCAGCAGGTCAGTGGTTCTTTACAGCTGTGACTAGGTGTGCTTGCTCTTGTCTTTCCAATACAGCAGGTGATATTTGATGCCAATCACTGTCTGCACTTTGGACACTATGCTTAAATGTCAACTCTGATCTTTTCATTCTCATCATTAGCAGGGAAGACTGATGCAACTAAAAGAACATGACTGTGATATATTTCAGGATTCAGATATAGTGTGATATCCACCCTGCTTATACCCTGTCCTGAGTTTATAAATTTATTCTGCCTCTGCCCTAGCTTTTCACTTTGTATAACAAATTAACTAATAAATTATGTTATTTGATCATCTTAAATTAATCTCTGAAATTTTCTATTCCAAAACCTCGAGGGATAGCACCTGGTAATATACAAGGAAGATACCATGGCCTCAAGGTAATTTACTAGGCAACATTATGGTTCTTAGGTTGGGATTAAAAACAAGTTTCCAGTTGATTAGAGTAGTTCAGCATGTAAAAATGAGCTATTCAAGGGACCAGCAGTTAGCGTAATGGCTATGTAGCTGAACTCCCATGTAGTCAACCGTGGCTGGAGTCCTGGACCCAGTGGCTTATACTCACACCGGGCATGTTTGCATGCGTGCCCAAGATCCCGATAGGAGAATAGAGGAGAAGGGATTGCAGCGTAGCCATCCCCCCGAGGGATGATTTCTTGTTTTCTGTCTCTCTGGAGAGTATATGTGCCCTATAGCAAAAAAAAAAACTCTCCAAAAAAAAAAAAATGAGCTATTCACCTAAATAAAAAATTATAAGTATCACATACAATATAAGGCCTAGAGGGCAAATTATTTTTCTTTTAGCAATGATTTGATAACAGTTGCCTGATATCATTTCACTGAGAAAGACTTGAGCTGAATGAGAATATATAGATGGGTCTAAGATCTGTATAGACAAAAGACCATGCAGAATTAGCAAAGACTATTATGGGAACTGTTAAGAGAGACATTGCTGGAGTGTCCCTTGGAGGAAGGAAAGATCCCTAAAGATGACTAGGCAATGGGTAAGTGGACATTTTTTGCAATTTCATTGCACATTAAATAGGATAAGTATTGGTGCCCAAGTAGTTCAATTTATTTCCACATTGTGGAAGTATTTATAACAAAATCTCTCAAAGTTCAGTGTATGTTAATAGTATGGTTTGCTTCTGATCATTAAAGCTACATTTGACTCAGTTTTATATGCCATACTACATAAGATATTTATCATCCATAAAAATATGTTTAAACTGCTAAATGAGGAATTAGAAAACTTTCTGATATTTCAGATAATAAGTATTTTAGGTAGATTTGTCATTGCAGCATAAAAACAACCACAGACACTATGTAACAAATGATTACACTGAGACCTGATAAGTTTCAGTTACGCAAGTACAGGATGAGTTTGATTTGGACAACAGGCTATCCTTTGTTAAACCCCGCCCAAGAAGGTGCTTACACTTTGTAGATTGTGGTATGATGAATAATTATTTGAGTGACCTGAATAATCACAAAGTTTCCCATGGAACATTGTTCCCATGAAAGATTGTTCTAGTCTATCATAGCTACATAAGTAGATGTCAGCCAGAGCTAAGGCTACACAGCACAGATATTCCTCAGCTAATTGAATTCCTTTGCCACTGCAAGAATGGAACTCTTGGCTTTCCGGGATTAATGAGGTTACCATCTGAATAGAGCTGCTCTGCTTGGTATTATTATAATCATTAACTAAGAACTACTTAAAAGTTGAATTAGCAATCTCCTTCCATCTCATTCAAAACTCATCTATTTTCTCCTCATTTTGCAAAACCTGGTTAGGCATTACAGTTTGTATTTAACCTTTCTTTTATGGGAAGACATTTTTAAATTCAGGTGTTTTTTGTTTTTTTGGTTTTTTGTTTGTTTGTTTTTTTGCTTTTTATATATTTATTTTTTTTCTTTTGAGAGGTTTTCGCTATAGGGCGTGTGCGCTCACCAGACAGACAGAGAGAGACAGAGAGACAGAAAGCGAGAAATCACCCCCCGGGGGGATGGTCATGCCACAATCCCTTCTCCTCCATTCTCCTCTCGGGATCTTGGGCACGTGCCCGGCATAAGTTTTAAGCCACCAGGTCCGGGACGCGTACCGTGGTTGACTACGTGGGAGTCCAGTGACATAGCCATTACGCTAACTGCTGGTTCCCTGTTTTTTTTTTTTTTTTTTTTTTTTTTTTTTTTTCAAAACCAAATCTTCCAGCTTGGTCTTTTATTATTAACTTTAAAATAGCTAAATTTTTCTGTTGTTGTTGTGATTGCATCTAAAATTCCAAAATGATGTCTGTTTTCTCTTAATACGATGGATAGAAGTTTGGTTCTCATGCCTGAGTTTGAATTCCAGGCTTACCACTTCCTGTATGACTTCACAAACATTTATTAGCCCCTGTGTCTTAGTTTTTTCATGTGTGAAATAAAGATATCTTCATTATGGTGTGGTTTTGAAGAAGAAATGAGTTAACACATGTGAAGTGCCTTTAAAGGGAAAAAAATAGAGTTAACACTCACATGTTACTTTTTTTTGGAGAGAAATTTTTACTACAGGGTGCATGCACTTGTCAGAGAGAGAGAGAGAGAGAAATCACCCCCCTACCCCCGGAGGATGACCATGCTGCAATCCCTTCTCCTCCATTCTCCTTTGAGGATTTTGGGCACCTGTGTACACGTATCCACCATGAGTTTAAAATTGCTGGGTCTGGGACTTGAATCATGTTCGACCACCTGGGAGTCTAATGCCTTAACCAATAATGCCCACCTGCTGGCCCCACTCACATGTTACTTAAGACCATATAACTTTTGTAGATCATTAAAAACTGTAAATCACTTATCAAATAACATATTTCTCATCTATAAAATAAAATTAGTAGCCCTAGAACAATTTCTCAAGTTATTAATAATTAGCCTTTGGAAACAGCCAAAAATTTACTATTCATATTGAATTGTTGTGGCTTGGGTTTAAGTTTATCCTACTTGTAAGCTAATAAATTAACCTGTGCTATGTAACTGATATTGTTAGAAGACAGATGATACTCCTGGGCAGAGACAAAGGACTTTGTAACCTATAGCACAGTGAAAAGATGCACAGTAGTGTCTTCATCATCAGCTCCCCTTTACCCTAAGTCCCAAAGGAGCCATGCATTATGGCCCAGGTGGGTGATGTTCACAATATAGGTTTCTTTTTTTTTTTGTGGGGAGGTTTTTGCTATAGGGCACATGCGCTCATCAGAAAGAGAGAGAGAGACAGAGAGATAGAAAGCAAGAAATCACCTCCCAGGGGAGATGGCCACACTGCAATCCCTTCTCCTCCATTCTCCTGGAATCTTGGGCATGCACACACACATGCCTGGCTTAGGTTTAAGCCACCGGGTCTAAGACTCGAACCATAGTCGACTACATGGGAGTCCGGCGACATAGCCATTACGCCAACTGCTGGTCCCCACAGTGTAGGTTTCTATCACAACTATGGAAAACTGAGTTTCTAGAACACATTTCTTTGAGAGAAAGCAGGAATCAAATCCTCCAAGGTTGAGAAATTACTTCATCCCTCCTGGCTGACCATTGCAAACAACACCTGCGACAAGACTCAGGCTGGGAGCTGGACCTTTCTCGTCACACCGTACTGGATATGTAGGCAATCAAGAAACCCAGGGACAACTATTTCATCCAACAGACCCCAGGCTGAACAGTTTATTATGAGTTAACATTTTCGTTTTTATCCTTTTTAGCTCTATGATAAAAAGTTTAGGAAACTTAAGTAAACAACTTTAAACAGTTTTCTTCCTGAAAGGCTTCTCAGAACATTTAATGTGCTATAAATCTCCAAGAGAAAAAATTAGTGTTCAGTGTTTACCAAAGTTTTATGACTGTAGATTCCTTTAAGAATAATTACTGTGGGAAGCAGAGTACATTGAAAAACAAATAAAAACACTATTGGCTGTTGCTATTTTGCTTGCTTATTGAGTTTTTTTCCCTGCCTTTTTAAAGAAATCACTATAGGATAGCCATACGTTTAATCTGTGCATAAATATAAAGTGCCTAGGACAGAAAGGCATACATATAAAATGCTGAATATTTGAAATGTTCGTTGTAGTTCTCATTCTGTGACTTTCATTGACATGCTTGCCTTAATCATCTAACCTCAGTAGTGACTACAGTACTGTAACTTTGGATACCACATGCCACATTCCTGTGCAACATAGCTACCATTTATAAGCTGAATGTCAAACGTTCCTTAAATTGCCTGCCATGACTTTCTGAGTCTTCTCTCACTCTTACATGTCAGACATCTTACTAATTATTTGATCTTTCTTTATATTCAATATATCATTCAGTGGCAAACTTTATCTTAAAATATTCATGTTCCT
This sequence comes from Tupaia tana, assembly GCA_026018925.1. NCBI lineage: Eukaryota > Metazoa > Chordata > Mammalia > Scandentia > Tupaiidae > Tupaia > Tupaia tana. Next base: position 54,667,977 of record JAKSZU010000003.1, read on the forward strand.
CTTTCATGACATCCAAGCATCATTAATATGTCAATGCCATGAATACTTGTTCAAAAAAATCAATTAAGGAACATTGTTAGCTCTGGCATAGACAGTGGTGGTTCTTAAACCTTTTGTTTGCCCCCTGACTCTTTCAAGTCTATAATTTTGAGAAATTGTAATAATGGAATAAATTCACGCTAATTGTAGAGGGCAGTGTCAGGTGATAATCCTCAGAAGCACTGATGGGCTTTCAGGGCCTGTCAACTACCACTGCAATGTACAAGGTGGAAGAGATGGCGGTTGCCATGAGCCTGATTTCTTGAGTGACTGTGTGTATTAAGCCTCAGCTCACAAGTGTGAGGCATGTGGTATAAGAAAGATAGAGACTGTTGTCATATTATACCACAGAAATTTTGTTAAGTGGAAAGCAAATACACATACATTCTAGTCATACTTTGAGTAATAAAAGATATCACCCAAAGCTGAGATTTCTCTAGTCATCTTTGTAGCCATTAATAGACTATGTAAAATCTGTGTTGAAAAATTTGAAACTTTGAAGATATTTGAGATATTTAAAAACTAAAATATCTTGTAGCAATGTTTACTAACTGGTATCTCTTAGAACGCTAATTCCAGGATATGATAACAGATACTTTATGTGAACATTTGGTCCTCTGGTGAAATATTTGGAAAACATTGCAAACTAAACAGGCCTCTGGGACCCTTGCTAGATATAGAAGCATAATAAATGTTCTAAGATACCATTATTCTTTTAATCCAAAATTTCTAGACTTAAGTGTGGAATACATTTTTTCCCCCACTAGAAATTTGGAGTAGTGGCTTACAGAATTTCAAGTTTGGGAAATGCCAACATAGAAAAAAGCTTGATACTTTTTCTCAACAGGACTGGTACATGATAGAGGGATTATGCACATTCTACATAGCTCAAGAGCTCCACAAGGGACCAGCAGTTAGCGTAATGGCTATGTAGCTAGACTCCCACGTAGTCAACCGCGGTTCACGTCCCGGACCCGGTGGCTTAAAACTCACGCCAGGCACGTGTGTGTGCATGCCCAAGATCCTGAGAGGAGAACGGAGGAGAAGGGATTGAGGCGTGGCCATCTCCCCTGGAGGGTAATTTCTTGCTTTCTGTCTCTCTGTCTCTCTCTGTCCGGTGAGCGCACGCGCCCTATAGCAAAAACCTCTCCAAAAAAAAAAAAGAGCTCCATGAAAAATGGGTTCGATATAAAGAACAAGAGAGAATAAGGGAAATACATCTGAACCTTAACTTCTAAATTATGGCAAAAATTTTCTGCTACATATAAAAGTTTAAACAAAAAAGGGAAAAAGAAAGTATGGAAAACTTTATATATATGCACACATACACATCTATACATACACATACATATATACATGTGTATATACAGAATATAAGGTTTCTCATCCAAACATTCCTTAAATTCTATGAACAGCAAGTCTGGGAAACCTAGTGGCATAAACAAAATTCAGACAGCAAATACTTACTGGGCACCTATTATGACCAATAATTAATCCCCCATCATCGGGTCCAAGTTACTGCTTTCATTAAGCTTAGATGAGTGATATAAGCAATGATAAGAAAGCACATAAGGATTAAATTAGAGTGATGTGATAAAGTAGTTAAGGATGTTTCTTATAATGGTGCTCAAGAAGGACCTCTGGGGACCAGCAGTTAGTGTAATGGTTATGTCGCTGGACTCCCACGTAGTCGACCGCAGTTCGCATCCCGGACCTGGTGGCTTAAACTCACGCCGGGCGCGTGTGCGTGCATGCCCAAGATCCCCGAGAGGAGAATGGAGAAGAAGGGATTGTGGCGTGGCCATCCCCCCTTGGGGGGTGATTTCTCGCTTTCTATCTCTCTGTCTCTCTCTGTCTGTCTGGCGAGCGCACGTGCCCTATAGCAAAAACCTCTCAAAAAAAAAAAAAAAAAAAAAAAAAAAGAAGAAGGACCTCTGTAAGGATTTGCACTGTGACAACCAGGATGGTTCCCAAAGGTATCTATGTCCTAATTCCCAGAACCCATGAATGTGTTGTTACCTGGTAAAGGGATTTTGAAGATATAATTAAGATGACAGACCTTAAAATAAAGAGATTATCCAGCATTATCCAGGCGGAGGGGCAATCTCATTAAATGAGCCCTCCAAAGCAGAGCTCATCCTCTGACTTGGTGCAATAGAGAGAAACATCAGGTGCTGGAGAGAGTGACGTCAGAAAGATGAACAACTAGAAGTTCCCTGTACTCTTTCCCCTGACCCCAAAAAGACAACAACCCAATCAGTAAACAATTACATTTCAACCAAAATAACCTTGAGACTACCGAAAAACAGCAAAGCATCAGAAATCCACAGAGCATAGACACCCAAGATGGCCACGTAGAAAAGGGGAGGAAATACCTTGATTTCACCAACCCGTTTCCCCAGCTGCAATCAGCTTGAAACCTGGAGAGACTTAGCTCTGTGGGAATGAGGTAAGCAAGAGGACACAGTAGCTCTAACCACTGTGGACCCCTATAGTCTTTGCTGCTGGACACCTGCAGTCCTCATAGGTTCTGAGCTCAGCTGAGGCAGCTCCCTGGAGTCCAGGTGCTCAGCTAGTTCAGAGAAGGGGGTGATTCTGTGTCCCAGTGCCCTGCATGGTCTATTCGACCACTGTGTACCACCTGGGAATGAAAGTTACTGCTAGAATGTTTCTGTCTCCAGGGACACACGCTGCACCACATTCACCTGGCAGTGTGCTATCCTCAAGAAGGGCTGCTGCTTTGCATTAACTTTAAGGCCAAGCCACCACAGAGTCATTTCTCAGAAAATGACAGAAAAATGACCAGCAGGTTTATGAAAAGGTATTCCACATCGTTAACTATCAAGGAAATGAAAGTTAAATCACTATGAGATACCACCTCACACTCATTTAAGATGACTGTTATAAAAAATATATCAAGAGGTACCAAATGTTGGCAAGAGTGTTGAGTAAAGAGAACCCTTGGACACTAAGGGTAGGAATCTAGATTCACAAACCTATTATGGAAAACAGTGTAGAGGTTTCTAAAAAAATTAAAAATAAAACTACCACATGACCTAGCAATCCCACTTCTGGGCATAAATCCAAAGGAAATAAAGGCACTGCTTCATAAAGACAGATGCACTTCTATGTTCATTGCATCATTATTGATAATAGTCAAGGCATGGAAACTACCTAAATGCCTGTTGACAGATGAATGGGGAAAAAAACAAACAAACAAACAAAAAAACTGTGGTACATATACATAATGGAATATTATTCAGTCCCCAAAAGAATGAAATCCTGCCATTTGCCACACCAAGGAGGCATTATGCTAGGTGAAATAAGCCAGACACAGACAATTATTATTGATCTCACTTCTATGGAGAATCCAAAAAAGTTTTAAATATCCAGAGATAGAGAACAAGATCATGGATACCATGAGGATGAGAAAGTGGAGACACAAGTGGAGGTGACAAGTGGAGGACACAAAGTAGCAGATACGTAGGATGCAAGAATCTAGAGTAGGAATGTACAGCATGAGGACTGCAGGCAATAGAACTGTACTGTATATGGGATCCGTGCTAAATGAGTGGACTTGAGCTGCTCTTACCACAAAAACAAGAGATAAAGTGGGTAGCTAGTGAGATGGGTATGTTCGTTGCTTTATTACAGTCATCATTTTACATTGGACACACCAGGACGTGTGGTAAATGGCTCCTGGGTTAGATGGCACTTCTCAAACTTTAGTGGATATCGAATGATCTGGAGGTGTGTCAGACTACAGTTTCTGATGTCATAGTTTTAGGAAAGAGCACAAGATTCTGTGTTGTTCACAAACTACCAGGCAACCCTGATGCTGTTTTTTTCTGAAGATGGTAATAGGCTCATTTTCATTGTCTGAAGCTTCTGGCCTTTGTGAAATTGGTCATATCATTAAATACTTTTGTTTCTCCCCTCACTCACTGAAAAATAGTAATAACATCTGCTCTAATGACCTCTCAGAGCTACTGTGAATGCCAATGATATTTTATGTGGTGATTCACTGATATTTATAAATATACCTATGTACAATTCTATAGATTCAATAATTTTCTTAAGGGTCTTTTAAAATCTTCTTTCCTATAAAATTAGTTATCATTTGTTGATTTTTCATGTGATTCTAGTCTGCTAATAACTCACAGATCCCTAGAAATGTGTTGGGGTAAGAGAATGAAAGAGGTAAGTGTTAAGAATAGAATGCATCAATTTTTTAAAATCATAGTGATTTTTACTATTATGAAGTAAAAATATAATACAGTCACAAAGTTTTGTAGATGAAATAGATCTTTACTGGGCCAGGATGTGACTTAGTGGTTAGGGTGTCAGACAGCCACATGGCCAACCACAGTTGCAGTCTCAGATCTTGAAAATCATGCTGGGCACAGCCTAAAATCCCTAGAGGAGACTGGAGGAGAAGGGACTACAGTGTGGCCATCCCCTCTCGGGGGTGATTTCTCACTTTCCCTCTGTCTGTCTCTGGTGAGTATACACACCCAATGAAAAAAAATCTAATAATAATTTTTAAAAAAGATAATGATTATAGGTCACATAGAATGTTAGTAGTCAAGAACTAGGTTGAGCCAATGCTCAGAATGACAGACATAATTTTCTGAGTTAAGAAAAAAAGAGTGTGCATACAAGTGCTTAAAAAGTGTAAGATGAAAATGAAGACTGATTATATTTCAGAAACAAATTGAACAGCCTAATGCACTTTCTTTTTACATGTGATTTGTCAAAATTCCACTAGATGGCAGACAAAATCCAGTTTTAAATATAGTGGGTGTGACAAGGTGCTAAAACAAAAAAAGAAAATTATTTCTTTATTGAAAGACTAGGCCTCTGACTTTGACATATTTATTCAATTTATTAATATAATTCCTATCACTAATTTAATATTGGGTCATCAGGAAAGTTGTGATGCATTTTTGCATAGAAAAACAGAAAAATACAACCTGACTTTCACAACGGTATATATATGTACACATATATGTGTGTGTGTGTGTGTGTATATATAATTAGTATATGTATAGTATATATTTGCATATATATGCTTCATATGAAGCACTTCAAATACATTTTTATGATTTACTTCATTATGTTTATTGTTATTATTATTATATTATAATTCACCATGGAGAGACAGAAAGAAGGAACATGAGAAAGCAAGCTGCCAGGTCTAGAATTCAAGCTGTGGTCGGCCATGTAGGCATCCAGTGCCTTAATATGCCACCTGCTGGTCCCATTTGCGATACAATTTTAAAAACTTGAACTAAGTTTTGCCATGACTCCATATACAAAGGGAAATTTATTTGGTATGGTAGAAAAAGCATAGAAAGAAACTCGAGTCCCAGACATATTTTCAACACTAAATAAGAAAGTGCTTTTGAGTAAGTTATCTAACTTTTCTGAATCTCATCTTATTGTCCATAGAATGTGGCTAATAATACACCACCAATTTGTAGGGTTGTTGGGACTGTATGGAAGATTTCTATGTTAACCATATAGCAGTGTTGATACTTCTATTATTTCAAAGTCTTTTTCTTGACTGAGATGGTGGGTCAGGGGACTTAAGTCAGGTAGACTTTCCTTCCCCAACCTCAGCTCCGGAAACCTCTCTCTTTGAGGTCAAGCTCCAGGAAGTAACAGTTTTCACTGATCTCAAGGTGTCCATTTTTGTCTCTCGGAGTCCTTTAGACCTCTATGAGTTTTTTTACTCCAGGTATAACAGTCTGCTCATTCTATTACTGTATGTCTCGGCTCTTGTTCTCTTTGTGGGTTAAAGCCCTCAGTGAGCTCTTACTAGAGGAGAAACAGAAAATTTCTTCAAAATCACATTGCTAAAGTACTTAATTTTCAGGTCTATATTACAGAAACCAAATAGTTTCTTGCACCTTTACACTTCTCTCTGCTCTTAAACTATCCTTTACATAGTGTGGGCCTCTGTCTGGTATTGTCTAAAATCCAATAATTGGGCTTGCTGTTCTATTCCCTTTAGTTGCGAATAATGGGAAATACTAGAAAATGAGAAGGATAAAATACAAATACTGACATGTTAATAAACAGCTTTTCCCGTGAGCAGACCATGTTGTCACCCTCTATGTCATGGAGCAAATAAGTCACCATGTCAGGTATTTCTCACATTGCATTATATCCCATCTACATGCTTGTTTTTTCATCTACTGCCACCTGAACCTCTTCATTTTTTATCAGTGCAGAAGCATCGTCTTTTCTCACCTAAGGTTAGCTTTTTACCTGATCAGGTAAGCATGCTAAAATATTTCCTGTCTTTAAACAAACTGAAACAAACAAATATTCCTCTGCTATCGCAGTATTGTAGGTAAGTGGTCAAACCCCTCTTTTCTTTCCTATCTGGGAAGGATGCTTCCGTCCTTGCTACTCTCCTCACCCTTAACTCCAGGCTGTTCTCAATCGGGCAGGCAGAGGTCTCTGTGAAAATGTTCTTCCATGTCACTCCTCTGCCTAAACCTCTCACTCAGAGTATAAGCCACATTCATAAAGCATCCATCAAGGCCCCAAGTCATGGATCCACCACTCACTCTTCCCTCTCTGCCCTTCTCCTCTTTTCCACTCCCCATGTATCTCTCAGGTCTGCATGCACTGGAAGTCACCCGTTCCTGCACACGCTGGGCACACCGCATGGTCTTTGCATTTGCTATCCTCCCTCTGCCTGGAAGATAGCTAGGTTCTCAAGCATTCTCGAGGTTTTCTCCTTTACCCATTTTCAACTTTTGTGCTAAAAAAATAACCTTTCCATGAGGTCATTTCTAATCACTCTATTAAATTTGCTTTCCATTCCAAGTCCCCCCACTCCTCCTTTATTTTCTCCCACTAGCATATTACATGCACAGGAACTATGCATAGATGCGAGGAAGACTTCAAAGACTTGGTTAAAAAAAATTGAAGTACAAGTTTACTTAGGTGCAAAAAACATTCAAATCCAATCATAGTGTTTTCATAATAATATTTTCCATTAACTTTCTTAAGACCTGTTGTATAAAAATTGTGTGTGTGTGTGTGTGTACAGAGAGAGAAAGGAGAAAGAAAAGGAAAAAGAAAAAGGGGAGGATAAGGAAGAAGAGTGTTTTCCTTCTCCTTTTATCTCAGAGAAAAAATACATTGTTTGTCTGTTTTGTGGGCTGCTATGAGCCTCAGCTTCTAAGATAATATGCCAGGTAATATATGTTGAATAAAAGAAATAGTGATGTTAGCATTGATCGACAGGTCGTAGTGGGGGTAGAGGATATTTGAGCATTTGATTTAATATGGAGAAGACAGGCATGGCAAGGTTTGATGAGGGACTAAATAGGAATTTAGAGAAGACTGAGAGAGGAGTCAGAGCGGAATGTCGGAGGAGACTGAGAAGAGGCAAACATGAAATCTGGGATAGTGGAGACATAATGGGAGCCAAGGCACAGACTTCCTGGGGGTTGGTATCAAAGCAAGAGAAGGACTAAATGAGTATTCCAAAGTGGCAGAAAGAACGTTACAGAAATACTTGTTTTTTCCTTTCTCTTTTTTTTTTTTTTTTTTTTTTTTTTTTAGATATTTTTGCCTATGACATATGCACTTGCCAGAGAGAGAGAGACAGAGACAATGAGAGGGAAAGTGTGCAACCTCCCTCAGAGGGGCAACCAAAATACATATTTTGTATAAGTCAACAAACATCTCTCCACTGTGTTTCTTTATGCCAAACAAGCCTCCTTTCCCTCCCCTCTCTGACCAGCACCCACATAATTTCAGGCAGGTGCTTTTTCCCTGGGAGCAACAGCTTTAATACATCTGCACAAATTCTTTGATATGGATTCAATCAAGAGATGGAGTTAATTCTCATCTCTTAAAATGAGTTGGCTTTAGTGACTCACTTCTAACTGATGGATTGTGGTGGAAGTAATACCACATAGCTGCTTAGATTAGGTGATAAAAGGTGGTGAAGTCTCTGCCTGTCCTTGTCGCTCTATTGAGATATCCCTTCGGAGCACTGGGCTACCATGTAATCAACCTCACTACAAAGACCATGTAGAGAGACCACACAGAGGTGAGAAATGCCCACGCAGCCCCCACTTGTCCAGCCTCCAGCTATTTGAATCTCGTCAGCCTATATCAGCATGGGAGTGAGGAAGCATTTGAGGTGATTCCAGCCTTAACCATCATCCCACTATCACAATAGACACCTTTTCAAGTCAGCTCAGCCCCCTGCCATATAGAACAGCCCAGACTGAGCGACTTAAACAGACACTCAGTTTCTCACTGTTCTGGTGGCCAAGTGTCTGAGATGACAGTGCAGGTATAGGTTGGGTTTCACCGAGAGCCTTCCTCCGGCCTTGCACACACCTGCCTTCTCATTATGTTTTGATATGGGGGAGAGAAAAAGCATGAGAGAACACACTGATGTCTTTTAAAGGGCACTAATCTTGTTGAACAAAGGTTCCACCGTATCATTTAACCTTACCTATCTCCCAAAGCCCCATCTCCAAACTGATCCTATTCTGGAATAGGGTTAGAGAGGAGAGAAAATGCACACATTCAGTCCATAAATGGATACCACCCTCTGGAATACCTGCTTGATGCTAGCTCACAACAGTACCATAATAGAAAATAATTTAAAAAAATTATTGTGTGGTTTTATGCACTAAATTGAGGATGCTGATATACTGTAATAGAAAAGCAGAATACTGGGTGACTTCCATTTATCTTTCAGGCTTCTGCCAGTCACTTCTGCAGAGACAAATTTTTGGCCTGCACTTCCTCACTCTTTCCACTCAGGTGTAAGATAGTGTTCCCCGAATCCTTTATTTCACATTAATATGGAATTTACCACAAATTATTATATTTGTCTATATTGCCTACAGGGGCCTCTGAGGTCAGACAATATAGAAATTATTTTGAAAGCATGTACTGAAAAGTTAAGTAAATCTTTAAAACCTATACACACACGGCATCCCAGAAGAGCAGATTTCTGAGTAGAGTGAAAGTAGGCACAGCACCGGATGTGGAAGGAGCAATATATTGAAGAAAATAATATCTCTTTTATCCTCAATCTTCAACCACCCTAAAGTTGCATGAGCATGTGAAAGAATGGCAGCAAGGGAACCAGCAGTTAGCGTAATGGCTATGTCGCTGGACTCCCACGTAGTCGACCGCGGTTCGCGTCCCGGACCCGGTGGCTTAGAACTCACGCCGGGCGCGTGTGCGTGCGTGCCCAAGATCCCGAGAGGAGAATGGAGGAGAAGGGATTGCGGCCTGACCATCCCCTCTGGGGGGTGATTTCTCGCTTTCTGTCTCTATGTCTCTCTCTGTCTGTCTGGCGAGCGCACGCGCCCTATAGTGAAAAACCTCTCCAAAAAAAAAAAAAAAAACAAAACAAAAAGAATGGCAGCAAGAGAGAGAAAGAGAGAGAACACATGAGCACGTGTGTGTGTGTGTGTGTGTGTGTGTGTGTGCGTGTGTAGGAGTGTCTTACCTGAACTAAATAACCTAGCAAGTTTAGAGAAATAAAGGAGGCCTGAGACTGAAAGGAGAGCATTACCACTTGATATTATTGTAGAACAATGAGTCAGTGGAGCCACAGATGGTGATTAACATGGCAAACATTGAGCAGAAGAAGGGGTCCAAATGTACTCAATTAATCAAAGCATATTTATTGGCTATCTGCTGTGTGTCTGGAACTAGCCTTTTTCGCTCTGGGAGAAATGAGAGTAGTATAAGGAAGTCTTTAAGGAAGTAATTTTCTAGTTAGTGAGATAAGACAAACACAAAGAAACTTAATAACAGAAAATATAATTTGTTTATTTAAGTATATTAAGATGTAATACAAACTAGCAGGAAATAATCTGTGTAGTAAATGTTCAAAATAAATTAAAAAATAAATAAATAAACAGTGGTTCCAGAGTCAAGGGTTGGGAAAGAATATAGGGAGATGCAGGTGAATGATACAAAAATGCCAGATATATAGGATGCATAAGCCTAGAGGTCTAATGTGCAATTAAGTTGATAAATTGTATTGTATTTGGGAGTTTTGCTAGATAAATAAATTTTAGCTGTTCTTACCAAATAAAGGTAAAAAACTGAAAAAAGGATAACTACGTGATATGTTGGGTTAACTGACTTCACTATAGTAACCAACTTACTATGTACCTGTAACCCAAAACATCATGTTGTATACTTTAAATATACATAGTGAGATTTATTAAAAATATTTTTCCAAACTTGGAATTGTAAAAGCTAGTAATATGAGGTACACCAAGGTTAAATATAAAGGGAGTGCCTCTCTTTATATATTTTATTAATATCACATTTACATACATAAAAAGGAACATATCTCAAAATAATAACTCTCTGCTGAATTTTCTCATTAAGAAAAACTGCAGTGTTTTCCTATGGGATTTAACAACAAACACATTTACTTATTGGTTTTCCCCTTTCAACTTTATGTTCAAATGACATTTATAGATTTTTCCCTTGTGTTTTTAAGGCCCCAACAGTTTTAAAATTTTTGTGTGATCTATGGAAAAAATGCTGCATTAAATTTGACTCAAGCCATTATAAAACCTAAACATTTCCTACTACTCTTTCTGAAATTAATTATTCCCATTTTAAATAGCTACTCTTACTTTTTTTAGGTTCAATTTAATAATTTTTCTTAACAAAAAATGTATTGTTTTTAGTCTTACATAAAAATAAGTTAATAAAAAAGCAGAAGTAGGAACAATACACTGAAGACAGAATGGGACAGATAGAATATATATATATATATTTTTTTTTTTTTTGAGGGGTTTTTGCTATTAGGAGCATGCACTTGCCAGAAAGACAGAAAGACAGAGACAGAAAGTGAGAAATCACCCCCCCTCCCCAGGAGGAATGGCCACACCACAATCCCTTCTCCTCCATTCTCCTCTCGAAATGTTGGGGACACACACACACGCATCCAGTGTGAGTTTAAGCCACCAAGTTCAGGACTCAAACTGTGGTTGAATACATGGGAGTCCAGTGACATAGCCATTACGCCAACTGCTGGTCCCACAGATAGAATATATTAAACCAATGACTTTTCCTATCATTTTTCTTTCCTTTATTCTTCCATATTACTGAATGGCTCCCTCACTGACTTAGCTGTAAACAAGACCAACTTAAGTATCTTTCAATTTAGGGGAGACACAAGCAAGGAAATAGAATATTGTACTATATTGTTATCTGCTATAATCAGAACAAGACAGAACCCTATGGAAAGAATTAGATTGAGACAATTGGAAAAAACCAAGCAAGACTGGAAAAATTAGTTGTGAATGAAATAACAGCAGTGTTTTCTAAGCAGAGTTAAAGTCATATGAAAAGATTTTGATAGGAGAGTCACTGAAGAAGCAGAAACAAGTTTTGTATGGCTGTAAGATTTACATGCCAACTGAAGACTGGCAAGAGTGGGGCTGCAGAGATGAACAGTAAACGACAAACAAGGATACTGTAGGACAGGCTAAGGCACACTGGACCTACTGAGGGCAGGTGGGGACACTGAGGGTTTTAGAGAGGAGAGTGACCAACTAGAGTATTTTAGCAAGATTATTTTGGATACCATCTTGAGAATAGACTGAAGGCTGTCATTCTAAGTTCAATAAAAGATATTAGTGATCTGAATGAAGGTAGCTGAAGTTTGCAATTAAAGTGGATGATATTCAATAAATATTAAGGGATTTCAATTGGTAGGATTTATTGGATAATTCGTGGGATATAAGAGGATTCTTATTTAGGTGGTTGGACAACTTGATAGATGGATGTGTCAATTACCAACATAGGCAGTATGGAAGTGATATGGTTTGGGTTACACAGTGATGTCTTCGGCCTTAAAAGTGATTTTGTTTTTTTCAGATGCAGACAGAAATTTGTAAGACGAACTCAAGAGAGAATGTCACGCAAAGATATAATTGAAGCTATAGATGAGTATGAAATTGTCCAGGGAAAATAAATAGAATAAAAAGATAGAACAGTCTAAACGGAATTCCAAAAAACACTACCTTTAAAGAGTGCACTGGGGGACCAGCCTGGTGGTGTGGTAGTTAAGGTAAGGTAGCTGGATCTCACATGGCTCACTCTGCAGTTTGAGTCCCAGACCTGGAGGCTTGGAAAATACAACAGATGCATGTGGATGCATGCCCCAAATCCCAAAGCAAGAATGGATTGTGGCATGGCTCCACCCGCTGGGGGGTGGGGGGTGATGTCTCACACCCCCACCTTTCTGTCTCTCTCCAATGAGTGAACCTAGCCCATACCAAAACACTAAAAATAAATTAATAAATAGATAAATAAAAGAATAAATTGAAATAAATATTTCCAAAGGACCTAGAAGGAATTCTAAGAATAATAGGGGAAGAACGCCATGAAAGCCAAGAGAAGAATGTGCTTTAAGAAGAAAACATTGGTGATTATTAGTAACCTTCCTTATGGGAGACTTCAAGGGAAGAAGTTGGGATAAAGTGATTTTGGTGATAGAAACTATTTTGCCAAATAGTGAGTGAATTGTGAGTATAAAAAGTATATGTAGGGATCAACAGTTGGTGTAGCAGTTATGTTGCTGGACTCCCACATAGCTGACAGTGGTTTGAGTCCCGGCCCTGGTGACTTGTAACTTACGCTGGGCGCATATACATGTATGTGCAACGCCACAGGAGGAGAATGGAGGAGAAGGTATTCAAGCATGGCCATCCCCTTGTGGGGGGGATTTCTCACTTTCCCTCTCACTGCCTCTCTCTCTCTCTCTCTCTCTCTCTCTCTCTCTCTGGGAAAGCACATGAACCAAAGGCAAAAATCTATAAAAAAAATTAAAAAGTATATGTATCTCTTGTAAGAGTTCTGACTGAGAGAAGTCATCAATTAATTTTCATCATAAACATACATCAAAAAGCTACAAGGTAGCCAGGATGTTGGGACATGGAGGAAGTCTCTTACCTGTCCCTCTTTTTTTTGGGGGGGGGGAGGTTTTTTTGCCACAGGGCGCGTACGCTCGCCAGACAGACAGAGAGAGACAGACAGAAAGCGAGAAATCACCCCCCAGGGGGGATGGTCATGCCGCAATCCCTTCTCCTCTCGGGATCTTGGGCATGCATGCACACGCGCCTGGCGTGAGTTTTAAGCCACTGGGTCCGGGACACGAACCGCGGTCGACTACGTGGGAGTCCAGCGACATAGCCATTACGCTAACTGCTGGTCCCCGTTACCTGTCCCTCTTTAACTGTAGCCTTAGGAAACACATTTTCTTGTCTTCAAGTAGACTATTGTTTTTTCAAATATTTATTAAACTGTCCAAATTTTTACTCTGCTGTGAGAGACCATCCCATAGCCTCTCCCCCTTATTTACATGTATTCTTTTATCCATTAAACTTTTTCTCATGAAACCTCCCTTTTTATGTCTACCATTACTCTATTACTATGCCTTCGAGTCCTTCAGTTTCTGCCATTGAGTGTGGACATTCAGTATGTGAAAAGAAGCATATAGTACTTGTCTTTCATAATCCAGTTGATTTCATCTAGCACTGTATCTTCTAGGTACTTCCATTTGTGTCAAAAGATAGAATCATGTTTTTCTTCATGGCTAAGTAGTGTTCCTTCAAGTATATGTACCATACTTTCCAAACTGGGTGTTGGACACTTAGGCTGATTCCATGACTTAGCTATTGGGAATGCTGTTGCTATTAGCATAGATGTACAAATCCCTAGGAAAGCAGACAATCCTTCATTTTCTTTTTATATATTTCTTTTTATTATTTTTTTCCTCAGCATGAGTACATTCTAAACATCCATATTTAGAAACTGCTTTTCATTTTCCTTATCAACCTTTTTTTTCACTTTGTATTAGAGTCTATGGAAGAACAGCTTAAGACCACTCAGTGGTTGTTCCTACCCATTCAGTGGGAACAACCACTGAGCAGTGGGGACCACTGCAGACCAGTCAGAGGCAGGCTGAGCACTCCAGTCTTCAGTAAGGAACTGCTGCATGGGCACAGAGGACACTTGCATGCCATCATACCAGTCTGTGACCTCAGGTTGAGCAGCAGTAAACTCAGGAGCTGGCATAGTTCATTGACCCCGAAATTCCTCCTTGGTCACGGCCTGTTCAGTGGCAGCCTGTTCCTCCTTTTCAATCTCTTTGAAATCTCTGTAGAAGTAGATATCAGGCATGGCCTCCCAGGGGTTTTCACAGGATATAGTGGCACACATGCACAGAACATCCCTGGCCAGCATCCACCACATCAGACCCACTGAGTGAGCTCCCTTGTTGCATGCGATGGCAATGTCCGCACAGTGCAGATAAGAATCTGTGCTGCGCAGAGCAATCGTAGGTAGATTAACATAAAATGCCTCTGTGAGAGGCTGGTCATCAACCCTGGGGTCAGTAACCACCAGAAGATGTGGCTCCCAGGAGGTTGCCTGGATTTGGTTAGTGAAGGTACTAGGAGTACAGTGACAAGCAATAGGAGTTGCTCCAGTGGCAGCGGCAAACTTCAGAACAGCCCTGTGTCCAGTGTTCCTAGAAGATATGATGCCAATGTCAGCAAGATTTTCAATGACAACGATGGCACGAGCTTCTCCCAGGTCCTCCTCAGATTAATGATGGAGATGCCATCATTTTCCTTTTATAGATGTACTATTCCATTTGGAAGTCAAGGCTGGTGCCACCTAAGTGGGTTCCTGCTGCAGGGAATTTGAGGACAGCCTCTTCCTTCATCTGCAGGACTTCAAGGGCTTTGGTTATCATGAAAGTTTCTGTAAGTCATGATGGGAATCCAGAACAACGCGGTATGAACACTTGTGTGGGCAGTGTGGAAAGGGCAATACATTAATATTAGTTCAGTCAAAGATATTACCATGTACGTTATCATCAACAGATAACTTTCCATTTTTGTGTCCATCAAGAGTGTTGCTTTTTTTTTTTGAAAGCAGACTATTTAGATAAGCTTTAGAAATCTTATGAAAGCCAAGCCAGCACTAATGAACAAGTGAATGGCCCCATGCTGAGTCCCTCTTACCTTTATCCAAGTGAAGATTTTTATTTTTTTTTGAGAGGTTTTCGCTATAGGGCGAGTGCACTCGCCAGACAGACAGAGACATAGAGACAGAA
The DNA here is from genome assembly GCA_026018925.1 of Tupaia tana. Taxonomy (NCBI): domain Eukaryota; kingdom Metazoa; phylum Chordata; class Mammalia; order Scandentia; family Tupaiidae; genus Tupaia; species Tupaia tana. The sequence goes on from JAKSZU010000003.1 coordinate 54,683,164, forward strand.
AGTGAGAAATCACCCCCCAGGGGGGATGGTCACGCCACAATCCCTTCTCCTCCATTCTCCTCTTGGGATCTTGGGCACGCACACACACACAACCGGCGTGAGTTTTAAGCCACCGGGTCCGGGACGCGAACTGCGGTCAACTACGTGGGAGTCCAGCAACATAGCCATTACGCTAACTGCTGGTTCCCCCAAGTGAAGTTTTAATTTCTAACCTGTTTTCTTTTCTTTTTCCACACATAATGAATCAAAGTCAGATCTTCCAGTGGGACTGGGGTGGGAGTATATGAAAGTGGTCATTCAAGCTAGGGACTGGTGAAAGCCTTACCTTTTCTCTCTTTGGCACCAGTTAGAAGGAACGTGTACTTAAAGAATTTCTCCTTGAGGCTTCCGGGGCACACCAGAAATAGACATTAACCAGCCCATCATAAATTTCAGTACTTAGAAAGTTTAAGTCAGGCCAGTAGGTGGCCTGGAGATTCAAGTGCTGAATACCACATGGCCAGCTACGTGGTTTGAGTCCCAGACTTGGTGGCTTGAAAATAGCAAGTGCCCGTGTGCCTAAAATCTCAAGAGGACAATGGAGGAGAAAAGATTGTGGCATGGGCACCCCCTCTGAGGGGAGATCTCTCGCTTTCCCTCTCTCTCTGTGTCTCTCTCTGGTAAGCACACAAGTCCTGTAACAAAACTGAAAAAAAAAAAAAAAAGAAGAAGAAAGAAAGAAAAAGGAGGCCAAAGTCAAGAACTGGAAAGGTTTATTAATGTACTTCTAGGCTCTTTCCTCAATTAACTTGAGCAGAGTCTTTTTCACCTCCTTGAATAGAATAGACACAGCTCTGTTCATGCATAGAACTTTCTCAGCTGATTGTTTTATTCCTAATTATTACTGCATGTTATGAAAACAAAGCTACTCTGGAATCATAATAGATTCCAGCACCATAATCCCTCAGGATAACCTATCACTGAGATAAACTATATAGGAATCCTTGTTTTTTTTTTTTCTGGTATAGGTTTGCCTTAGTTATTTTGATCAAAATGACTGCTTACAGTAGCATTTCAACATGATAAGAACAACAATCCACTCAAAATGATTAATCTACCGACAGATAATAGCATTTTGACACCTCAAAAAAATAGAAAATTACTCTAATTTAAGGTTGTGTGACAACATCTCAGTTTCTTCAAAAATAAGCAAGTTTTGAGCTCCTTGTTTGGGTGGACACTTTATGTCACCTGAAAAATAGCTATGCTATTGAGTATGCATGTCCTTTCCCAATTCAAACATTTTTCTAGCCTGGCATAGGTTATTAGAATAGATGGATTCACCAGAACTAACATTTATTTCTATATTTGATAAACATTAGAATATTTTGATGAGAGCATACAGTTCTGAAAAGAGTGCAGGGGTGAAAACCCCATAGCCATTTCTTACTAGTTATGGAACACTAAGAAAATTACTTACCCTTTCTGTCCCACACCTTATCTCTTAGTAGAATCGTACTCACTGACTTGCTATAAAGATTAAGTTAAATTTTAGAGAATTTAGAATGATACACAGTACATAAAATTCTACTCAGAAATCTATTTTATCTGGTTGAAATGCTACTGTAAGCAGTGATTTTAACAAAAGAATCAAGGCAAACCTGGCCCAGAAAAGACGAAAGTTGCTGTGTAGGTTTATCTAAGTGACAGATATTATCCTAAGTGACTACAGTACCAGAATCTATTCTGACTTAAAGGTAGGGGTAGCTTTCACAGCACAGAAGTAATTATGGGTAGGGCACTCAACTGAGGAAGATATTGGCATAAAGACAACTAAGTTAATTCCTTTCAAGAATATAAAAAAGACTGTTCAACTAACTCATAAAACTGTACTCTGTACAGTACCTATTGAATGATAAGTAAATAGAAGCAAAGGGCATTCTTCCAAACTTATTTTATGGAGCTCAAATTACCTTCACCAAAGACAAAACAAGACAAGAAAACTACAGATCCATATCTCTGATGAACATAAAAGAAAATTCCTCAATAAATCACAAGCAAACTGAATTCTACAACACATCTAAAAGATTATACACAATAACTAGATGGGATTTATCTCAGAAATATGCAAGTTTAACATTTGCAAATCAATCAAGTGTGACACATTGCATTAACAGAATGAAGAACAAAAATCGTATGATTATATCAGTAGATACGGGAAAAGCATTTGACAAAATTTGGTGTTCTTTCTTGATTAAAAACCCTCAAATAGGTATAGAAAGAAGTTTCCCCAACACAATAAAAACCATTTATGAAATACTCACAGATAATATTATCATCACTGGGAAAAAACCTGAAAGCTTCTCCTGTAAGATCCAATACAAGGCTGGTATTGGTGGTAGCGGACTCTGACAATACTGAAGCCATATGGAAAGGCCTCAAGTTTGGATCCTGGGTTGACCTGAATATACTGGTGTACCTACAAGCCCCAATAGCTAGAAGGTTGATGGGAAGATTGTGGTGTGGCAAAGTTCAGTTGGGGGTCCCTGCCTACAGTGCTCTCTTTCAAAAGAAACAAAAAATAAACTTAGACACAATCCTGTATATAGTAAGGATGCTGACTTCTATTTAACATAGTACTGAAAGCACTAGTAAATGAATCAGACAGAAATAGAAATAAAAGTCATTCAAATCAGAAAGTATTCCTGTTTGCTGATGACATGATCTTATATTCAGAATACCCTAAAGACTTCACCCAAAAGCTGTTAAAACTAATAAACAAATTTGGTAAAACTGTAGAATACAAAAAGCAGTTATGTTTCTTCTTTCGCTTTTCAAAATAGAAAACCCTGTCAATCATTTATTTTATTTTATTTGAAATTTTCTTACACAGACTTTTCAAAGGGTCCTAATTAACAAATAATTAAATACAGTTATGAAGTGCAGTGTGATGTTTGTAAACATTGTGGAATGATTAAACAAGTTAATTAACATATCTTTCCCTCCAAAAAATCAAGAAAATAATGCCATTTATGTTATCATTTAAAGAATAAAATCTTAGGAAAATTTTCAACTGAGGAGATGAGAGATATGTATATTGGTAACTATAAAACAATGAAATAAATGGAATAAAACACACATTTTAAAAATCCTGTGTTTATGTATTAGAAGAATATTATTACATGTCTATAGTAGCCAAAGCAATGTACAGATTCCACACTATCTTTATCAAAACTCCAGTGGCGTTTTTCAAAGAAATGAAAAAAAATGCTGAAATTTTTACCAAATCTCAACAGGCTCCAAATAAATAAAGGTGTCTTAAGAATAAGGTTGGAGGCTTCACACTTCCTGATTTTTAAATTATGCTACAAAGCTATAAAAATGAAAACAGTATGGCACTGGCATAAAAACAAATACATAGACTAATAGAACAGAAAAAGAGCCCAGAATAAACTCAAGTATACAGAGTCCAGTTTTAAAAAAATGTTTTGGAGAGGTTTTTGCTATAGGTTTCTGTGTGCGCTAGCCAGAAATACAGAGAGAGACAGAGAGACAGAAAGCAAGAAATCACTCCCCGGGGGGGATGGCCATGCTGCAATCCCTTCTCCTCCATTCTTTCAGGATCTTGGGCACACACGCACACGCGCCTGGTGTGAGTTTAAACCACCAGGTCTGGGACTCAAACCACAGTAGACTACAGGGGAGTCTGGCGACACAGCCATTACACCAACTGCTGGTCCACAGAGTCAAATAATTTTTTTTTAATTTATTTTTATTATTTTTATTTTTTTTGGAGAGGTTTTCGCTATAGGGCGTGTGCGCTCGCCAGACAGACAGAGAGAGAGAGACAGAAAGCGAGAAATCACCCGCCAGGGGGGATGGTCATGCTGCAATCCCTTCTCCTCCATTCTCCTCTTGGGATCTTGGTCATGCACGCACACGTGCCCGGCGTGAGTTTTAAGCCACCGGGTCCGGGACTTGAACTGCGGTCGACTACGTGGGAGTCCAGTGACATAGCCATTACGCTAACTGCTGGTTCCCCAGAGTCAAATAATTTTTGACAAGAGCACCAGAATACACAATGAAGAAAGGATAGTTTCTTCAGTAATATGCAGAGTAAACTGGATATCCACAAGCTACAGAATAACACGGACACTTGTGCTGAACACACACACACACAAATCAATGCATAATGAAATTTTAAACAGAAGACATGAAACTATAAAGCTCCTAGAACAAAAAATATGAGAATAGCCACTGATGTTAGTCTGGTAATTATTATTTTATATGATACTGAAAGCTTGGGCAACAAAAGCAATGACAATGTGAAATAACATTAGACTAAAAAGTCCCTGTACGAAACAAATAAACAAAATAAAAAAGCAGCATATAGACTGGAAGAAAATATTTGCAAACTATATCTGACAAGAGGATTACTATTTCAAATATATGAAGAACTCACACAACTCAATAGGAGAAAAACAATCTAATTAAGAAGGGGGCAAAGGACCTGAATATATATTTTTCCAAAGACAACAAAAAATGGTCAACAAGTATATGAAAAGGTGCTAAAAATTACTAATCATCAGCGAAATGCACATCAAAACCATGATGAGAAATTATGTACCGGTTAGGATGGTGATTAACAAAAAGACAAAAGATAAATGTCAAGGATGTGGACAATAGGATACCCCTCTGGAAAACAGTGTGAAAATTCTTTAAAAAATTAAAACTTAAAAAAGAATTACCTTATAACCTGGCAATTGTCCATCTGGTTATCTAACAAAGGAAGTGGAATAAGTACATCTAAGAGATACCTGCGGTCTCATATTCATGGAAGCATTATTCATAATAGCCAAGATAGGAGGCAACCTAAATATTCATAGATAGGTTAACGGCTAAGGAAATTGTGTGCATGTATACAAAAGAATATTGTTTTGCCTTAAAAATGAAAAGAAATTCTGACATTTGCAATGGCATGAGCAAGCCAGAAGGATGTTATGCAATGTAAATAAGCAGATCAAGAAAGAAAAATTATTTAATGATCTCATTTACATAAGGAATACAAAAAAGTTAAATACATAGATGCAGAGAATAGAATTATTTTTCCAAGGGACAGTGAGGTAAGAAAAATAGACAATGAGCTGCAGTTATGTAAGATACATAAGTCTTCAGATCAAATATGTAGTAATATTACTATAGCTAATAATACTGTATTGATTTGAAAATCTGCTAAGAGAGGAGGTTTGATTTGAAAATCTGCTAAGAGAGGAGGTTTCAGGTGCTCTCATAAATAGCAAAACGGTAATTACATGAGGTAATATATATGTTAATTTGCTTAATGGTAGTCATAATTTTACTGTTTCTGTAGGTTGAAACATGTTGTACACTTTAGGTATATAAAGTTTTTAACAAGAAACATTTTAAGTACATTTTAAAATGTCTCTTAAACAACAGAAATCATTTCAGAATCTCAATTGACTTAAGTCATATTCAGATTTCAGGTTACTGAGGATCAACTCCTTAAAGAGTTTTCTCCACATTTTTATCTTCTTTGTATTTTCCTGCATGATTGTCTGCACATAGTAATTTATAGTATCAGGATTTATCAGTAAAGGTTTCCTAACCTTAATCTATTCCATAAGAAAAAATGTTTGCATAACACTGGAGAATTAGAATCAGGGAGTTTTCTTCTTTCTTCTTTCTTATACATATATTCCATGAGAGTAAGACAGACAGATACCAAAAGACAAGTACCTCGACAGGGTCTCATGCCATGATCACCCCCAGCTTTTCCAACAAGTCAAGATCATGGGCACACACGCTCAGTGTTCACAAGTCTACTGGGGAACTAAACCCATGATCTTCCATATCGGTCCATCATCACTTGAGCTGTATGTTATTGCATGTCACCAAGCTGAACCTAGAATCAGGGTGCTTTCTAACTGCATGCCAAAGAAGACAATAATATGGGACATGTTGCAAGAAGAATGCAATCTTAATAACTTCAATATATGCAAGCAGTGGTAATTTCTGGTCAGAGCCATAATTTTCATGATAATAGCTAACATTTCTGAATACTGAAAGTGTGATAGATGCTGCTGTCATCTGCTGTAACTTTATATTTATTATTACCACGCAGCATTGGTTTACAGTTGAATTCTCTCTGTGACCTCACTGTCCTCTTCTTGTATACATAATTACTCACTTGGCTCCTCAGAATCCCTAGGGCACGCTTTGGCTCTCTGCTTATACATGGTCCCTCTGTAGTGTATTCAGCACATCACACACCTCACTGTCAGGCACACCCACCTGAACCCTTTCTCTCTGACTCACATGTGATACCGCCAATATCTTTATCATCGTCTTGAGTCACTACTCCCCAGTGGCCTTGCATCTGGCTGAGCGACTTGGAGAATCAAGAGTCAACCCGAGAATTGTTGAATATGTCTAATTGCCAACTGAGGTTAACAGTTGGATTGGACAAACTATGCTTTTGGCTTCTCTGACCTGAGGAGTACAGTGGACCTAAATGTATTCAGCATGATAGCTGACCAAATCCTAAATCTCCAAGACTTCTACACACAGCCGAGTTTGAGAATTTCTAGTGTTTATCCATCATTCTGTTGCCATTCTAGGGCCATTCTCATTTTTAAATTTTGAACATTGTTCAGTGGGAATAATAATGCGAACATCTTGCCAGAGGATTAAAAAGCATGGTAAAATAATTTTTAAGCAATAAAGAAGCTTTCTAATGTAGCAAGGCCTATTTTACTTTGACATGACTGAATTTCAAAAAGAGAGAAACACTGTTCTCCAACATATGATCTAGGCATGATATGTCCAAAGAATGTTGGTGGCATTCATTCAAAGAAGTAAAAAGGTGGGGAGCAGGCTATGAGAATAATTCTGAGAAAAGCTGGATGGAGTACACACAATTAAGCAGGTTGCTTTTAATGCAGAATGTTTCAGCCATTAATGAGCAATGGTGCAATATGTCTCCTGAATAAGACAGGAATGCTGAGTGCAGCATTTCTTGCTGGAGCTTCGAGGAGGAGGAGGAGTATTCCACAGAATGTGGCTAGAAAAAAAAAATGCTCTTTAGAGATATACTTCCTCAAATAAGTCTTAGAAATGTCTGAAAGAACACATTATTGATCATTTTGATTTGCTTTAGCCCCAAGATTGGGAAAACTATCACCTACATTGCTCTCAGTTGCTCTCGTGGACTCAGGCACAATACAATAACTAGGCATTGAATTAAGACATGGCCAATCAGCTAAACATGCTAAATTCAACGTCAACTTGTAATTTCTATTCAGGCTTCAAGTAAAGCAAAGTTAATAATCTCCTTGGCTCTCTCTAGTACTTTAGCTGGTTAATATTATTGCTCAAGAGTCCATATAAATAAAATATCTGGGGAAAAAATGATATGCCTAAACAGATTGTAATTTTCTTAAACACATGAAAAGCTGATTTTTGCTCACCCCCTGAACAGACTTTCTGTATGTATTTCCATAATCAACAAATACATCAAGGAGTGTTGGAAGCACAAAATTAGGTCACAGTAAAGTCTCTCCTTCCAGTAACATAGTTAAGAATAATTTATTTTATGAAGCCAAAAAAGGGGAAAAAAAGATTCTATTGTTATTCTTGTGGTGGGGGAGAGAAGTTAAGGAAGAAATTGGAGCGACAGTCCCTCTCCCAGCGCTGTATTGTGTCCTGCAACAGAATATCAGGTTCTCCTATCTGACTGTGAAGGAGCTTTGATTTTTTGAAATAAGGGCATCATATTAGCCTTAAGAGAATCACGTTAGTTTTTTTTTTTTTTTTTTTTTTCCCTTGGCAAGGTTTTTGCTATAGGGTGCGTGCGCTCGCCATAAAGAAGGGTATCACGTTAGTTTTAAAAAGTAATGTTGAGAATGCTCTGCTCATCTCATATGCTTGAGTAACAGTGTTATCTCTGGGCCTGTGGGTACTACTATTGTGGGATCTGGTGTCTGCTCCTGAGAGGCTGTATCCTGAGCAATGGTGTTATATAACAGAGTGCTCCTTAAAGTATCTGCCACAGGGGACCAGCAGTTAGCGTAATGGCTGTCGCTGGACTCCCATGTAGTCGACCGCAGTTCGTGTCCCAGACCCGGTGGCTTAAAACTCACGCCAGGCGCATGTGCATGCATGCCCAAGATCCTGAGAGGAGAATGGAGGAGAAGGGATTGCGGCATGGTCATCCCCCCCTGGGGGGTGATTTCTCGCTTTCTGTCTCTCTGTCTCTCTCGTCTGTCTGGTGAGCGCACGTGCCCTATGGCAAAATCCTCTCCAAAAAACAAAACAAAAAAAACCTTAAAAACATCTGCCACAAATTAACAAGGGCATCAACCCTTCCTTAAAGCCCAGTAAGCAAGGAGTCTAAGTCTCTATTTCCAAATGTAGAAGGTGTAATATCAAAGAGACAAGAACTGAAAGCTCTCAGATCAGCAATCACTGAGGGTGTTTCATTGTCCATACAATGAAACAATTGGCTGAAGCAAGAATGTGAATACTGCCAACACTAGTATTAAACTAAACATTAATAAATTTTGATGGAAGTTTTTATGTAATACAGGTGTATCTACATCACATATTTAACATATAACATAGCACACAATTTTAATGTACTATATAAATATTTATACCAGAAAACATTAAATAAAATGATGAAAAGAAATATAAAATTTCAGCCTTTTATTATTTTTTTATTGCCAGGGGAATGTGCTCATGGAGAGAAAGAGAGAAAGTACCTACCAATGGGGCATGGTCATGTTGCAATCCTTTTTCCTCTATTTTGCAACCCATCAGGATTTGGGGCATGCATATAAATATACCTGGGGTGTTTTTCAGGCCACCAGGTCGGGGACTTAAACCACTGCTGGCCATGTGGAATCTGTGGAATCCAGTTCCCTCTGCACAGTACTTAACCACTGAGCTATGGGACTAGCCCTTAAGCATACATAGTAGTACAAATATTTAAACAATTAAATTAAGTAATATAAGTAATTAACATAACAAATATGTATTAAATCATAAATAATGAAAATAAAACACTAGTTATTGTAAACAAATTCAATCTCATAAAGTGTGTGTGAATGTATGCATGTGTGTGTGTGTATGTGTATGTGTGTTTTACTTTTTAATACTTTTACTTTTAATTTTTAATTAAATTTAAAATAAAACAACTCAAATGTCCATCAACTGATTAATGTATAAACTAAAGGAAATATAATTCATCTACTGGAGTATTATTAACCAATAAAAAAGGAATGGAATACTCACATGTACTACAATATGTATGCATATTGAAACATTATGCTAAATTAAAGAAATCTGTCACAACTGACCTCATATTATATGACTCTATTTATCTGAAAAGTTCAGAATGGAGAAATCTATAGAGATAGAACATAAATTAGTGGCTACTTGGTGCTAAAAGATAGAAAAATGATGAGGAACCAGTTATACCGGGTATAAGTTTTCTTTTTATGGTGATAAAAGTATATTAGACAGGGTGATGGTTGTCAGTTCTATAAATGTGCTAATGACTACTGTAATGCACATTTAAATGGGAGAATTTAATGGTGTGTAAATGATATCTCAATGAAAACAAACATACACACACACACACTCCTAATAGTGTGCTCTTGAGTCATAAGAATATTTTATGTAATATTTTATATGCTAATCAAAAGGGCTTTATGTGTCTATATCTATTGAATACTGAATATTTTCAAATTTAGAATATTTTCCTCTCCCTCTTTAATCTTCAGATTATTCCAACTCTCTAATAACTTCAGTTAAATCATTTTATCTGTTTTAAAGCAAGGTCTATAACTTTTTACTGGAGCTATGCTTCACTATACACTTACTAGTTTTTCTTTGCTTTTGAGGTTCATGAACAGTTTGAAGAATTGCCTGAAGCAGTTTCTGTCTTATTGAAATCTGCTGATTTAGAAATTTTCTAGTCTACAATAGAGTATTATTTTTTTCAATTGCCGGAGGGTGCATGCACTTGGAAGAGAAAGACAGAGAGGAGTGAGAAAGCACTACGATGCAATCTGTTCTCCTCCATTTCTCCAACCTGTCAGGATTTTGGACAAGCAAGCACCTGGGATGTTTTCCAAGCCACTAGGGCCAGGATTTGAACTATGCTGGCCATGTGGGATCCAGCTTCCTTAATCACTAGGTTACAGGGGTGGCCTTAGAGGACATTTTTTTGTTTTTGTTTTTCCTTTCTTTATATTTGAAAGTAATTCAGTGTGACAGCATGCTATAGTTCAGCAAAACATAGATTTGTTTAGGACTGCAAGTTGTAGGTAGTTTGAAACCAAGAAAGAAAACATAATATGGAGTATGACTCTTGCTGTTGAATCCAGATTTCTGAATTTTGAAATAATGTTGTTATAACACCAAAATTACTTACAGGTCAATAATACAACAATGTTTAAAAATAATTTCAAAATAACTAGGACAATTTCGAAATACCAGCCTAACAGTGGGTGCTTTTTAGGAAAGGGCTCCTGCAGATGAGATTGTTCTTTGAGTCTGGGGGCATATGCACTCAGTGTGCTTTTCAAGTTGTCAGGTCCAGGACTTGAGCTGTGCAGCAAGTCATTTGGGATCCAGCTCCCTTAACCACCAGTCCATGGGCTGATTTGCCATTAATCTTTTCTGATCCCATCAGCATATTCCCCTCAAAGAGTTTAGACACCAGAAAACTAAAGCCTAGAAGCCAACTTTTCCAAAGCAATTAGATTTTAAATCAAATTAGTAAATCTCCCCAGAGGAAAAGTTCATCATGGCCTGGGAGAAGGAGAAAAAAACACAACGATAACAAAATAAATTATCTCCAATTTATCCTCCTGCATTTGGATTCACTTCCTCTCTCCTGCTAAAGTTCACTCCCCACACTCCTATTGTCACAGAGAACACATTTTGGCATCCAATTTGCCACTGGTTGATATTTTGTAGTCCCATGACTCACGTTAGTCAGCAGTGGCGATTGCTTAACTCTGCTCGATGTGCTCCCTCGTGTGTCTTGCAGTCATTCCATCAGCAGAAGCCCTGGCCCCTTGTGCCCATATACTTGGCTTCCTCTTCCCACTGGCCTCTGCATTATACTGTCCTCCTAAGACTTGTCCAGGCCACTGGGCCTTCTGTTAGTCAAACTTGAACTCTATGTGTCACATTTCCCCATCTGTCTCTTACTGTGACACTTTCTACTGCTCCTTCACAGGGTCGTTTGGTGTCTGAGTTATTTTCATTTCCTTACTTTGTAGACTCTTTCATGGCTAATACGTAAGATTGCACATGTTTCTGTAACTCTAACATGGTATCTCCAATACTCATTTTGTTATGGCAAACACATAAACTCTAAACGTGGGAGACGAAGGATTAGGTTAACAGATGTTTATGATTAAAATAATCTTTTTATTTTGCTTTGGAATATTGTAGAGTATGAGTGTGTATGTTTATAGAGGAAGCAAAGGATGAATGAAAGATTTGAGTCAGCTGCTCATTTGTGAAAGAAGTTAATCCCTACAACTCTTAGATACCTTAAAATCTTAAAAAGCTTAAATTAAATACCTAGATTGGCTCACTGCATTATGAAGTGGGGCATTGAAATTTCTAACCCATTCAAGGTACATACTTAAGTATGCATTTGAGAAGTATATTTTTTTCTCCTAAAGTATTTGTAAGAAACCATTTGATTTCTTGGACACACAGTATAAACCAAAATTACTAATTTAAAAGCTGCAGATTGAAAATTCAACCTCTTTCAATAATCAAGTAGCCTTATATCTTACCAGGTACTATACAGAATACAAAATAGTATCATGTTTTTACCTGGGCATACACACACATGTAAGAATACAATTATAATGTATAAAATTATAATTTTATTAGTGTATAAAACTATAAATAAATTTGAATTTATAAGTGATCACTTTTTATGACAAAAATATTTATCTGAAATGTACAGAATGAGAGTAATAAAACTCCAAATGTCACAAAGTAGTATATTTTTCAGATAAATGCTACAGAAAATCAACACCCTCAGTGGAAACCAAAGCAAAATCAGGAATTGTGCAGGAATTATTCAGTAGGCCATTTTTCAGCAGGGTATCTTTATCGGTACTACAATGTAATAATAGGGATAGAATTGGGAGTTACTTTTAAAAAGAAAGATGAAAAAGAGAAGTGAGAGAACATGAGTAAATGCAAGGAAAAGGAAAAGAAAGCAGAAGTAAAAGGGAGTGAAAGGAAGATGAAAGTGAGAGAGAAAGAGAATATAACTAGTCAGTGCCATGCTACTAAGTTCCACAGGACCCGATGCCCTCTGGGATGGGACAGTGAGTGCATTACCTAACTTGTATTAGTCCTAGTCTTCTTTTCTGTGAGGGAAGGAGAATCTGACCCCATGATCACCAAAATTCCTTTTTGATTTGAAAATTTGAAAATTCTATGAAAGGTCACACTCTAAGCCAGGTAACAGCTGGGCAGTTCAACTGTGTGTTTACATTCCAAACATATTCCAAAAGCACCCTGTAGAGTTTGAAATGGTCTCTGAATTTCTTCTCACAAAATCTTAACTATGAGCTAGTCTTTGGACTTTGAGAAAGTGTTCTTTTCTTTGTTTGGAAGAGACGTTCATCTGAAAGAGCCATCTGGGGAATATTCACCTCAAGTTTTCTTGCAGAGTGGAAACACTGCTGCCTGCTAACTGCCTGTAATGAGTACAAATCTACCTAACGGACATTAACTGCCATCAAACCCTAAATCACTTTCGCTTTGAGGAGGCATATGTGTTGGGATGGGTCCCATTCAATTAGTCTTTTTTAGTTGAACTCCACAGTGAAGCAGCATTTAAGCCAACTCTTAATAAATACACCAGATTTTAGCATCTGGAAGGAAACTGATCCAAAACAAATTATATGACCCACATAATATGTAGCTCTGCTGCGGTCATCTGATTCCTGAGCAGTGACCATACTCTGGATGTGTAGGATGAACTTTTAACCCAACAAATGACAATCCAGAAAACAACAGCTGCACAGCTCTTGGAACTATAAAAACTCAAGTGAAATGAAATGTGTTTACAGTGATATCAGCACTTCAGAAATGGCTGTTTCTTTTAGTCTACAGAAAAAAAAAAAAAAACCAGCAAAGCTTGCAGCAATCACAGGATTTGGGTCTTCTTTATGAGATAAACCATGCTTTACAAAAGCAGATAAGATTAATGTCTTTCCTCACCTGCTCAACTGAACATTCACTTTCATTTTTAGCTCTAGTTTCAATATTTTCTGAGGAAAAAAGTCATGGATGGTTTAGTTAACAGCATGACTTATGCTATGTTTTATGACTAACTAGAACAGAATTGAAAACTGCATGATGGTGTCACATTAACATTCTCCCATTTGGATTCCCCACTGCTTCACCCAGTTCTCCCCTCCACCCTTCACACTCCGCCTTGACTCAGCGCTCCTGCAGCCCCATGCACAATCAGGTGGTTATTGATGGAATCCACAGATTAGGTTACAGCATATGTCACTGTGTGGTCAGACTCTTAATTACTTAATGCAGTCTCTGTGAGTCATGACAACACGTACATTAAAACAGATAGTGGAAATGTAGCTGGAATGATCTTGGATGGGGCAATTTTTATAAAAGCTGCTCTATCCAAATGGGAGGTGTGTTAAATTCAGTTAGGCAAAATGTTTCAGTGAAAATGGTGCATTATCCTAAAAGCCATTTGGATGATGTTCTCTGTTATGGATAAGATGATCAAATTAAAAAAAAAAATTGATAGAATCCATAAATGTATGTTAAAGTCTAGGTAGGCAATGTAATATCTTGCTTTTCAGCAGGTCTCTTATTTAAACTAGAATATGGAAGAATTGTGTTGTCTAAATACTAAGCAGAACCTGGTGGGTTCTTAATAAAGAATTCTCATTTTGGCCTAAACATCTCTGATCTGAATGCTGGACATGGACAATGAGGAGACTAATCTGTACGTCAGAAAATCAATTTAAATATACCAACTGTCAGTCACCTTCCAGTTTTAATAGTTTATTATTCAATAAAATCAATTCACTTGTTATTTCCTTTTTAAAAAAGAATTATTTTCTTTAACTTTATTTATTATTATTATTATTTTCCAATTTAATCAATGTAAGACAGAGAGAGAGAAGGAAAGTGAGAAAGCAAGCCACCAGGCCCAAGTTCTTGAATCGTGGTCAGCCATGTGGGAGTCCAGTGCCTTTAGCCACTACTATTCTTTTATCTTTTCTTCTACCCATTGATCCCCTTGGTTTGTTGTTAAAAAAAAACAAAAGAAAACAAAACAAAACAAAACAAAAAACAAAAAACAAAAAATGCAAGAATACCAAAGCGAAGATTTGAGAGAAACTTCTTAGCTCAGATAGGCCTTCGGGAGGAGAGGACGTCATTCTTAGACGTTCTAGGATTGTTAAACATTCCATGAATAACTGAAAATTGGGTGCATTTTCTTATTCATTCACACTTTCATACATGCATTACTATTAGGATTTACATATGCTTCTATTAGACCCCTGGCCAATAAATGTGTCTTATGGTTTTGCACTACTAAGACTCAGAGACCATATAGATCAAAATACTGTGCCATATGTCATTTAATGTTATATGTTCCTAGTTTAAATATAAAAAATGCTTCTGAAACTGAAAAAAAATTGATTGTCTTATCAAAGGTTAATTATTAACAGAACATGACATAGTCACTTTTGTATGCTTATTAATCTAGCTCTAAGGAAGTATAATGCACTCTATTACCATAGTGACAGCTCATATTGATTCTGTGGAATGTGAGACAGGTAAAAGGAAAGGATGTGTATAAAATAAGAGTGAGGAAATTAACCCTGCAGGAAACTAATGCAGCATGTTAGTAGGCATGAAGAAAAGTATCAAAGGAACTAGTTTTTGATGAGGAATGATAGAGACATAACAGCATGGCTTTTAAGCCATCACTTTGAGTAAAAGACTTGTTTTGCAATGTCTAACATGTTGCTAAACTCCAACAGCTACCCTCTCTTTCCCATGTATTCATCAGCCTCATGAACTCTGAGATCATGAGACTATAATATTTCTTTAAAAATAAAGGAACTTGAACAGTTCTCTTATGACATATGCAAACCACAAATCCCATGCCCCTTGGATTGTACTGTTAAGTAGTTTCATCTTCAGTAGCAGTGATGGACAAGTTCCTCTCTGCTGACCCCACTGCCATCTGTCATCCTGGATTCCACCTACAGTGCATTGTATGAGCTATGCTGAACAGGTTTCACCCTGGTCAAGGTCACTGCCCAGCCAATCAGAACTGATGGGGTCACTGCAAATACCCAAATTACTTCCAAATGGAGGTGCTGACAGACACTGTTAATGAGTGCTGTTTTGTCAGACTTGTTGATGACCTTTGACAGCATCTTTCTTCCACACTGCCAAGATTAGTCTAATTTTTCTTCCTCTGACATTTAGGTGGTATCAGATACTTAAGTGCACATTTGAAGGTAATGTGAATACGCTGCCCGAAGATAAATTTGCAGAATTGGTAAAACTGATAGCATCGTGATCCATCCATTAGTTAAGAAAATATTTTATTTGCTTATCTCCAGAGAGATCTAAGCTTGTGCCTCTGGGTAACTATTATTGGAGAACCGAATGTGAGATACATGATTCTATCTGCCTGTGAACATAGTACAATGATAATAGAGAATATAATCCTCTGTGTAAATAGTATCATGTACCTTCCTTTTCTACTTGTGTCCTGTCTGGCCCAGTGAAACTTAGAATATGAAAAATAATAGATCAAAGCCACGTTTTGTCATTCTAAAACAATAACATCTGTTTATGCTGGTGTCCAGACATTATGACAAAATATCAGGCATATGATCAAATAAACTCTTTAGATCATATTCCTTGCTTTTTTATATTTCTAGTTATCTTCTGTAATAAATTAATCAGACAAATTTCAACCTTCTAAAGAATCCATTAAAGGCATCAGGCATTAGAGTGTGTAGACGTGTGCAGGAAGGAAATCTATATACAAATCTACAGTTCAGTAAAAGATAGGAAATTTAACATTTAATTTCTAAAATTGTCTACCCAGCAGCTTTCTAGTTATATTCCACATTTTATATATGAATATCAGAGTTAAATTCCACTTTGTTCCAACCTTCTCCTTCGTAGTCACGTGATTCTTAATTGTCCAAACTCGTGAAGAGGTAAATTCTTTCTTTCTTTTTTTTTTTTTGTAGAGGTTTTTGCCTTACCAAAAGCCGGAGAGAGAGAGAAAGAGAGAGAGAGAGAGAGAGAGAGAGAGACAGTGATAGAGAAAGTGAGAAATCATTCCCTGAGGGGGATGGCCATGCTGCCACAACCTTTTTTTCTCCACTCTCCTTCTGGGATCTTGGGTACATCCACACACACATACACACACACACACACACACACGTGCACACATGCCCAGCATGAGTTTCAAGCCACCAGGTCCAGGACTAGAACTGTGGTCAACCATGTGGAAGTCCAACAATGTAACCCCTACGCCACCTACTGGCCTAAGAGGTAAATTCCTATATGGCTCTATCTCCTTAGCCCCCATGGGAAGTTCCTCGAGCTCTCTGTTCTGTTTTCTTGACCAGATTTAATTTGCATTCATAACCAAACACTACCTGTTGCTATTCTCAGGATTCTATTGTTTACCTTTCTTCCAACATAAATCTTGAAGACTACTTCACAACTATTTTACAACTTGAGATAAATATTAATTCAGAAATACATACATTTGCTCAGAATATTCATAATTTATGAAATATTGTCTGTTTTTAAAAAAATGCTCACTATATCAATTAACTATATCAATCCTCTTACTTTAAATTTAGTCATACGTGAGCCTTTTTATCGCTTCAAAAATAGTTTTAAAAGAGTCCATTTTTAAGCAAAGTTCCTTAGCATTTCTTTAAGTTAAAACTGGTTTTCTTAATAATACCAAGTGAACTTGCTATTGAAAATAGTTAGATTATTGATCTTATTAATTAGTGCTCTGGTCCTTCCACCAGGCAGAAGAAGCCGGGCCCTCAGAACAAGGTTCCACATGGTGCCAGCGAACTAGATTTTTTAGGAAATGAAGATTTTCTACTGATAATTCAGCCTCCAACAAACGAGCTAGCGGCAGAAGAAGCCAGGCCCTCAGAACATGGTTCCACACGGCGCCAGCAAACTAGATTTTTCGCGTGGCGCGCAAGCGAGCCGCACGGTTTTCCATTTTGTAATTTTTTTTTTAAAAAGAACAGTAATTACAATTTTTAAATTTTTTTTTCTCTTTTTGCTGTTGTTTCTCTCTCCCTTTTTCTTTTTCCTTTTTCTTGTCTCTCCACCCTCCAATATCCATTCAATGTGTTCTTAGACGGATCTAAGAGCACTGTAGCTAAACATCCAAATACTAATAGGGTTAAAATATTCCCCAACATCTACTGAATCTTCTACACCAGCAATCACAACAGAACGGCAAAGAGATTTTAGATCACCTCCGCTTGCTCCTGAACATTTAGACTGAACTTCAAGAATTTGAAAGAAACACACCATCCATCAGATGACAAGAAATTACCACCGGATCACGAGAAATACGGGAAAACGAGAAAATACCTCTCCTCCAAGGGAAAAGAGTAACTCTTCTTCATCCACAAGCAGTTCGGTGAAAATCATGGAAATGTCTGATAAGGAATTTAGAGCATTCATAATGTCGAAGCTAACAGAGATGGAAGAGAAGAGAGATAATGAACTGCTAAAGAGAAAGGAGAAAGAAGTTGACAAGTTCCAGGAGATGAGGAAATTCTTGCTAGATCTAAAAGAGGAATTACACACTTTACAAAAGACTCAAACAGAACTACTAGAGATGAAGTCTATAATACAAGAAGTCAAAATCTCTCTTAAAAGTATTAAAAGCAGACTAGATCATTCAGAAAATAGAATCTCAGATGTAGAAGAGAAAATGCCTGGCTTAGAAAAATCCACCACGAAGACTGAGAAAATGGCCCCAAAATTTGAGAATGATATGCGAGAAGTACTGGATACCATCAAACGTCCAAATATCCGGATAATTGGCATTCCAGAAGGTGAAGAGACCCATAAGGGCATTGATAATCTATTCCATGAAAACCTGCAAGAAAACTTTCCAAACCTAGAGAGGCATTCGAAGATCCAGTCCCAGGAAATACAAAGGACCCCAAATAGAATCAACCCAAGAAGATCTTCTCCAAGACACATTATAGCCAGGTTGACCAAAACTGCAGACAAAGACAAGATACTAAGATTGGCAAGAGAAAAACATCAAGTCACCTACAAAGGACATCCCATCAGGCTAACAGCAGATCTCTCATCAGAAACAATGCGAGCGAGGAGAGAATGGGAAAATATATTCAAAGTGTTACAAGAGAAGCAATTTCAGCCTAGAATACTGTACCCGGCAAGATTATCTTTCAGGTGGGAAGAAAAGACAAGAACATTCTCAGATAAACAAAACCTGAAAGAATTTTCCAGCACCAGACCAGATCTCCAAGAAGTTCTCAAGGGTGTGCTGTATCAGGAAAATTAAACACAGGCACACGGAAATAAGAGTTCAAAAACTAAGAAAGTGGCCAACTTAATCGTAGGGACAAGTCTGGAGTTGAATATTATATACCAGAATTTAACCAGGAAAATTGAACCAGAACAGAAGATAGAAGTACATGAGACTGATAGGTTCATGCACCTACCATTTGAACAGAATCCTAACCTGTTTACTGGCTTTAAGCAAAGTTCCTTGGCATTTCTTTGATTTAAGTTAAAACTGGTTTTCTTAGTAGTAATGAGTGAACTCACTATTGAAAGTAATTAGATTATGTAGGAAATTGTGTGATCAATGCAATGTGGGTAGGAAGGGAATGAAGGACAATTGTGGAGACCGGAGGTGGTGTGTGAGGAGGGTGGGAAGGGACAGAGGGTCAGAAAGAGGGGTGGAAATATTTCTAGGAACTAGAAATGGAAATTTTTTTGTAATGTGCATGATTGAGTCACTATGCAGTGTGTACTGGATGGGAGATCGCATTTTGTGTGCTGTGATGATGCTTAGGTAAGGGATGTAAATTGAGTTACAAATATATATATATAGATAGATAGATAGATATAGATCTATATCTATATATATCTATATCTATATATATCTATATCTATCTATCTAAATAGATAGATAGATAGATAGATAGATAGATAGATAGATAGATATATTCAATGACTGCAGTAGGATATGTAGCCCCAGCTAGGTGCTACTTTATAGGATGCATAAAGTTAGACTTGTGTTCATGGAAATGTGTATGTCACCTGTGTTTGCTATGAGGGTATTTGGATTGATTAGGGTCTTTGGTGATTCAATAAAATGTGGGGGGGAAAACAGTATAGAAAGCAAACATAGATACCAGAGACAGTGTGGGAGGAGAATGGGAGATGGCAGAGGGTAGGAGATAGGGAATCAAGGATGGGGGGAAAAAAGCTAAACATACAGAAAACAAGAAATGGAAGATCATCTGCTGACAATAACATTTTTGTTGATGTGCTCGATTGAGACAATATATAGTGTACTCTGGATGGAAAATCTCATTTTGTATGCTGTAATGATGTACAGTGAATGAATGCAAATAAATAAATTGAAATAAAAAAAGAAAATAGTTAGATTATTTAAGAAATTGTCTGATCAATACAATGTGGGTGGGAAAGGAATGGAAGACAATTGTAGACTCCAGAGATAGTGTGAGAAGAGGGTGGGAAAGGACAGGGGGTCAGAAAGAGGGGTAAAAAGAAAATTCTAGAAACTAGAAATGGAAAATTTTTGAGAATAATATGCATGATTAAGTCACTCTGCAGTATATTCTGGACGGGAAATCACATTTTGTATGCTGTGATAATGCTTAGGGAAAGAATGCAAATTAAGTTTAAAAAAAGTTGCAGAAAAAAAAATAAAGATATCTATTCGATGACTACAGTAAGATATAGAGCCCAAGCTAGGTGCTACTTTATAGAATGCCTAAAGTTAGACTTGTGTTCATGGAAATGTATATATCAGCTGTTTTTGCTATGAAAATATTTAGATTAATTAAGATCTTTAGTAATTCAATAAAATGTGGGGAGAAAACAGTATAGAAAGCAAACATAGATACCAGAGACAGTGGAGGAGGAGAGTGGGAAGTGGCAGAGGGTAAGAGATAGGGAATCAAGCATGGGGAAAAAAGTAAAACATACAGGAAACAAGAAATGGAAAATTATTTGTTGACAATAACATGTATGTTGATGTGCTTGATTGAAACAATAAACAGTGTACTCTGGATGGAAAATCTCCTTTTGTATGCTGTAATGATGTACAGTGAATGAATGTAAATAAAATATATAAAAAAGGAGTCCATTTTTATGTTGCTCCTCTATTTGAAATGCAACACCTATTATTCGAAATCATTTACTATAAATATAAAGGATCAAAGACATTTAGAACAAGCTTATGATCTAATGTCTGGGGGACAAATATTAAATTAAGTATGAGACAAAGATAAATCAAAGTCTTAATAAAGATACAAAGTTCTAGAAGGACCATCAACATTCTCCTTTATAATTTTTATTGGACGATGTCATCCTTACTCATAACTTCAACTATCTGGAGAGTTTCTCAGGGTTTCCTTCTGCTGACTTTGAAAGTGGATTGTGTGAATCCCTTTCCAGCTTTGTCTTTAGTGACCTTAGGTTGGGTAGCTTGAACTTGGTCTTGATGGTAGTGTTTCCATCATGGAAATGGACAAATACTACACATGAAACATGCCTGCACCTCTACCTTCTGGAGAGCCAGTTACAGTATTACCAGTTCACCAATGGCCTTAATCCTATCCTAATTCAACTTAGATTAAGTCTTGGTAAAAAAAAATGATTCCACTTTGTTTTCCTTTGTCTTTAACATAAGCATACAAAGAAAAAAAAAAGTATTTGCTATATAAACTAAGCACAAAGGCGTTTCTTGGAGGAATAGCGTCCATACATTACTCCAAAAGTATGCAAAAGCAAGTTATATATTAGTGCCTGCCACAGTTGTTCCATTTGAAAGCTGTCTTTAATTGCAGAGAAAAGGACCACTGATTTCACTGTGATGGGCAAAGAGAAAAAGAGAAAGAGATCAATTTTCTTTTCTCTTCCTTCAAAATTTACTTTTATTCTCTCAATTATCAACCATTAAAGTAAAGCCTTGCTACTCAAAGTGTGTCTTGCAAAACAGCATCCTGCGCATCTACTAGGAGTTTGTTAGAAATGCAGACACTCTAGACAAATCCCAGATCTATTAAGTAAGAATTTGCCCTTTGGGATCAGCAGTTCGTGTAATGGCTATGTCACTTGACTCCCATGTAGTTGACCACGGTTAGAGTCCTGGACCCGGTGGCTTAAACTCACTCTGGGCGCATGTGCAAGCGTGCCCAGGGTCCCAAGAGGAGAATGGAGGAGAAGGGATTGCAGTGTGGCCATCCCCCCGGGGGATGATTTCTCGCTTTCTGTCTGTCTGTCTCTCTCTGTCTTTCTGGTGAGCGCACATGCCCTATGGCAGAAAAAAGAAAAAAAAACAAGCAAACAACCAAACAAACAAACAAACAAACAAAACTCAAAAAAAAAAAAAAAAAAAAAAAGAAGGAAAAAAAAAGAATTTACCCTTCAACGTGGGTCAGAGGTGATTCAAACACACTCAAGTTTGACAGGTGCTGGAATCAAAGAGTTGGAGGCAAAAAAAGTTAGAGAAGGAGGTACCTTGAGAGAAAAGTAAGAGGCTGTTGGGTCAGGACAGAGGTACATCTATTCGGTGATCAGGTCCTAACATGGGAGCATTGCTACAAAGAAGATGCACAAGAGAGGACAAACTTGAACTTTTTTTACTAACTATTTTACAGATGATATTTGCTTCTCTATACCCATGGCTGATTTTCTCCCAGCATTTGTTAGAAAAGGCAGATTCTAACAAGATAATTTAGAATTACTCTTGAGAAATTTGGAGATTTTCATTTGTTCACCAAGTAGAAGAATGCGGATTAAGGAAAAGTATATCCCACTTTGATTTTGGCCCCATTTTGCAATGAGGCCATGTGTATCTGAGCGAAGCGAAATAAGATTGACCAAAAAAATTTTTTTTGGTAAAGTTAGTACAACTGAACAACAGTCAAGTCATGAAACAGAGTCTCAGAAATTCAAACTCTTAATTTGATGTTAACAACTGAAAAGAGTAAGTTTTGGTCTTGTGTGTATTTTTGGTACTATATAACCACATCTCAAGTTCACTTGCATATATATAAAGAAATAAAAAAGCACTACTTTGAGACTTATAAAGACCTGACTTTATACAAAATATGTGACTTTTTTACATGGTTCAGTTTTTGTTTTTGTTTTTTGTTTTGAGAGGTTTTTGCTATAGGCTATGTGCACTTGCCAGAAAGACAGAGAGACAGAGAGACAGAAAGCGAGAAATCACTCCCCAGGGGGGATGGCCACGTGGCAATCTCTTCTCCTCCATTCTCCTCTCGGGATCTTGGGTGCGCACGCACATGTGTCCGGTGTGAGTTTAAGCCACCAGGTCTGGGACTCGAACCATGGTCGACTATATGGAAGTCCAGCAATATAGCCATTCCGCCAACTGCTGGTCTCTATATGGCTCAGTTTTATCATCTGTGAAAAGGCTGTGTTGGATACAACCTTTTGTTTGTTTGGACACAACCTTGGGACCACCCTGGTCTTTCCACCTGTCCGCATACTTTACACCCCAGAGTGTTCTGAACTGGCAGTTATTTAGCTAAAAACATTGTTCTCTGACTCCAGCCTTTTCAGAGTGTCTGGAAAATGTGTTCCCCTTATTGTGGGTGTTTTGGATTTTTTTTTTTTTTCCTATAAGGATACGTGCATTCACCAGAGAGAAAAAGAAAGGGAAAGTGAGAAATTATCCCCCAACAGGGAGGGTCACACCACAATTCCTTCTCCTTCATTCTCCTTCCAGGATTTTGGGCACTTACTCATACTTTCCCAGCGTATTTTTCAAGCCACCAGGTTCAAGGCTTGAACTGTGAAGTCAGCCATGTGATATCCAGTGCCTTAACTACCATGCCACTTACTGACCATGTTTCAGATTCTTAAGCCCTACACTTACTAAATTTATCATAAATATTTTTCTCAACTGAAATTTTCACAGACATTGTAAATATTTGTATACAGGGATGGTATTTTCAACCTGGTCTTAACCATTGATTTTTCTTGTGATAAAAATGAAGTCCTGAAATATTTTAATCATTGTGTTACTATGCAAGTTAATAGACATACCGATATTATACAGTGAAATCAGATTATCTCTAGAGGCAGACATTTAGAGATAGGAAAACAAAACTGGATGGTCTCTTCTATACCTAGTACTCCAATATTTCCTACCAAGATTTACCATTGACACTAAAGATCGGTTGAGTCTCAAAGAGCATATATGGAAGATTTTCAAATTGTGATAGAGTGTGATGATTTAGAATATTCTACTTCTTTTCTTATTAATGTAGTCTCTTAATATCAGTATATCTGTTT
Source organism: Tupaia tana (assembly GCA_026018925.1). NCBI lineage: Eukaryota > Metazoa > Chordata > Mammalia > Scandentia > Tupaiidae > Tupaia > Tupaia tana. The sequence goes on from JAKSZU010000003.1 coordinate 54,706,822, forward strand.
CCTTACCTGCAAAGAATAAATAATAGCACCCATTTTCCAGATTTGAATGTAAGAATTAAACAAGATAACGCATGTAAGCCACTGTCACTGGTAATTAGCACCCCACTGATGTTAGCTTTATTGTTATTATTATGTTCTTACTCTTTTATAAAATCCCCAACCCATGATGTTGGCAATATTCAAATGAATTCAATAATTGTTCAGTTAACCAAAATCTATCAAGTGGTTTCTGTGTGTTTTGACACATATACGTAATATCCGTGTGTCTATAGCATTACTGAGAAAGATAAGCACTCATTATAGTTGTAGGTTTTAATATTATGGTTTCTTCCTAAATGAGTCTTAAGGGCTCTTTTCTCAGAGTAGCCATAAGCAAGATAGCTACTTTTAGAAGAGCCTCGACTAGGGAAAAGTTAGGTTCAGGTTCAGGTATGTAGGCCAAGTAAAACGTAATGAGAAAATGAAACTGAAATTTATGAACAAAAGAAATGTATTACTTGCAGATCTCAGAGACGTTACAGGTTCCAACAGGAGGCCCATGAGAAGTCTGGAGGTGGCCGGAGGCTGAACCAAAGGTAGAAAAACGAGAGAGAGAACCTCTGCTCCTATGCCTTTAAGGTCTCTGAGTATTAGCCTTTAGGCTCTCCTGCAGAGGTTGTAGATTGGCTGCTTTAAAGAAAACTCACACGCAGGGGGACCTCATTTACCTGACTCTAGTGTTGACCATAAGGCTTTATTGAGGTTAGCAGCTGTAGGGTGTGCTGGATTTTTTTCAGTGAGATGAGGGACAAGTGGACTCTATATTGCAAACAACTACACAGGGAGTGGAAATGTTTACTAGGTAAAGGTGCTGGGGTATGATGGGGTTTCGAGCAACTTAAGTCAGGCCTAGAAATGATGCCAAGGATATTGTTACATTAAAAGAATAATAATAATAACAATTATTCTTCTACTGCTATAACCTTATTAACTAATTATAGTTTTCACCTCTGATTCCTTTGGAAGCCGCCAATACTCAATCAATAAATTCATCAAAGTAAAGCTTCGCCTCACATTTCCCCCTTCTTAAATATATTTAAATCCTCAGGGCGTCTACACTGATCAACCCTTCTTAAAAACTAATTAATAGGTCATGCTTATGTTCATTACTCTATTCACATGCACATATATCTGACTTAAACTCTGATATTTCCTATCTTCGGCTCTTGGAATCAGAGGATTCTTTTTGGGGTATTCATGTTTCCCACCCAAAACTTATGAAAAAGTCTTTGTTCCACATTACACAGTCTGTATTGTGTGCTATACAGTCCTTTCCGAGGTCAGCCTGCAGCATGAAGCCCGCAGTGAAATCTCCATTCTCACAAGTTTTACTACTTGGGAGGTATGGTTTAAAAAGCAGATGTGGTCTTTCTCAGTTCTAGTCCAGCATCTTTCTAGCTATAAAAACTCTGACCTTTTCCCCCCATTTATTTAATTCATATAATAATAGCTATCAAATAGTATCACTGGGAAATGTTAGGTCTTTGGGAAAGTCATGACGTGTTTTTCTATGCAAACATACATCGTGACTTTCCCGACAACCCAATAGATCAGATAATGAGCAAGTGTGACTTCAATAGCACACTATTAGAACAAAGTAGATTTAAAAAAAAATTGCTATGGCATATGTGTTTGCTGGAGTGAGACAGAGAGAGAGAGAGAGACAAAGTGAGAAAGTACCCCTTAGGAGGAATGACCATGCCATGACCATGTCTCCATTCTCCTGTTGGGATTTTGGACACATATGTACATGGGCTCAGCATGTTTCTCAAGCTGCTGGTCCAGGATTTGAACCACAGAGTCAGCCATGTGTGATCCAGACCCTAACCATCAGGCCACCAACCAACCCCAAACTAGATTTTTTTAATCATGTTCTTTTGTCACCCTGGTGGTGTAGACTAAAGCATTTAATTTTTGTTAGTGTCACCTTGGATTATTATTTTATGTTCATCTTGGTTGTCTTTGAGATTTTGAGAATACAGATGGTATTACTTATGTCCTCTATAGGAGTATATGGTAGAATTTTAGTTGTTTGCTTAATAAGTTTTAGTAAGAGTTCTACTTACCATAATAAAAATTCTATACATTTTCAAATCAATAACTGTTCATGCTCAGAAATCTGAATTATAGTATATAGTTATTATGATACCCTAGTCACTAGAAATTAGTGTATATATGGATTCATTGTCTACTATCAAAGGAAGAAGGCCCCAAATCAATTTCACGCATATTTATTAAGCAGTCGAGCACCTGCTGTGTGGCTACAACTGTTTTATGTACTAGGAATAAGAAGTGGTTGAGATCAGATGCTTACATCCTTGTTAGTAAAATGTAAAAATAATAGATTAAATATAATAAGCAGGTTGAGTGTTATAATATTGTATGGACTAAGCCATGTGGAAATAGCAAGGAGGAATAAAAGAGAGAGAGGAAGGGAAGATAATGCTAAGCAAAGCAAGTCAGACCATGGAAGACAGATTTTGGGGGCCAGCAGGTGGTGTGGTGGTTCAGGCGCTGGACATTCCCACATGACTGACCACGGTTCGAGTCCTGGACCCGGTGGCTTGCTTTCTCACTTTCCCTCTCTCTGTGTCTCTCTCTGGTCAAATTAAAATAAATAAATAAATAAATAAATAAAATACATCTTTAAAAAAAAAAAAAAAAGAAAGAAAGGAAGACAGATTTTCCATGTCCCCGTACATACCAATGATCTGAGCTCTATAGTAGAAATGGAAAGTTCGGAAGGTATAGTAGCAGGGAGAACAACTGTAGATATTAGAGATAGTAAGGGTAGGGGTAATACGGGGATGGGTAATTGAGGGAGGGAGAGGGGGAATGGGAAGTAAAAGAAAAAAGTACATTTAATTGACAATAAAATGAAAAGCTATTTGCTGACATTGATGGTATACTTAGGTCTTTGTCTTGACTTATATACATGATAATCATGCTGGAAAAGAAATGTTATATACTATAAAGTGATATGTGATTAAATGTAATATAAAATAATTTTAAAAACTGAAAAGAAGTTGATGATAAACCATATGCCCATGATTATGTATGGGGAAATGGGTGGATATACTGTACAATAAAAATGGTAGCTATCGAGATATTTCAGGGCACAGGAGAAATGAAGATTTTCTACTCATAATTCAGCCTCCAGCAAGCAAAGCTAGTGTGGCAGGAGAGTTGAGCCATTCTCTGAGAAGATTCCTCATGGAAACTGGGAACTAGATATTTCAGGGCACAGGAGAAATGAAGATTTTTCTACTCATAATTCAGCCTCCAGCAAGCAAAGCTAGTGTGGTAGGGAGCCCCTCTGGCCTTCTATCTCTGTCTCTGTGTCTCTGAGGTCTCTGTCTCTCTCTGCTCCTGTCTCCTCATTTTTTTTTGGTAATTTTTCCTTTTTACGATTTTTTTAAAGGTAGAGTTTCTCTCTGGCTCTCAGCTCCATCTTTTGTTTTGTTAATAATCCCTTCTGCTCCTTTCTCCCAGGCAGGAGAGTTGAGCCATTCTCTGAGAAGATTCCTCATGGAAACTGGGAACTAGATATTTCGCGTGGCGAAATATCTAATCTATTTTGTGATTTTTTTCTCTTAAAAAAAAAAGAAAAGCAATTATAATTTTTTTATTTTTTTGTCTTTTTTCTCTCTTTGTTGTTGTTTCTCTCTCTCTTTTTCATTTTCCTTTTTCTTGTCTCTCCATCCAATATCTACTCAATCTGGTGCACCAGCGATCACAACAGAACGGCAATCAGATTCTAGAACACCTCTGTCTGCTTGCTCCTGAACATTGAGGCTTAACTTCAAGAATTTGAAAGAAACACGCCATTCATCAGATGACAAGAAATCACCGTCGGATCACGAGAAATATGGGAAAACGAGAAAATACCTCTCCTCCAATGGAAAAGAGTAACTCTCCTTCATCCACAAGCAGTTCGGTGAAAGTCATGGAAATGTCTGATAAGGAATTTAGAACATTCGTAATGTCGAAGCTAACAGAGATGGAAGAAAAGAGAGATAATGAACTGCTAAAGAGAAAGGGGAAAGAAGTTGCCGAGTTCCAGGAGATGAGGAAATTCTTGCAAGATCTAAAAGAGGAATTACACACTTTACAAAAGACTCAAACGGAACTGCTAGAGATGAAGTCTATAATACAAGAAGTCAAAATCTCCCTTGAAAGTATTAAAAGCGGACTAGATCATTCAGAAAATAGAATCTCAGATGTAGAAGAGAAAATGCCTGGCTTAGAAAAGTCCACCACGAAGACTGAGAAAATGGCTCAAAAATTTGAGAATGATATGCGAGAAGTACTGGATACCATCAAACGTCCAAATATCCAGATAATTGGCATTCCAGAAGGTGAAGAGACCCATAAGGGCATTGATAATCTATTCCATGAAATCCTGCAAGAAAACTTTCCAAACCTAGAGAGGCATTCGAAGATCCAGTCCCAGGAAATACAAAGGACCCCAAATAGAATCAACCCAAGGAGATCTTCTCCAAGACACATTATAGCCAGGTTGACCAAAACCGCAGACAAAGACAAGATACTAAGATTGGCAAGAGAGAAACATCAAGTTACCTACAAAGGACATCCCATCAGGCTAACAGCAGATCTCTCATCAGAAACAATGCGAGCGAGGAGAGAATGGGAAAATATATTCAAAGTGTTACGAGAGAAGCAATTTCAGCCAAGAATACTGTACCCGGCAAGATTATCTATCAGGTGGGAAGAAAAGACAAGAACATTCTCAGATAAACAAAACCTGAAAGAATTTACCAGCACCAGACCAGATCTCCAAGAAGTTCTCAAGGGTGTGCTGTATCAAGAAAATTAAACACAGACACACGGAAATAAGAGTCAAAAAACTATGAAAGTGGCCAACTTAATCAGAGGGACAAGTCTGGAGTTGAATACTATATCCCAGAATTTAATCAGGAAAATTGAACCAGAACAGAAGATAAAAGTACATGAGACTGATAGGTTCATGCACCTTCCATTTGAACAGAATCCTAACTTGTTTCCTGGCTTTAAGCAAAGTTCCTTGGCATTTCTTTGAGTTAAGTTAAAACTGGTTTTCTTAGTAGTAATGAGTGAACTCACCATGGAAAGTAGTTAGATTATGTAGGAAATTGTGTGATCAATGCAACGTGGGTGGGAAGGGAATGAAGGACAATTGTAGACACCGGAGGTGGTGTGAGAGGAGGGTGGGAAGGGACAGAGAGTCAGAAAGAGGGGTGGAAGTAATTCTAGGAATTAGTAATGGAAAATTTTTTGTAATGTGCATGATTGTATCACTATGCAGTGTGTACTGGATGGGAGATTGCATTTTGTATGCTGTGATGAAGCTTAGGGAAGGAATGTAAATTGAGTTACAAAAAAAAAAAGTTTCAGAAAAAAAATATATATCTATTCAATGACTGCAGTAGGATAAGTACCCACAGCTAGGTACTACTTCATAGGATGCGTAAAGTAAGACTTGTGTTCATGGAAATGTGGGTATCACCTGTGTTTGCTATGAGGGTATTTGGATTGATTAGGGTCTTTGGCGTTACAATAAAATGTGAGGAGAAAACAGTATAGAAAGCAAACATAGTTACCAGAGACTGTGGGAGGAGAGTGGGAGATGGCAGAGGGTAAGAGATAGAGAATCTAGGATGGGGGGAAAAAAGCAAAACATACAGAAGACAAGAAATGGAAGATCATTTGCTGACAATAACATGTTTGTTAATGTGCTTGATTGAGATAATATATAGTGTAATTTGGATGGAAAATCTTATTTTGTATGCTGTAATGATGTTCAGAGAATGAATGCAAATAAATAAATTGAAAAAAAAAATGGTAGCTATCTCTGGGTAGTGGTATGTAAATTTTTTTAAATTTTATATTTGCTGTATTGTCTGTATCATCTAAGGCTTCTACAATGTGCATGTATTGTGTTCACAATCACAAAGAAATAATACAGAATGAAATAAAAAGAGGGATAGAGGAAGACTTAAAAAACAGTAGGGTTTATTTGTTTTGTTTTGTTTCCAACAAAGTATTTCAAAACATCCTTAAAAATTTTCCCCATTGGGGCCAACAGATGGCCAGGTGATTACGGTGCTGGACTCCTACATGGCTGTCCGTGGGTTGAGTCTTGGACCTGGAGGCTTGAAAATCACTCCTGATGTGTGTGTGTGCATGCCCAAAATCCTGAGAGGAGTATGGAAGAGAAAGGACTGTGGTGTGACCATCCCCCTTGGGAATGATTTCTCATTTTTCCTTCTCACTGTCTCTCTCTGTCTCTTTCTCCCAAGTACGTGTGCACTATGGCAGAAACCTTAGGGAGGAAAAGTCTCTGTGGTTTCTCCTGACTAAAAACGAAAGAAACGTTGACAATCTTGCCACATGTTTGGCACTCCCTCTGCTGTTTATTTCTGGTAAATCTTTTTCTCTATCCTAGCTCCAGATTTTAGTAGTGGCGGTGGTAGGGACAATGGAGGTTAATGCTCTTCCAGGACAGGTGAAGACATGAACCTGTCTTTTCTTCCTTCTTTCTCTTCCTCAAATCATTTCCACCAGTATTTTGATTCACAAGCATGTATAAGTATTTCATTCCTGAGAAGGAAACTGGATTGACTTCCACTTTCAAAGTGTCAGCTTCTGATGAAACTGTCTCAAGGGAGTCTGGAAATTATCTTTGTAGAAACAGTTTCCCTTCCCTCACGTGGTAGAGGAAAGCAATGAACTGGGGTGAGTAGTTGTAAAAGTCCTGGAATTACTGCCTTGGTGCTGACCCTAGTACCCCAATTAAAAGGTGAGTTCTCATATAAATTGTGAATTACTCTTCTGAAAGAGGATATTTCACTACAAACTCCATTCTATAAGCTTTCTTCATTCACTTAGTTCATTTCTAATGCAAGATTAAAGGGAATCATTTTCCCAGTAAATAAAATCATCATTAAGTAACAGGGCAATTAAGGTAACCTCTCTTACAAGTAGTTGGTCTCTAAATCATGTCTCGTAGTCTCTTTAGTCAAGTTATTTATTGCAACTTCTAATCCATAAAAGAGGTTTGCAGTCTCAGTTATATAGACCTACTGTTAGCATTGCCATTTTTCTTTTTTATTTTGCCATAGGGTGGGTGCACTCCCCAGAGGAAAACAGAGAGAGACAGAGAAAGAGAGAGAGAATCATCCCTCATGGGGCATGGTCACAATGCAGCCCTTTCTCCTCCATTTCTCTCTCTTGTCAGGATTTTGGGAACCCACGTAAATGTATCTGATGTGTTTTCCAAGCCACCAGGTGCAGGATTCAAACCACAGAGTAGGTCATGTGGCATCTGTCTGCCTTAACCACTGCACAATGGCCGGCCTCATAGCATTGTCTTTAACCACCCATAGATTCTCAACCAAGGATCATTTGGTTCTCAATATTAATACCTAAGTCACTTTTTCCTCTGGATATCAACAGTAATAATAAATAAATAAATGACTTATTCTGATCATTTCTGCATATTCTAGCTCTAGGATGACCTTTGGGGCTCTCTTCAAGCTTCTTCTTGATCTCTTTTGGCGTCCCTTTTTCTCTGTTGGAGTACACACAGAACCCCCTCGATTCTTTCTTCATCCTCAAATAAAAACCTTCTCATGTTTTATCCCTCCCCTTGGTATTGTTTGAATGTGTCCCCCAGAGGTCGATGTATGGGAATTTGGTAAGCCATTTCCGTGGCTTCAGAGGGTGCAGGTTTAATGTGATCATAGTTTGGGAAAGTAGGGTCTTTGGGACGTGATTGGGATTGGACAAAGTCATCAGGAAAAGGCCCCCTTGATTGACCCTTGGTAGCATTAAGAGAATGTGACGTAGGGAGAGACAGACACATGCAGACTCTTACCATGTGATGCTCTGTACCACCTCTGGACTCTGCAGAGAGGCCCTGCCAACAAGAAGACCCTCACCAGATGTGGCTCTTTGACCTTAGACCTCCAAACCTTGAGCTAAATAAACTTCCATTCTTTGATAAATAACCCAGTGTGGTATTCAGTTGTTAATGACAGAAAAATAGACTAAACACTCCGATTTCCAATGTGCACTCCAGGAGGGAAGTATTTTATGTTGTTTACACCTCCATGTGAATGGAAGTAAGTTCTTACATCTACCAGAGCTATGTGATCTTTTTAAAATACGGTTGAGACTCCTGATTTGGGTTTTCTGTATTTTGGTTGTTTATGTTCATTCTTCTTCTTGAAAGGTTTCAGAAAATCAGCCACAAATATGTTGTATCGAATGCAATCACTCATGTCCCATCATTGGCTCCCGATGGCTTTTATAACTCTTAGATTCAATCCTAAATCTCTCATCATGTCATCAGCCCCAATGTGTTCCACTCCATTTTCTATCCCATCTCCCCCCCTTCCTTTTGTTCTATCACTTAGATCCAGTCACGCAGATCGGCTTTTCTTTCCCCAAATCGAATGGAATTATTTTCACTCTAGACCCTTTTGCTGGCTTGTCTCTGCCTGGAATGCCTTTCTTCCAGATTTTCATAAGACTGTTGTACCTTTGCTAAATTTTCTTCATAGCTCTTATCTCAGCCTAACCTATGTCATAATTATTTGCTTATCTTATTCCCCTCTAGAAAGTAGGTCTCACAAAACCAAGGACTTTGCTTTCTCCCTGCTATAATCATTGTTATTTTTAAAAATTCTGTCACAAGACAATGTGTACTCAACTGAGACAGAGAAAAAGAGAGAGAGGGAAAGTGAGAACCACTCCTGGTGGGATGACCATGCCACAAACCCTTTTCCATTCTCGCTGAAATGTGGACATGCATGCACTCACCCCTGGCATGTGTTTCAAGCTGCTGGATCCAGGACTCAAACTGCACAATCAGCTGTGTGGAATCTAGGCACCATAACCACCACACACCAACTAAACAACTCCTTGCTATAATCTTCTTTCTTTTCTTTCTTTCTTTTTTTTTTTTTTTTTTTTGGAGAAGTTTTTGCTATAAGGTATGTGTGCTCACCAGAAAGACAGAGAGAAGACAGAGAGACAGAAAGCGAGAAATCACTCCCCAGGGGGGATGGCCACGCTGCAATCTCTTCTCCATCTCCTCTCGGGATCTTGGGCACACACGCACATGCGCCCGGCGTGAGTTTAAGCCACCAGGTCCGGGACTCGAACCATGATCGACTACATGGGAGTCCTGCAACATAGCCATTAAGTTAACTGCTGGTCCCACCTTGCTATAATCTTAATGCATAAAATATTTTTTTTTTCTTTTTTTTGGAGAGGTTTTTTTTGCTATAGGGCGCGTGCGCTCGCCAGACAGACAGAGAGAGACAGAGAGATAGAAAGCAGGAAATCACCCCCCAGGGGGGATGGCCACGCCGCAATCCCTTCTCCTCCATTCTCCTCTCGGGATCTTGGGCACGCACGCACACGCGCCCGGCGTGAGTTTAAGCCGCCGGGTCCGGGACTCGAACCGCGGTCGACTACGTGGGAGTCCAGCGACATAGCCATTACGCTAACTGCTGGTCCCTTAATGCATAAAATATTTCAGGCACATAGTAAGTGCTCAATAAATATGACAGGTCTTCAAAATTCATGAAAAATGTGTACTATAAAAAAAAACTATGTATGTATTTTTTTTTGCACTAAAATAAACCAGTGCTTTCATTTTATTTTTCCACAAATTTTTTAACTCCTTTCATGTTGGATGAAATAATTAATAAATAGTATTTCCAGCATCGGGGGACAATAATAAAAATAGTCATTTATCTAATAGTCATTTTATATCAGGTAGATTCTAAGCAATTTACATGAATTTTCTCAAATAATCTTGATTAGAATTTCATAAGATTGATATTGTGATCATCAGCTCAGACTTGTAAAACTAGAAAATTATAAGTTAGAAAGCCAAAGTTAAGATCGTGTCTTTATAGCCTGGACTAGATGCTACCTAGAGTTCTATAAATCATTACAACGGTTGCTGTGTACCAAATCTATCCAAAGGATCTTACTTCCCTAATGAATTCCTGAGGGAGAGTCCAGATAACAAAGTATGAAAGATACTCTAAGTTTGGAGCCAGACTTTTTGTCTTTCACCTTTTTTTGGCCTCTAGGAAGTTATTTAACTTGGTGTGACTTTCAAAATGCATCGAACTCTCAGTTTTGTGATTTATAAAAGAGACGAATAGTATTGACTTTAGAAAACCCTGCGAAGGAAGCAGACACGTGGAGCAAGTAACTTTACAAAGAAAGGCTCACAGAAAGTGCTCAATGCGTGGTGCTTTTTCAGAGCGTGATGGTGTTGAACGTTCTGCAGGTATTCCCCGTGTTGCTGGTGGGGCGATGGTGGTGAAGGTTCTGCTGTGTTCTTCCTGCTGTTGGTGGGAGGTGCCCAGAGCAGTGTTTAGCTTCTCTAGCAGAATTAATGAAGCATGAATGCTGGGGAGTTGCCAGGACAGAATGGACAGGAGGAGGAATGGGTGGGGCATTGAAGGGTCTTATAGAAGGTTAAGTTCCTGACACTGAGATGACAGCTAACATTCAGGAGGGACACATCCTGCTCCAGGGACGCCAGCTTTGCCTAGTAACTGCTAGGGTGCCAGGTGGTTGGAGAAGGAATTAAACTTGAAGAAGAAGTCAGTCAAGGACCTGCTCTTGGTTTGGTGAGAAAAAGATTTAGGGTGGGGAAAAAAAAGACCTGCCCACTTCCCCCAAGGTGCATGGCATGGTAACGATGATCAGATTGTCTATGGGCCAGTACCAGGGACACAAAGAAACAGAAGCAATAATAAAGCTAAACTCACTGGAAATGGAGTGAGCTGAGGGGTTTACAACAGCATTTAATAATAACACTAATTTAACTAACCATGATAACCATGTGGCAGGAATCTTAAAAATATTTTTATATATTAATATAGATTTATCCTCATAACAACTGTATGAGGTAAATAATAATATCATCAGATGAGCACAACAGGTCCAGAAAGGTTAAGTAACTTTTTCAAGGTCACTTGATTAGCGAGCAGTTTCTAAGAGTCTGTGTAAATAGGAGATTACACTGGAAATACTGTTAATATGCTCTTGTTGAACCACACAAACCATTTAAAGGCACAGTTTGAACTATCAGTAGTACTATTAGCATAATGGTGATTTTCAAAAGTGTTCTGCTATAACAGAAATTAATCACATTGTTGGTTCATTAAAATGAAACTTGGGGCCAGCAGATGGCATAGTGGTTACATCGCTGGACTCCCATGGTTTGAGTCCTGGACCCAGTGGCTGAAAAATCATGCTAGGCGTGCGTGTGTGCATGCCGGAGATTCCAGGAGGAGATCGGAGGAGAAGGGATTGAAGTGGAGCTATTCCCTGTAAGGGGTGATTGCTCACTTTCCCTCTCACTGTTTCTATGTCTCTCTCACTCACTCTGGTGAGCTCGTGTGCCCCATGGTGAAACTTCTTAAAAAAAAAAAAAGAAGAAAGAAACTTAATGATATGAGATATAGTCCTCAAAAAGCATTTAAATATATTAACAACACTGTAACAAAACTTCTCTAACCTACATTTTACTTGGGTAAGTACCTTTGTTTACTACCTTTATATCAACAATAAATACAAATAGCATTTTGGTTGGACTTTTATTCTCTCAAGTAAGCTTCATCTATAGGTAATTTACTTAACAGAAGAAAAAGAAGCTTCATCTACCTCATAATATGTGATTTTAAGAGATTTTACTTTCTACATTTAATGAATTTTAAAATGTGGGTATGTTTATGTACTTGGCCAAATTGTGAATATTTATCATTTAAATTTAACCCAAAGTAAAATGTTATTGCTTAGAGTCTTGTGGTCATCAGACATTTTAGGTCAGAA